>VXAD01001741.1:341692-493413 GCA_013399195.1 Dicrurus megarhynchus
TGCCATTTTAAAGATTTTCAGCAGCTCTCTTGCTTATCTTTGCTCTAACGCCTAGAAGTAGCTGGGAAGCTTAAATCCAGGTTTGGGATTAGGTAGGTATATATTTTACGGTGTCTGGTCAACATCCATTTTGATACGGCCAAGTCTTAAGTGTTTTTAAAGCACACAGCTGTAGCTTATGAATAATGGCACCTGAAACACTTAGGAGCAGCTTGGAGATCCCAGAACTGTGAAGCTTAAATCACTGCATCTAGCTCCCACCTGGGGGTATTTCCACTGTTAATGCACAGCCCAGGCAAACTGAGGCAGGAAGCAATGACATAATCTGCCCCAGACCTCACAAAAATTCACAGCAGTCCTGTAAGAAGATGCAGCTCTCATGCCTGTGCAGCAGGCTGATGGCTCCTCAACTTCCCGTCCCTTGGGGAGCTGCCCTGCCAGATGTTGGGATGAGACCTTCCTTGGACAGGAGGAATTTATATTTCTGTGCCTGCCTTCTGCCAGGTCTAGAAGGAGGAAACATGGACAGTGAAGCCCCAGTCTTGAATAAAAAGGGTTCATTTCCTGCAGATTTTGTAAAGAACGGAAGAAAGCATTTAAAATGTCAGCAAGGGAAGTGCAATTTCTTCCTGTACCAACCAAGGGCGCAGAGGATATGAGCAGCTTCTCCTGCCAAGCCCCATCTCCATTCCTGCTGAAAGCAGAGACAATGTTGTCCTGTCTCTGCTCTTCTCCATTGGCATTGCTAGGCATAGTGTCACACAACATGCTCCAAGATCCCCTGCTATGCTCAGGGAAGGCTCTACCTATCCCAAAAGGCAACTGGAAAATTAAAAAAAAAAACCAAAAAAAGAAGACTGACTAATTGAGCCCAGCTCAGGAGATAGATTTGTGAATTATTACAGCAACACAAATCCTAGGATGTGCCAAGAACAAATTAGGCTGTCTGCAGTTGGGACTTTTCCCCAGAAAAAAAGCACCTTTTTTCTAGATATGAGAAACAAGCAGCTTTGCCAGTGCTGGAAAGCACACAGATAAAGAGTCCCTCCTGAAAGTCTCATGTGGAAAATTCAAGGCTTTACCAGAATGAAGATAGGGGTGTTTTATTTTCTTTTGTTTTGTGGTTTCTTTTTTATTTTGGGGGGGGAGGGGGAGGTTAAATCAACTACACAGCAAAAATAACAAATTGAACTTCCATTAAGTTCATGGCCTTCCATTTCCATTGCTGTGTGTCAGACGTGCTCCTGGGGGCTCCATAATGCTTTAAAACAAGAGGTGCTCCTACCTCGACTGCACCCAGGTGCTTGTGGGCTCTGGCTGAGGAAAGCAATTTTAACATCACTCTAAAGTATCCTGCTGATTTTCCAATCTCATTTTGTCTGCCAGACACAACTTTCCTTTCTCTTTACAGAGCAAAATGAGATATATATAAACAAAGAATGTGGGATGCGAGTTTTGCTTCCAAAAGGAGTTCTTTAGCAGAATGAATGAGAGGCAAAACATTAAATCCCAGGAGCCATTGGAGTCCCAGAGCTGCTTAGACATCCCTTACAAGGAAACTGAAGTAAGTTCTACAAAAATATACTTTTCTGTACACTGCTAATCAAAGCACTTATCTTCAGCATAGAATTAATTTGAGCCAAAACTAAAATTTCAACCCTAACCAGACTTGCAACCATAAAGAAAAAAATTAGTTCAAAAGTGATGGTACTTTTTAACTTGTGTGATTTGTGTCAAGCTATAACGAAGTGGCAAAATATTTAGTTTTCCCAAGTTAATCTCTCTGTGCTGCTATACAGGCACTTTGTTGATCCCTGGATTCATTTGTGGTGCTCCAGTATAATTTTGCAGGATGGCTGTTCTCAAGTAAGCTGTGCTACGCTGGGGGAAGTTCACTTGAGCAGAGATAACTCATGTTAATTCAGCTGTCAAAATAAAGCCAAAGAAATCTGAGAGTAGTGGTGCAATTTCCTAATATTATCTTCCTCACTCATGTTTCATTCCCCCCTGGGACCATAATTGAGTTGCTGCTCGGTGTAAACCCTTTGGTCTATGGTCCAAATGGGAGAGAAGTGGCAAAGTCAATCCGTAATATCACACTTCAGCATGCCTGGAGAAATTGAAGCACACTCGCATTGAGCGTCTGTGACTATTTTTGGTACCCTGCTTGTGGGTTTTTTAAAATGTCCTAATTTATAACCAGTTAGTAATCTGTTAGTGAATTTTCCATACTGACCTGTGGCCATTCAGTTTATGTACAAGCCTTGGGAGATGGTTGTGGATGAAATGCAAGCATATTATCTGGAGGGTCTCAGCCAAAGACAACTGATTGCTGGCACATTCCTTACTCTACTCACTGAGCACCTACATGTCAGAGTTAATTCTGCAGAAGCCACATCAACTCTTCTCTCCAGCTGGACTGATCAGACAGTGCTTTATTGGCTCCCTTGTCTGTTACAGGGCATTACACCTTCAAAGCAGAGCAATGCCAATAGAAACTGCTTAAGTCTGAATGCAATCAGAATTTTCTTTCATTAGTATTTATGTTTTAGCATCTGATGAAGAAAATTTTTGAAGGGAGTTTGTTTATGAGATGATAGTTTATTAAAAAAATAGTTGTGTACTTTGGAGAAATGCTCAGTTAAGGAGTAACTTTGTCAAAAATGGAATACAAAAAAAAAAAGTTACTAAATCTGACAGTTCTGATTAATCTGAGGAACACAAAAATGATGGGATTGTTTAGCACAGTGAGAAATAAGCTTGGAGAATGGACTTTCTTCCACCCAGTATACAAACGATATAACTTTTTTAAGCATTCCATTTTACCCCTGAAACAGGCAGTCTTTGACTACAGCTAAATGGTATCCTTCACTTAACTATTTGTTCCTCCAAACTCTCTGCATTAGAGCTTTACTTTGCTCAATACTGGCAGGGAGAATTGTCTGCATAATTTGATTCATCTGAGTTACTCAGTTATTTCTGAACTAGCATTCAAAAATTGGGAAAAAGGCTTCAAAAATCCATGTGCAATTTAAATTTTGAAGTCTTTTGTTGGCTTTGGCACATCTCAGGTTCACGTTTTCAGCCTCTTTTCCCAGCCACAAGGGATACCAACTTATTTTTCTTCTCAGGTAGCAGCTTAAACTCAGCTGCTGGAGTTTGAAGTGAAGACCAAAACCTGACGGATGTGGACATGGGGCAAGTGGAAGAGGGATGATCGAGGGAAGAATTATAACTGACACTGACCCTGCCTGTACCAGCACTGAGTGGCACCAGGCTCATTTCTTCCAACAGCTTGGACCTGAGAAAGGCTGATATAAAATGGTCTTATTTTCATGTCCAGGATCCTTAATGAAATGAATTCTTCCCACATCCCTCTTGTGTTTCTGACCCTATTTTGACAAAGCTATGGAGCGGATATCAGAGCACCAGGCTGTTTCTGCTCACTGAAGACTGCTCCACCAGCTGAATGATATTTGTGTCCACACATGCCCTTCATTCACACTTGCACTGAAGCAAAACCACCTTGCAGTTCCTGTTGTGCACTGTGCTGCGTTTCACAACTCACGGCCAAAGCTCCCTTCTCATACATTCAAGCAAAAACGCCCCCAAGACTTTTACAGTAAGTAAGATGATCTCTTTCCTCTGAGAGTGGCAAGTCTGCAGATATTCAATTCCACCCAATAAATGGGAACCATATGAACACAAGGCAAAGGAAAGTGCAGCTAGTTTTCACTGCACCCTTTCCACCAAACACCTCTCCAATCTTTGCATGGGGAAAGCTTCTTCTGTGGTTGTCAGACCTGTTCATGGCTTGGGATAGTGCCAGTACAGATGTGGCCCCTTTTGTAGGTCCCTGAACAGTTGTCAAATCTCTCTTTTACTCTGTCCTTTTTTCCCTCGTTTCTCTACCTTGCATATTTATTTTCCTTCTCAGACTTTCCTAAAGGTTTAATTTTCTTTCTGTGGATATTGCCAGTTCTCCCAGTGCTGGTTCCTAAACAAGTTTAAGGTATCTGAGCTCTTCCACTCCAAGGAATGCCAGTCACAGATGTCATTGCTCTTTAGGGAAACTGCGCAATTCCAAGAGGCCTAAACCCAACCAGAAGCTAGAGTCCAACAACACCCTTCTAATGCCTGAACTGCAAACACCCAGAAAAATGACCTACTAGTCCAGAGACATGTGCCTCTGATCACTCACAAAACAGTGACAGCAGGAAAGAGGTAGAGAGCACCTTTTTCAGTGGCTGACCCTGAAAGAGGTGCCCTACAGTACAGCTGCTGAAGTACATCTACTCACTTGCAGAGCTGTTAACACAAATATAGTGGGAGATGCTAGGCCTGGAATTCAGGCTTCAACTGTTTGCACACAGGTCCACAATGTTCTGAAAAGTAAATAATAGTCAAATTACTGACTTAGGAAAGGTCGGATGTTGTACCAAAGGAGGCACTGTGCTCTACATAACCTATGCTGCTGTTCTTTAATCCTCTACAGAAACAGATGGCCAGGATACCTAGCTCTTTGTTCCTACATAGCACAACTGCACTTATGTTATTAGCTAATTTTCAGCTGCTCTTACCACTACATCTGGCAAAATGCAGAGCTGTATTCCTGGAATTGCTCTTATCTGTACAGTGGGATCCTGCCCCACCAAAAGGTGCTGCTGACTGAGTTGGGCACTGCCCGGGCCTGGAGAGGAAACGTCTCTCCTATCAAGCTCACTTACCCAGGCAGAGATGTCCTTTAAATAAGAAATCTGTAGGCAGTTGTCTTTCCCAATTTGCGTGGTTGTCATCTTTCTTGTTGTGTTTTCATACGCTTGTCTCTACCAGACAAAAGACCTGCTCTCCCTTCTCCTGAAGTCAGTGGGAATTCTGCCATCAATTCCAGCGGTAGCTGGATCAGGGCCAAAACGTTAGCCACTCCACTTCCCCTTAAGTCATCCACAAACAATATTTCTTTGATTACATACCAAGCCTGAGGGGTCTTAGTTATCTTCTAACCCTCTCCTTTATATCTCCAGTATCTATGGATTCCATAGTGTAGGCAGGAACGGTTTGAATAGAAGGCCCTTAATCATCAAAAGTACTTTTCTTCCTCAGCCCTGTTTTTTCTCAAAGGGAGTTTGTTGCTAACTCCTTTGGGAATGAGATGGGGAAAATTGAAAAGGAAATGACACCACTTTAAAGGGAAGCTAAACCAAAGAAACCCAACCTCACAGAAAGATACCTTCTGACATTTAAGTACTAATGTACCTCTGATCAAATTCACCCGGAGAAAAAAACATCCTGATCACACTGAAAATGGTAACTTTTAAAATTATACTGGATGCAAAGATGATACAAGCCACAAGAGTAACCTTGGCTAGATTTTCAAGGTGGTTTGCAATAGAGGGCAGTGAATAAGAAGAAAGGGCAACCCTATTTGTTTAGGTAACTGCACAGTATAACAAGTCCGAAATAGCTTCAATTGATTCTGAGTATCTTCTTAGACATCTAAACAGTAATTGTGTTGTCCTTTAATTAGATGCTGTGATTGCTACACTCTTCAATAAAGAGAAGGCATACCTAGATATTTAGTTTTTAGCCACAGAGGGAAACACCACACTACCCATGGTTATGCCTTACAGATGGCACTTGGTAAAGGATGAAATGGCCACAGGAAACAATCAGTCTGACCCAGAAGACTAACACAGGATTTTGTCCAAACTGAACCCTGCAAAAAATATTCTTGCAACTGGAGAACTTTGGTGCTGAAGTTAGTATTATTTATAAGAACACAAAGGAAAATTGATTCTGCTGCATAGCTGAAGAGCTTTACTACAATTTGGACATACAGCAGATTTCCTGTACTTCAGGTGAAATATATTCTCAGACCAAATAGGACAGATGAGAACTTCATTTTGATTTTGCAAAATGTGCATGCAGTGAGGATGATGTGACAGCTGCACTAAGCAATATACAGCTCTCCATACTGGGCGTTACAAGAGAGAAAGAAATACTGTCAGAAAGTGTCTCTGTATTTTCTCTTCCACCAACAGCAGGTGAATAAATGAATACATTCAATATAAAATCAATTAACAAACAAATTCAATATAAAATAAGCACATAATATTATTAGGTTGTGTGTTTGAATTAGAAAGGCTAGGTACTGCAATGCATCATATTTTACTGGTTTTCTCTGATTAGATATTCTTAGAGTGACTTCTAAGACTATGCTGATTTGGGCCCCTAATATTTTGTTGAAGAATTTTGTACATGACATAATATTTGGGCTACTATATGAAATCATGAATGAATAATGTCAAAATACTCATTCATTATTTCGTGCATGCAGGTCTTACTAAATATACGCCACTCTGCTAGAATGGTGGCCTTTCACAACATACTTCAAGAAGAAGGAGGCAAAGTATGCTGGCTGGCAAAGGAAGTTCTACATGAAGAAGGTTATATTTCTATCTGGCACACAAAGCTAGGGATTTAACTTTCACATCATAGGAATGTTTTAGGAAAACCATCAGCACATCCAACCTGACTCTTTTGTAAGATTCCACTGTGATATGCAGAATTGGAAGGGAAGGATATAAAGAAAAAACAAGAAATCCAGGCTCTAAAAATGACTGTGAGAAAAAATAACTGTCTACACAGAGATGGTTGGGGCTACACAAAGACATCCAGAAACTGGACTTTTTTTTCAATATTCACTTCGGTACCATATAAAAACAACTGTCTTGTAAGTAATTCCTCAGAAAAGTTGTGGGGTCTTTCTCTTCCTGTTTGACATTCACTGAAATAGAGCCATCAAGGGGATTTCTGTATCACTGGTGTCCCTAGGATGGAGAGTAGTAAACATCGATAAGTGTAAGCTCACTTGTTTGATGTATTTGCAGAAGACAGTGAATGCCCAAAGAGCACAGCAAATCCTGCCTAGCTGCAGTTGCCTGGTGATGCTGCAACACATCTCAGGTGGGGTTTCTACACTGGGCTAAAACACAGGGTAGTGCAGGAAAGGTTTGGAGATGGACTGTGTGAACAAAACCCCATACTTCATGTTCAAATCAGCTGTGTGCCAATATTGCAAATTTGACGGTGGGATCGGGCTTGCTCGTGATCGCTCACAGCCAGGAAGGGTAGATTCATCCCTCAACCTCTGTATGAGCAGTTGAGCAATCCAGGTATGTGGCTGTGTGGTTTGCACTCAAAGGGAGTCAGATGAAACAGCAGATTAGTGGGTTGCACAAAACCAGCTCCTGAGCTCTAATCCCGGTGGTGCTGTTAAGCACACTGGGTGGCCTCGTGCCAGCCTATTGGCTTGCCTCTGAATTGATGTATCTGGGAGAAAGAAAAGACTTTCACAGAGGCACTGTGTGCTCTACCCAACTCATGCTTTTACTGCACATTTTAAAATATCACACACCTGATTTGCCTTCTGCCAGATCTTTTTCATGTGAGTTGAAGGAAAAAGGGCCTAAAGTTTGATCTATGCTCATTCACAGCCACTTTAAACTAATCAGAGAGGTGTAAAGGGACCTACCTGGGAACAAAGTATGAGAGTCACATTCAACATGTGATCCCTCCAGGCACGTTTACCAAACATATCACCACCTTTTACTGCGTCTTAGCAAGACTTATGACTAATGAGGTGGGTTTGTTACTAGAAAGAATTTATTTTCATAGGAATTTTAAAATAGATCTGTATCTGAATAAGGAGGCATGTAAATTTTGTGCATTTAATAATTATGAAAGCTGAGCTATGAATAATCCTGAATAAAGCCAGGCAGATTGCAGGCTGTAGCTATAGGACTATCAAAATAGCAATGGCAAAAGCATCAGTCCTGCAGAAACACAGCACTGCTATTTATGCTGAGTAACTATTCATTTACTAAAGAGATTACAGCAATAAAGCTTATTTATCTGCTTGCTTATTCAATGTTTACCCATTCCTTTCCAAAGGTGAAAAGATTTTGTTTTGTTTTCCAAACAACCCATTTAACTTATTTATTAGATATTATATGTTATATCCATGTTATATGTTATAGTATAAGCAGTCCTACATTACCAAGGATTTGAGACATGCTACTGTACAGGATGCTGTTGGAGTAAATGCAAAGGCTGACTTCAGATGTCAAAATATGATCAGGCCATCTTTTAGTCCAACCGGAATTATTTTTTCTACATCCGTATTTCATTTTGATTCCTAACCGCTAGCGTAAGCCACATGTCAATGAGCATGCTATCTTTCACATTCCTCCACTCTTCCCTCCTTCGAACTGAATATACCAGAAGTGCCAGATTTACTGTTAGGAAAAATCCCAGTGTGACTGTGTGATTAATTAATCAAGGCCTAACATATGATTTGCGCCTCTGGGAATATTATTACAATGAATCCTGCAAGAAGCCTGTGCATATGGATGGAGGATTTACACATGTCAAAAATTTATTTCCTCTGCAGTCATTCAATTTAATCTTGGGGAAGCACTCTAGAGTATGTTAGAGACAATATTCTAATGGAAAGTTATCATCTAGCTCTAGAACTCTCTGTGATAAACGGTATATAAATTAACTCGAGTATTTACATTGCACTTCTGCAGAAGTTAACATTTCTGTCCTAAGGCTCCATTTATACTGGCTGTAGTTCAGAAGTTAAAGACCAAAACACTCTGAAAACACCTTCATGAAAACAAAATTATGATAAAAATTACCAGCATGTTTCAAGAAGGAAAACACATCTTTCCATTCAACAGGAAGACATTTTACTGAAGCCCCAAGTGCTTGTCTGTTGTTTTAGACTTAGAAAAATTTTATGGTTACTCACATATAATTTTTCCTAAGATGGACAATGGAAGATGTGAGAAAGTGGCTATAATTTCACATTTTCTGCTTTGACACTTAAGACAACTTAATTTCTATTGCTGAAACACTATTACAGGCCACGCTTGCTGTAAAATCTTCATACTACATCCCTGTGCACCTTATGAATTTCACTACAACTTCACATAAAAAACAACAAAAAAATTCTGATTACTTTCATAATAATAGCAAATAGTTCCAGCTTTCCACAGCTGCAGAAGTTTGCTGTCCCTAGAGATTTGTCATGGTACAGCTCTTGCTTCCAATCAAAACAGTGACATAGTGGCCATGATTTACAGCTTGCAGAGGCTTTATTAGGGGATAGCACACTACTGAGCAAATATTAAAGAAGTTTTAATGTGCAGCAGGACTTTTAATCTTTACACCCCCGCCCCAAAAAAAAAAATGTCCTGCCCAAAAGCAAAGGGAAATAGGAGCTGGTATTTAAGACTTCTCTTTTTCTGTTGTTAGGTTTCAACAGAAGTGATCACCCATAAATGAGACTGGCTCTTTAAACAACTTCATCCTTACCATTTTAAATGGTAAACATCTGCACTGCTAACAGTAACAGAATGGCAAAACTTGCATGATAGCAGGGAAGAATAATTAAAAGGCTTAGCATCAGACTAAAAATGACTGTCAGGTAAAATCAGCAGTTTTCCTTATAGAATTATTAAGAAATAAATATTGAGAAGAAAATTTAAGAACATGATAATTTATTTTAAAAACCAGTGAGTTGATATATGAAAGGAACATTTGTATTTCTGTGTTCAAGCAAAATGTATTGATTAGCATCAAGAATAAAAATTACTATGTGATGCCTTTTTGTTGTTCTCATTGAATTTGCCTAAGCAGAATGGAAATGGTAACTATGCATAAAAAATTCCAGAATTATTATTTGCTGTTAAAAGAAGGCTTAAAACAGCCAACAGAAAAATATAACATTACATTTAGCAGGCTAATGATATTTTGAAATTTAATTAGTTGCCAAGCTGTAGTTTTTTATATGGAAGTCTAGTTTCTACTCAAATCTAGCAATTTCATTTTGAGAAAGTTAAATCTATTGCACAGGATTTGAGTAGTGATAAAGTGACCTCAGTTTTCTCCAATAAAATAATATATTATATGAGTGCATGTATTCTAACTGCTAATTTCTATCATTTTATGATATACTTTTGACTGTGAGGTGGAACGAGACACCAGCAGTTTAAGGTCCGTATTTCTGCAAATGCCTGGCTCCACAAGCACAGTGATTTTTGGTTTTCTGTTTAAAATGGTGGCAACTATGAAATAAAGAAAACCACAATGATGCTGTATGGATTCACCACTTGACAGAGATCTCAGGCCACAAATACAAACGGTACATGAAAATTTTATGAGTTACGGGGTCCAACACCAAAATATTTGCAAATGTTGCTATTCCTCTTTCTGCAACTGTAGGGACATATCTGGTAAAAGACAGGAAAAAAAAGCCATGCTCAAACCCTTGGCTGCAATGCGAATTCTGAATACATGGCTTAAAACTATTATTATCACATACGTTACTTATTAAGTAAAAAGCCTGAAGCTATTTGTCTGTCTACATTTAATCTGACAGTCTATTTTTCCTCCCAAGAAACTAGTTTTTAACAGTCAGATTTTCCAGTACTTTTGTTCTCTGATAGCAGAATTCAGGTTTGCAGAATTGTTTCATTTTCTGCAATTTACAGTCTTCAGTGAAGAAGCTGTTTACTTCCAACACGGTTATACAGTGAAAATAGATCTGCATTTATGGAGTTAATAGTCCTCTTATTAATTTTACTCTGCCTTTTTTTTTTTTTTAATAGAAACCTAATGAAAACCATGTTTATGTGCTCAAAGGCACAGAGGAAATTCATTACTCTGAGGAATAACACACTCCACAAGTGAAATGAAAGTAATCTTATTTATGACAGGAAGGGGCCTTCACTAGACTCAACTCCACCACACTTGGACTGATACTGGCTGCATGAAAGAAGCTGCAAATTCAGGAACTGGTTTCAAATGTAAGCCTCATCTCAGCAATAAACACATTTGCAGTTTAGTCTCGCAAACATTTAAAATCTGCTGAAGGGGAAGTACCCAGTTATTATATTTACTATAAACATGTGACAAAAAGAATGCAACAATTATAAGAAAAGCAGTGATACGGCCTCTCATTCCGGGTGCCTTCCTTCCACTTAGAAATGAGCCTCCCCTGTTCCTTAGTCAGCGTCCACCACAACACGCACCCATGCCTATGGCCAGCCTGCTTGCTTATCAGATCCGGCCCTTTGCTTTGGGCTTAACAGCAGTGCTGCAGCAACTGAAATCCCCAAGTTTACATCCACTTGGTTGTGGCGAGAAGAGAGGCTTATAAATACAATCACCTGGAGAATCCTTGAGGAGTGGGAGGTGGAAGACTGTGGGGAAGGATAGGCGCTGCAGGGCTGCAGCCTCAGCTTGCTGAAGGGCTTGATGCCCAGAGGTGTTTGAGGTGCCCTGCACAGCCAGGTAATTCTCTAAGCAGAAAAGGGAAATCAGAAATGCCAAAAGTGATTTACTGTCCCATCCACCCAGCCCTGTACATGTGTGTGCCTGAGCATCTGGCATCCATGTGCATGTATGCATATGTGTCTGAATTTGAAAGAAAGAGAAAAACCTTCTTGCAAAGAAGGAAGATAACAAGAAAATGTCCAACAACTTATTGCTACATCTATTTTTGTGTGAGATTGCATCGTTTTCTTGAACAAAATCAAATCAAAAAAGAAAAATGTTTCTTAGCACTGTGAAAGTCAAACCCTATGTTCATCCCATTCCTAGAGACTTCAAAAGAGAGCTTGCATTAATGGAAAGTTGTGATGTACAGCAAACTGGATGGCTCCACATGCGTTTGCAATTTCTGTATCTAAACCCACATGTTTTACATTCCTTGGGTTTCTTCCCCGAGTTGTCTTGAGTTAGAAAGGGGCAGGAGGGAGGAAGGAGCTGCCGTGCCAAGGCTTCCATCCGGCAATAAGCCCCACTGCCCACAAGAAGGCACTGTGTGTTAACAAATAGGAACATGCCTGGATTTCTGGAGGGAATTGACTTTTTCGTTCCCGCCGACGTTAAAGACTCAGCCCAAGATCTGTGGGTTTCTCCAGCGTCATGAAGGACAGCTGCCTTTGTCTGCCTGCAGATGTTTGGCCGGTTGCAGTTTGGATGCTTGACCAATGACTGAGATAAGCTCTTCAGCCTTACACAAGGAATTAACTGATATTCTTGTACATCTTCCCCCAGAAAGCAACTTGTAACACTAAAACAAGCTTGACGAATTTGAAGATTTAGTTAAAGAAAAACAGATTTAGCTCTTCCTTTGTTATATTGCTTTTGCAATTACAGTATGTTTGCATTTGTATAGGCACTTCACTTTTCCCTCGTGATCTAAATTCCCCCTCTGCTTCATGCCACAACAAAACAATTTATCCTTTGTTTGCAACATTAGTCAGTTGTCATGGAAATTAATATGATTTCACTAATTCAAAAGTATGAACATTTTTGGATCACATATTAAGAGAATGGGGTGTCACAGACAGACCATGTCTTTTAGAAATTGCTTGGTACGCAGTGAGTGCATCAGAAAAAGGATATTTTTGAAGAATATAAAACTTTTAAAGCACTTAAAACCCCGAAGTCTTGCCTTGGTCTAAAATATGTGAGCACTTCTCCCAACAAGCAAGTTGTATTTTAGATCTTGAACATTCCTCCCAACAGGAAAATTATACTTTAAATCATGTGCAGCTTTTTGTTTGCACAGAAGATTTCTCAATCTCTTTGTCTGGATTTGAACTTTTCAGCTAAAAGAGCAGAATTGAGACTCTCCTTTTCCTTTGACAAATGATCTGTTTGCTGACAGAGATGAGCAAGGGAGTGGACAATCTCAACAGTGTTTTTCTACAGCCATATTTTATTCCCCTCTTCACTTGAACACAAAAAAGCAGAAGCAGCTGCATTGAAGAAATAAGGGAAGCTACTCTCTATGACGTCTGTATACCTCCAATTGTTGGAAAGTGTCATGAGCCAAAATTCTCCATGATGACATGGCTAAAGGCCAGCACGGAGCCATGGTACAAGCAAGGTCACTGCAGACTTACAAGATCTACTTTCAGGTAATGTATAAACCGAGGCTCCTACACGATTCTGGATAAAACACTGTCTGAGCCTCATGAACAAGATGACAGATAGTACCAGATGCCTATTTGGGTTGTGGGAGCCGCCAGACTAGCTCCATACGGCTGAAAGATGTTGTACAGAGAGATCTCTCGACGTTATCAGAATTGAATTAAGTTGAACTGGCAATAACAACAGAGGTAGTATATGGAACTGCTTGCTTTCTCGCTGACGCCTCTTCTCCCAAATTAAATTAGCCGCACCCCTGCCCCAGCAGAAAGCCACCTACCCACAGCTAACACATACCACCTGCCTTGGGCTGTCAGGCACAAAGGAGACACAATTTCCTCCCTTTCACATTTCTCAAAAACACTGAACAGACTTGTATCACAAAGCACAAGCTATGCCAGTGATCTTTGCTCAAAGATATGGAGGTGGAGTTTAGAATGAGTATATTCACACCCCTTCAAGGGATTTTCAAAACAATGCTTGCCAACACTTGCAACGCCTTCCTCTTACATGCATGCCACACTGATGTTAAGCATCTCAAAATGTTAAAAAGATGAAGGAAAGCTTGTGTGAAAATGTCAGCCTTAGGTTTCACTAAACCCCATAGCAATCCATAACCTACTCAGCATAAGAGGGAACAACGGGGCAAGTGTTCCTTTGCAACACAGGAAGCCAGTCTCGGTGATAACCACCAGCTGACCCTTTTCTGCCACGAAAGAGAAGTCTAGATTTATTAAAAATTATTCCTCAGATATTCTAGAATATGTCCAATTGCATTTTTTTCATTAGTATTTCTGGTTATATTAGAACGTTTGTGGAGCACTGGTATCCGAAAACCAATATTCCCCTGAAGCATTTGTAGTTCAATCCCTTGAGGACACTTTCAAGGAGAACTGGTTCAGCAAACAAGTTTAATTTTACCTCTTGGGCACACACCTCACATCTGGATTCAGCGCTGGAATGGGGCCATAGCTTGTAAAAATCTGCATAGTTTTAACTCATGAAGCTACTACTCCTAGGCAGAAAGAGTATAATTTATCTTTACTTTTATGAGTTTCTTTGTTAGATCATCAAAATTAATTGCCAAGACACCTGGATTCTGCCACTGCATGGATGTTAAATAAACCCACCAAATGTAAAGCCCACTATGAGATGCACAGACTGAATGAACTGTTGAACACTAAACTGGATTTAAGTATGCCAAGCTACAATAATGTAATAACACAGTAAATCAGGTATAATGAAGAAAGTCCAAAACTATACAAAGAGAACTGTGAGGCACAAAGAGAACTAGACTTTAATCCAGTACAGTTATCCTACAGCAAGCAATAAGAGGAAAATGCCCTAAATCTGAGGAGCTTCATTTCACCCTGCATTAGCTGCCTAGGTCCTTTGTCACCATGACAGAGTTGATCCAATCAGCATGATTTTGGAAAGGTGGGTGCCTTGAAATAGCCTTTTCTCAAGCTATAGCCAGTTGCACTGAAATATAAATGTACAAACCAGGTTCCCTGGAGTACTCCCTTGCAACAGTTCAAGTGACTACAGCTTGCAAATGCTTCGGGTTCATGGGTTTCCTTACTTGTGCCTTTCCCAAATGCACACAGACCTGAGGGTGATGCCAGCGAGCTACTGGCACCCTTTCAGATCCCACTCAACCCCTCCATTAGCTGAAATACAATCAAGCTTACAGCTAACAATTTGCATCCTACTATTTTCTGTATGCTTAAATAGGTCTTTCCTGAAAAGTGATCTCTGCATTATCTGTACCAAAGATCACATGTAAACTCTTGAAGAACACTCAGAAAATAGAGCACAGCTCATGCCAGTCTAACCTTGCTCATTAATAAGTACGTAGAGCATATGTTCATACATAACTCTGGGACTGTACATGTACAAACAAATTAACCTTTGGACTGCTGGTGTTTGGCCATAATTTACTGCATCTAGTTTTCAACTGCATATACAGTGCTGCTAATAGTACAGAAATACTATCCCATAAAAATCATAGTCACTGATAACAAAGCTGATAATGGAGTAGAATGTTTCACTTCCAGTACATTAATATAATTACCACTGAACATCCATAATCAATTGTGTCTGTATCACAGAAAAATGCTCTTATTTGCAGCCTTTGCTGAAACTCAGCCTAGAAATATTTCAGTGGGGGTGGAAGGGACGAAACAGCAAAGGCAGGGGAGGAAGAGACAAGCCAGTAACTTTCCCAAGACACTGATTTAATTTAAAAGGGTAGTAGCTTTTTTTTAGTAGCTGGGCCACAGCATTGTTCCCACATTGCCTGTGTTAGTTCCACCCCATTGCTAATTACTGTTTGAATGTGATGTCCTGTGCAGAAGCTAAACAGAGCAGTCTCCAAAGCCTCCCCCAACTGACACTACCTTGCTGAGCAAGCAGGAGAGACCTCTGATGAGGCAGGATGGCAAATGCTTGTCAGGCCAGGCAGAAGTGACCAGCCTCCATCCAACCCAAACCCACTACAACAGCACTCAGCAAGAGCCTTCCCTACCGTGAGTGAGCACCAACAGCACGTCTAATCTGAGGAGACACCAGCAGTTGTTCCCAGTTTGCCTGTTTGCTTTGAGCAGCTGCCTCCAGTGTTGGTGCCCAGACATTAAACCAACAAGTGGGATCTGTGCTGACCTCAGGTTTCTCCAAATCCACAAGGCAACAGACATTGCAAAAACTTTCAGCAGGACCGGCAGATAAGTGTGACAAACCTTGCATGGCACTGCTTCCATTTGGGCGGGTTCTCATGATGTGTGAATAAATCACCTGTCTCCATATAAGGTCTCATTCTCCTCTGTGACCAGTGAGTCTGAATTCTAAAAAAAGCAAAATGCCTCTTTGTTGATGAAGAAATTATACAGGTAAAACAACAGCATTCAGAAATGCTGAGCTGGTGTTCCTTTGACACATACAGTATTGGTTGGCAGGGAAAAGAAAACCTTCCATTTTACAAAATAAACCTACTATATAGTAGGTTTATTATAGTTAATATTTTTATTATAGTTAATTCTATATATAAGAATATTCCACTAGAAAATGCAGATTTTACTGTCATTAACTTAGAAATTACCTTAATATAAACCCGATGATATGTTTAAAATAGAACTATCTTTCATAACTGGGTTCAGCATTTAACCTTAAAATATCAGTGCAAGGGGAGAAAGAAAAAAAAAAAAAACCACAGAAAAAACCCCAAACCTATTTCCCTTTCGAAATCATGGGTTTTAACTTTTTGACATGTGTTGTGGAATAGCACAGGACTTTTTTTCCAAAGCAATGCATCACTGCATGAATGTTTTGATAAGGATGTTGTTTTAATTGCCTGCTTTTACATTAGGAACACATGGCAAACTGAGGTGTGTGTGCAAATACTATATTCTCAGCACAAATCTGTGAGGGTGCATCTACAGTGACCTGTTCTGAGGAGGAGAGCTGTGCTCTGAAGCTCTCAACAAAGACAGACTAGGCTTCTATTTCAACTTGTGTTCAGCACAGCTGAAAAAAAACCTCCATAATTTGTTTCTCATTTCTTACAGAAGAACAGTAAAAGAATGCTCATTGTGTAATATTTTGCTTCTTCCACAGAAAAAAACCTCACACAATACAGTTTGTTTCCTTCAAAAGTGCAGTTTCTTTCACTTTATGTAAATCATCACAATCTTTTATTGCTAAAAGAAAGATCTCATTGCCAAGAGATGCAATGGATTGCCTGCTCTCCTGCAAGGGCTCTTGGCTTGAGAGAGACCTAGATAGGAACTGAGCAACACCTCCTGAGCAACGATGCCAAGACAGCAGCTGGAACCCATTACAGAGCGGGACAATCCTGTCCAAACAACTGCATGCCAGGATCTCAGGGTATGAAAGGCTGAAAGGACATTGCCATTAAAAAACAAGGATCTTCACGCGAGTTTGTATTCTTGGGTTTAAAAGAAGTTTTGCTGGCCACTGAAAACATTCTTATAATTTTGTTGTTTTGATAATAATGTGAAAGGAGCTATTCCCCCAGTACTGTGGCTCTGAACAGTCAATGGTCTTCTGGGAAAAAAATAAAAGAGAAGAAAAGTAGACTGAAAGTGCTTCACAATAAAAGAAGCAAAATAAAAGATGATTTTTGAGCTTAGAGCTAGCAAATATCTCCAAACACCACTCAGGAAACAGAAATTTTACCCCAAAGTGTTGCACACCTCTGTTGTGACATGATAGGTTTGCAATTGTTTTCAATAACTATGACTTAGATTTCAATGAGACTAAAGGTAAGCAATTCTGTTCTGAGAAACTTTTGAAGGTAATCACTTTATGGTAAAGTCTCAGTCCAAACACTGGAGAAAGCTGAAAGATAGGAAATTGTAGAATTGTAGATAACCATCTACTGCTGGAAAACAATTCAAAACTTACCGAAGGACAGTTTGGAATAGAAATACTTCAGTTAGGAAGTGGGAGGGCGTGGGGTCTCTGAAATAAGGAAAGAGCACCAATCAGCTCAAAATGCAGCAGTCTGTGCAGCCTCTCCCTTAGACAGTTCCAAGATGATGTTTTTCGTCTGCAAAGTCCTTCCTTGCGGTGGTCCCAAAGAGCTGCTGCTGATTAGCCCACATCAGGAGCAGGGGAAGACTGAGAGGAAGACGAGCAGTTGGCCGCAGCTGTAAAAGCCATGCCAGAGTGACCCGGCAGGAAAGACAGAGAGATGCCAGCACCCACTCACCAGCAGGATGGAATTCAAACCCTTCATTTCCATCCTACATACTCCCCCAACATGGAAAACTCAAACTACAAAGTAATCCTGACTGCCAAAAACACCAGCACCTGAAATGTGTTTTGCTCCCTGTTCACGCTGTCTCAATTTCTGTGAGGCACTCGGATAGAACAGCTTGGGAATAGGTTGCTATTTAGCAAGGACTTATAGCAAGGAATAAACAACCGCAGATAGAAACCTGCTGTTTTCAGGGTCTGCCAGACACAACAAATACCAGTGGCAATTTCCTCAAATCACTCATGGATTCTGTTGCATTTGCCCCTCTTATTTTTGATAAACTTTGAGTCAAACAGCAAGGCTACCTTCTCAAATGGCCATATATTTACCAAAGGCAGGGCAAGAGGAAGATTTGGGCTTTATTTTTCATTATGCAATAGCAAAAGCTATGACCAGCAAAGCCAAACTCCACAAACAGCTGCAGCTGAACTGTACAGGCAGTGTAAGCTCTGCAGGACAACCACCAGAAAGCAGCGGAGAAGAAAAGGTGGGAGAGCTGAGTTGGAGGAAGGACAGCCCAGAATGAGAAACAAAACTACCAGAGCAAATATGCTGGCAGTGGGTTAGTTAAAAATATGCCTCTGGCCTAGTTAAGTGATGGAGGGAGAAGAGAAATTGTGGCACCTCCTAGGAGAAAAAGCCCAGCCTGCCCATGGTGGGGGAATAAGGAATACTGCTGTTCTGGCTGTGCCTTTGGGCTGGCTGCAAAGCCTGATTCCTGCCACTCTGGGGTCATGAACAGACTTCTCCTCCTGTGGCAGCAGGAGAGCAGGACAACTCTGTAGTTCAAGCTTGAATTGAGGTGAGAGGAAAGATTAATATCATCACCTTCCTAATGAGCTTGTATGTGGCAGACAAAGCTTGCAGGCATGAGAGGGCTTGCATGGCACAAGAGAGGCTGCCCAGGCAGGGTGGCTAAAAACAGCCCTACGCACCTGGGTCTGCTGCTTATGCGGCCAGAAAAGACTTAGAAATTAGAAAAGGAAAATGGGCCCCAGAAAAGAGCCAAAAATTACATTTGTTCAGCTTCAGGCAGCTGACAGATTCTCAAGTTTCTGGGTACAAAGCCCAATACAAACTCAGGAAAAATAAGCTCATATTTTGAAGAGCTAATGTCTGTGCACAAAACAAGGTGGAGGATCACACTTTGGGACACAGGGATATTGGGGAATCAAATATAAAACTCAAGATGAGAAACAGGGAAACAGGCAAAGAAGGAAAATGGTATCAACAATTCCTGGCTTTAATCATTGCTTAAGAGCCAAGTCTGAAGCAGCTAAGACATGTGATGACTGCTTGGATACTCCTTAGGGACAAACTTGGCTCTCAGAAAAGGAAAAATACCCCTTGCATGGGATGGATGGGAGCATGAGCAGGTCCCAACTATCATATTCCACCAGCAATTTATGGTGTTTGACATGGATGCACAATAGTTTTTGCTCTTCAGATGCTGCTTTCCCTTTTTCGTGAGGGAACTTTTATGTATGCTCCTGTCCATACAGCTTAGAGAATTCACTTTTTAAGACTATAATTTTAAAAAATCTTTAATTTATTTTAAGAACACATACACAGCTTCACTTTTCAGTTTGGTGAGGCTAAGAATGACAGCAAGTAATCAACTACTGGCCTTGTCCATTGTAGATTTAAGTCGATAAGGAGAAAGGCAGTCAAAGACTCAACATGGTCTATGCCTTTGGAGGCTCTGCAGCTGTGCTGTTTCACTTTGCATGTTTGTAAAAAGCCCACAGTTATAATCCCTAGTGGAGGTGGTGCTCCAACCATAGACCAAAATTAAATTAAAGTGAGAAGCACTGTTTGTTTGTGTCTGGGTCAAGAACTGTTGCAATCAGATCTCACATTTCATGACCATGATCAGAACCAGATCATTTTACACAGGGGATGTCAAATACACCCAGTAAAATAGTTTGGAATTTTGTTTCATTTTTTATTTTCTTTTTCCCCAAACAAAAATATTTTATTTGATTGCACTGAACAGTTTTTGCATTTTCATGGAAAGGATTTTCTAGAATTTCAATCTCTATTGTAAAATAAACCTTCAGGCTAAATCTGAAAATACTCTCCTCCTTTCTGAAAGTCTTGTGTGCAAGCTACACTGACCAAATTCTAGTCTGTTCATGCAGATTTCCGAATTAAAAAAAACATTAAAAATATCAATGAAATTAAAAAGTAACAAAACAAAAAAATTACCATGAAAGCTATTAGTGTATCCTATATGCTTTTTATCTATTTGATTATGACAGTTGGCTCACAAATGGTTGCCTTGGGATGCAAAGAAATGGCAGAAAATTCTGACTGCTCAATTGTTTCTGTAAATTTGGCCATATAGCTGTAATATTTCCTTTACAAATTACAAAACTACTTTCCTTCCAGCCCTAGGTTTGTGCTAAAGCTGCACACTCCCCATCTGAGATCTCATTTGATTTGTTAATAGACATTTTACAAACTTTTTTAGCAAAAGAGAACAGATCAGAAGTAGAATCCAATCAGAATTATATTTAAGGTTATTTAGGTATAGGCTATACTATACAGTTATATTTAAAAGAAATGCAGACATACCAGGTAACACTTGCATAGTTAAGCACCCAAACAACTGTACTCACACCTACTCTTATTCCCTATTCCCTGACACACCTTTGATTGCATTTAAAGCATTTGAAATCCAGGTGAAAAGAGGTGAAAATCCTCTTTTTAAGGACTTTCCCCTCACATTCTTACTTCATGCTATTAACAAAGGGAGTTAAGACTGCTTCTGTTTAAATGTTCAGATTACTTTCAAGAGTAATTATATCTGAATGTAAGATTTACTGCAGTTTATAATTCTTGATTTGAGGAGAGTTCCATCATTCCTGCAAATTCTCTATCCTTAAGTTCTTCATTTTTTAATAATCTGTAAACATTCCTTCTTTTATACATGACTATAAATGTCATATATGGTATTTCCATGGTTGGAAAATACACAGTACTAGACATACATATATTTTTATGTATATATTCATTGCTGTATCAAAGCAAAGATGGTGTGCATTCCCAAATAAGAAAAGTTTACAGTTAGTAAACCACCAGGGGATCTATGGAGCAGAGCAAGACAGCTGAGATCAATAAACAGATCTGGTCCCTGGTATGTCAGCTGGAAGTTGATTGCAATAGCTGTGCAAGGTTGGCATTTACTGTGAGGGAAGACAGAGTCCCCTTCTCACAATGTCTTGGGGCTTTAGGAATCTGTGATTGCCTAAGCTCCCCTAGAAATGGTGCCTAATGAGCAGTGAAGCAAAAGGCAAAGATGCTACGGGGAGCCTCTCAAGCACTTATGGATAAGCTGGTGTGCTATCAAAGCATCAGCAATCAAGCTGCTTAATTAATAAAAGACAACTCTTGATGTGAATTATTCCAAATTATTCCTGATTTCTCCAAAACCAGCCTTGCTGAAAGATTTGGCTTACATTTAACTACAAGAAAGTGAAATGCAGACCATGGAGTGCTTAACTTAGCATTACCAACACACACAGTTCTGCATTTAAAGGAATACACTTTTTTCAGGAAAACATCTGTGTACGTATGAGGTCTTACCTCTGAGATACCAAAACTGGTTAATCTATCATGAGAAATAGCTAGCAGACAGCTTCAGAAGTAAGGCAAGTCTCATCTTAAGCATTTTGAAATGCACACACACACAAAAAATCCTTATTCACACAGTAGGACTGCATGGACCAAATACACCATAGATGACCTTCAGTCAAAACTTATTTGAAGGCAATTATGCTAGAGGATCCACTGTTGGGAAACACCCAGGTAGTTACATCTGCACTGCCTAAGCCTGTGCCAGGAGTCTTTGCTAATACTTATTTACATCTTCAGTTGATTGGTTTTTCCTTTCCTTTTAGGATTTCCACCTTCACGACCTGCTTCTGCAGTCATGTGGCTACCAAAGTTTCCACTACGAATGCCATTCCAACTCGCTGCAGTCAGTCGAAGCTGATGACTAGCAGCATATTATAAAGGCGTGGAACAAAGAAATTTTACTCCTAAGAAATTTGGTTCCCAAGAATTTGCCATCAGCTTCAGCGCATTTAGGATTTCAATTACTGCTTCTAGGCCTTTTAGAAAACAAAGTAATACAAACTCTACAACACACAAGCTTGTTGTTCTAAACTTTGAAGGCATACAAATTGTACTCTAGTACATATAAACTCTTTTTTAGGATTACTTAACTGCTTTTCCATAAAAAAACCCAATAAATATGGGCCAACCTATTAGGAAAAATTAAGTAAAATAATATTTTTAGGTTTTGAACGAATAAAGATACTAAGACTTGCTAAGCAAATCCATAATATGTACAGGGTATTTTTTAGAGTTTCATAAGACTTCTAACATGTGGTCTTAAAGAAACATATGTGCACCAGCTGTGCAGAAACAAAAATAAACTTCAGAACTCCAAGGACCCATTTTGAAGTATCTTTTAGGTCAATCCTCTGAAAACTAAGAGTCTGAATCTGTACGACTTAGCCGCTGAAATCATGGAGATTTTAGTTTACTAAGTAACATATCCTGAAAAGTCTCCAATGCATAGAAACTCAAGTACCTGAGTCAAAGGTAGCAGGGTGCCATGCAGTCAGCTAGTATTTTCACTTTGATAAAGTGAATTGCTTGTCTGAAACACTCTGCACTCCTGGAATAAAGAAAGGAGGGTTGATCTTCATTGCCCCACACAATCCTCTCTTCCTACACGTCTCAACAAAACTATGCTTGGTGCAGCCTCAGTGCTGAATCTGGATGTGCCTTTTGATTCCCACCTCCTGCCAACTGCTATCTTTGCCTGCCTGGTCAGCTATTGTACAGTTTCACACTGTGATCAAAATGATAGACCTCTCTTTGAACAAAGGCTGTTTCTAAGCTTACTTTCTGTGATGTAAACATAATCTTCTAACTTACTGCTTTACAAGTAATAAGGAGCAGGTCAATGAAACTAAGCATTTCCAGTTCAGGTAAATGGATTAACTTTCCAGCATTCATCCAGCGCGGCACTGGAAGGAAGATCACAGTGACTTCGTCCAGCCAATAGTGCTGCCAATTCACTGCTGAATATAAAATCATTTCAAGCTGGGTCTGCAAAACAAATGGAAAGCCTGCCAGCTGAAGGAAATCTAGGAAAGAGGGAAATGTCTTTTTTACCATTGCGAAGTTAAAGACAAGCCAACACAATGGTGAATTGCTTTGAGAGTGGGCTGAGTCATGAGACAGGTCCAGGGTGAGTTAGGGACAGGCATCACCACAGCCCTCACGGAATCTGCAGGTGGATGGGTTCCTACTACTTGAAATTACTGAAGCTCAACTGAAGTTAACTCTTAATTAAGGACAAGCCTAGACTTAAATGAGGTACTCAGAAGACATCTGACTATAACAACAGCTCTTATGCCCATCTGAAAACAAAGTTTAATGTAATTATAAATGTACACAAAAACATAAATTTAAACAGCACTAATAGCCAGGGACAAGCTATCTTCACAAACTTTGACATCAGGTGATGTTTTCAAACATGTCAAATCTCGGCAGGAAATGTGTGACTTTGCAGCACAATACCATCCCGTGAAAAGAACTTGTGGGACCTAAGAAGTTCCTTTTAGCCAGTCATGTCCTTCAACATCATTCTCACTACTGTGGTGTGCCTCTCCCTGGCTGACCAGGTCCTGCCGTGGTATGTCTGAGTGGTACCCAGGAAGAATGATGCAAAAGGTGTCAAAATTAATCTTTAAATGTCTTCTCGATGAATACAATCACAATCTGTGGAGGAGCATTTAATCAGCATCCATTCTTTTGCAATGTTCCTAATGTGTGGAAGTTTTCCGAAGTACTTTGTCTTCATAATTCTCCTCTCAAAACTCCCAATAATTCATATTTAGTACAAATAAACATATTCTCCCTTAGTCAACAAAGCAAGAAATGTTTTGTTGTCAAGAAATGTCTTGAATTTCAACATTTTTTTAATGCTATGAAAGTAAAAAACACTGATTATTTAATCTCTTGTTAATATTTCAGGTATTTGTGAGCAGGACTACACTATTTTCAAACGGATTTAGTTTAAACTCCTAACCCTGTTAGGCTTTAGATTCTGCACTTTCTACTGAAGCTTTAGCAAAATTCTTCTCATCCTGTCAGCTGAAAGTTCTACTTTGTCTCCTTCCATTAGTGTGTGAAATGCCATTAGCTTTATCATCATTGCAGGACAAAAAAGGTGACAAGTGGCTTTTCAAAAGTACCTTCTGCTATTTCCATACAGGCTTTGCTTGCAAAGCTTATTTTCCTTTTTTTTTTCTTTTTCCCTCTTAAGCTGTATTTAAGCATTTGTTTCCCACATTCTAGAAAGGTTTTTGCACATTATACATTTTCTATATATTGCTGTGAAAATGTTGTTCTATTTACTCAGATGCTCAGTTGTTAAAAATACCTAAGATTTACTGTTAAAGCTACAAAAAGAAATAGAAAGTTTCCTAAAAACTGCACAACATAAACAAACAAATGGTAATTAAAAGGTTTAATTATTCTCTTGCTACACTGTTTTTCAGAAAGTCCTTTTGATTACCTACTTTCAGTAGTAACAGACCTGAGATACTGCTCAACTAATTATAAAAACATACAGTTGCAGAAAGTTATTTCCTCTATCAACTGATTTTTAGAAATCATCCTTTTCATTATATATATACATAAAAAATATCTCCTCAGAACACAATGAGTTTTTATCCACTTTATATGCCTGTATTGCGTCCTTCCTCCTGACGGAGGACATCTTAATGCTTTCTAGCATTGTAATAAACTAGCCCAATATAATAACCAGGCTTTTGCCAAATCAGGCCCATGGCTGTATCTGTTAATCAAATGTCCAGCTGACTGAAGGTTAACCTACAAACAACCAGAACAAAAATAACTATGAGCAGATATAAGACAATTTTGGCTAAATGGGGTCTGAAGGAGGCATGTTGCAGCAAGAGCTAAGCTGATACCAGGAAAAAGAGAAACTGGCAATGGGGACAAGAAATGCTGGGACATGTTATCAGCCAAAGCAAGAATACATAATCACAGATCCCATGTCAGTGGCCAGGAGTTCAAAGTAAACCACAAATAAATGTATCATGTTCGTGCACGTCTCCAAGGGCTGTTTAATGTTTTTGTTCCCTGAATTTCTGCATGTTCTACAAATAAATCATCCTGCATTTAGGAAACGTCTGGCCTCTCCACTTCTCTAACTCCAAAACATTTCTACCACCAGTGCTACCATATGATCAAGAAAAAGCACCATCTGCCTCTTCCAAATGTGGTCTTACTCATTTACCACTTCCACCTTGCAGTTCGCATATGCTGCTTGTCACATATCTGCTTCTTTCCCCCAACTTCTTTTCAAAGCACAGAAAAAGAAGAAAAAAAGGCCACCATAATGAAACAACATGTGGTAACCATGATTTAAGTTTTTTCAGGTTACCCTACAGTGATTAAATTTTCCTTTTTTCCAATTTGCACATTGTCAGGGCTTCAGATATGCATGCAAATGTATCTCCCTCATTTTGCAACCTTTTGCTAATTAATTTCAGAATTTTCAGAATAGGAACACTCATTGAACTCAGAAGAGCATTTCCAGCATTATCATGCAACACTGACTTTCAGCTGTAGTTTTTTCTGGTGCTCAGATGTTCAAAACTTCTACAGAAGCAACTAGCAGAAGTGCCATTCTTTCTAAAATTGGATAATACCAGAATACACCCTTTTTGTGGTCAGAAAATTGCTGCTGTGTCTGGATGATGCAAAGAAGAAATAAACCTTAACTTCTTTTTCATCTTTGGAACGTGAATACCAGAGCAATTTGCAGAATTTCCCTGTTGACTTTTACTTCATGGCAAAGAAAGGAAGTGTCTGTCCCAGGCAGTAAGTATCCCAGTGCTTACATGGCAAAGACACAGTGGGGAATGGTATTTTCTTTTATTTTAGAGAAGTTGTTCACTATGTAGTGACAAAGTTTAACTAAAAATGGTAAAATTTTTTCTTTATGGATGGAGAAGGAATATTTTCATTATTGTGAATAAATATATGTATATGTATATGTATATACATATACATATACATATACGAGTGTTTATATATGTATATATATATAAAATGTATATATATTAATGTGTGTATATATATAATACATGTGTAAGATATATATACACATAATGAATATATATGTGAACAATACAGCACCCTGTATCCAAGACTTACCACCAAACCATCCACAGAGTGCACACCTCCAAAGAGTCAGCAATTTCAGGAGCTCAAGGTGCTAAAGCACAAACATGACAAGAACCATGATGTAATGCAAAAGTAGAGAGATAGATTTATAGATCTTTGACCTCTCAAACTTGAAAGAAGCCTGGACCTCCAGGAATGCTGTTGAGCATCCTGGCATTGCGGTGGAGAAGAGGTGGAGCTCCTGAGGTGAACAGGCTTATACATATCATGCCCCCTACCTGCACTCTCTGCACCCCTGCTGCCAGCTCCAGGACCCCTCTGAGTTCAGCCCTGTGCTCACTCAGGAAAGGTCAGTCTCAGGCTGCTTCCAGATTCCAAGTGATGTTGTGGCTGTGCTTTCATTGTTTTCTAGAAAAAGAATCAGAGGCAATTTGAACTTGTCTGTAAGATGCTACAACATTGTACCCAAGGGCAATACGGACCTAAGCTTTCTCTGCTGACACACCCCAGAGCTCGTCTCAAGCCTGTATCTATGTGCAAGTTGACCTTCACATTCATGTAGGAGTTTGCCACCCTAGCCTTACATACAATGCAATCATATGCAAGGTATTACCAATTCACAGAATGGGCAATTCAAAAAGTGAAAGGGAGAACATCCCAGGGAACAACCAGTCACAGCTCACCATTTATCAGCACTGTTAAAAATAAGTTACCTATCTCCTGTGAAAACAAGGCAATGTAGCATAATCTTGTAGTTCAAAACTATAAATCAAACACCTTATTTTCTGTAATCTTTCATCTTGATGATTAAAAGTCCACACCAAGAAAGCTTACCTAAAATACAGCATTCGAAATATTGTATCAGCCTCCATACTCCACGTTTAGCATTTTCATACAGCCTATTGCAGTAGACTTCTTTACAGAACTACTGCTACTGGCTCCCTGCCATTAATAAGTTGTTGATCACCTGTGGTTATGAGTACACTTTCCTGTAAAGCACAGATTTACCAATGCTCACAGATCCGCAAGTCTGCATTTGTGGCAAACATCTGTAATTCTTATGCATCTCCGACTGACTCACTGCAATAGATGTCAGACCCTTGCAGGATGGTGCACAGGCACCTTGTCTGTCCAATGTCACCACACGGTATCACAGCAAGACATTACAGGCTATGATGCAAAGGGCTTGGCCAGGTAGCCGTGACTGTTGCCGAGACTGTCTCATCTACCAGGCAGGTTAAGTTACTAAATTTGTGAAAGGGGGTTGTGCAATCTAAAGCTCTGCCCTGTACTTTCCCCTCTTGTCTCAGAAAACTTGTGACACTCCTTGCAGACAGAGGCAGACTTTTACCACCAGCAGCTGGGATATGCTAAGCTATCTCATAATCAAATGTGCATTTGAGGTTTCGCTACAAATACAATACAAGCTGGCCCCTGGAGATTTTGTAGTATTTTTCACAGATTGTGCAAGACACAAAAATTATTTTTCAAGTATACATTGCCCATTTTTAATTAGCTCTGTCACCTCTAGCTCCTGTACTACAACCAGTAAAGTCCTTAAATGTACAGCTGATTTTTTTTTTCATACAGGTAATAGAAAATGTCATTAGAGGCAGAACTTTTTTAAATTTAATTTTTATGAACAACAGGAAACTTACTGAGATTGTAGGCAGCAATTACACTAGCAAAAAACTTGAAATGACTGAGTTCACCTAGTTCAGGATGGGAAAAGGAGGAACCGGAACACAAAAAGGATCTATATTTAAGAAAACAGGCTGAAAAAACTAAGCAACTTTGTATACAAGACTACAACTAAACCAAAAGTAGAAGGTAAAAAGACTCCAGGAAAGTTACTGTTTCTTAAAAGACACAAATCAAGATATAAGCATAAATTTCCCCTATGAGGCAGAAAACCTAGAGAAACAGAAGAACATCCTCTTGGCCAAATCATGAGGACTTTGCTGACTTCAGAAACAAAAAGTCATGGGAAGTGCAACTCAGCTCAGACCACTACAGATGAAATACAGGCACACGGGCAAAATCAGAATGAACAAAGGTGCTCTTAACATCCCCTGAGAGTGATGGCAAAAAAACACATGAAGAAGGAAAGAGGAAAACAGGAAAGGAAGGAAGAAATTTCAGGGAGGTGACAACAAAAATTGAAGATACCATTATAAATGCAAGGCAAATATATCCACAGTTATTACCGAGAAGGTTAATAGGCTTGATGCCTCTTTGCTGCAGCCTTTGTTAGGAAAGACAGTGTAATCAGATGATTAGAATAATCATGGATAGACTAGAGTAAAACCAGACTAGATAAGTTGAGACATTTTCATGTCAGCTGGGCCAGATGAATTACACCTGAGAGAATTTCAAGAAGTCAGTGAACTAATCTCAGACCTATTACAGGCTTTCTTTGAGGAGGTACAGGCAATGCCAAAGTTTCAAAAGGCCAGAAGGAGGCAAGTATAGTGCCTGTCTTTAGGAAGGGGAGCACAGGAACTCTTGCACACAGTGCCACACCATGGCAGAAGAAGCAAGTCCCACATCAGGAACTACAGACAAGTATCATGGGGGAGACACAAGAAATAATCCAGTCTTCTGCTCTGCAGAGATGACTCTTTTGCAGTATTGCTCCTCATTGTGACCACTGCACTTGAGGAAGCACATGGAAAACTTGGAGACAGCCCAGAGCAAAGTGCCCAAAATCATCACACAGCTAGCAGAACCAAGAATAAGAGAGCTTGGTTTGTTTAGTCTGGGGCAGAGAAGACAGGAAGGAACAGGGGAACATTTTTCAAATACTTTTCTTAGTCACTCTTTACCTAACACACTTTCCTATGGCCAATGAGGCTGGGGTTAAGTTGCAGGAAGATTTAAGGTACTGGATGTTAGGAGAAACTTTTATAGTAAAAGGAGTTACGTATTTGATTGTCTGGGAAAGTTTTGGAAGTTTTAGGAGAGTTCACGGCAGTTTTTAAGAACTGTGCAGAGAAACACCTAGTAAGAAGGGTTTAGAACTGGCCCTGCTCGGGGTTGGGAGATGCATTGAGGGATGTTTCAGAATCCTGTCAGACTCCATCTCCTGTAGTGCATAAGACCTGGGACTTAGGAGCACGATTGTCTCTCACTCTGGACACATACGTACATATAATACCTTACCCAATAAACTCTAACAGATGTATCAGTATGCAAATGCTGATTCTACACCTCCTTAATTCAGTTTATAGATCTTAACTGTGTCAAACAGAGGAGAACAAGGAACTCAGGGCACCCCCTTATGTTATGGGTGGGAAAGGACATAAGATTGCAGCTAGGAATTCTCCCAATGATGACCAACCTGCCCTAAACGGAAAAGGAACATGATCTGCCAGACACGACAATGTCGAACAGTTCCAGATGTGCTCCCAGTGAACTTGGCAGTAAAAATCTGGTAAAAATTTGTCAATGCTGTAATCTAGCTAGGGGATTTGTTGTAACACAGAATAACTTTTACAGAATGTTCTTGGTCCAACCTGACATGTTGATAAGCATGGGGTACAGCAAGAATGCTTGTCTTGACTGTTTCAATTTTGGCTTCCCACAATGACCCACTTGAGCTTGAAAAATCATTTAAATTAAAATAATTTTAATTAATCTCCTCATATATTAAGAGAATGGGATAGAAATATGATCATGTCAGATGCTTCTGGAATGGATGAAAACAATCATAACTCAAGAAATAAGACAGAGAGTCAGCAAATTCATGTTTCTAACCCTGTATTTTGTGGCCCTACCCTTTGTTATCCTGATTGTTTCACAGTCTCTGTTTTCACATCCACAACTGTATGATGGGGATGAAAGCATTGATCAATCTTTATATGGAATTTTGAGATACAAGGCTGGAAGATAAGAATCAAAGTCCTGCATCTAGAAACCATGAATGCGTTTATCCAAGGGTATTGCTGACTATATGAATAGGGTCAGCATATTAAATAAAGGCATGAAACAGAGGATGAGATGTTCTTCCCCACTCTGGCATCATGCAAAGGGCTGATGTGGTACGAAGGAATCCGACAACTCCTTATTTTTTCAAGGAAGACTTTCTGGTACAAAACTCTGGCAGATTACCAAAAGACAGCCCTCCAAAGAGCCTTTTCACAATTGTTGGTATATAGAAAATGGTATCAGGACAAGAAGCTGACACAGAAATGCTAAACAACTTTGTGCCCCTTTTAGCAGCTATTGGATGAGGCATTAAATTAGGTGTGCCCCAGCTTGTTTCTCTTAAGACTCTCCAACCCATTAACAGTGCATTAATTAGGAAGATGAAAGGTGATGCAAAAGGCACCCAAATTCAACACACCCACTCCTCATCCTGTTTTGCCTTTGTCTCTACTTCTTAAGAGCTACAGACCGAAATTGTATTCAGTCTATTTCCATTGTTCTTTTGAAGAACTTTGTGATATGACAGACTTGTTTTCTTGTTGTATGAAAAGTTTTGGTCAGGGGAAAAAAACTCCCAACAAATGAACAAACATCTAGACACTGATTTACGTACATACATACATACAAATATATATATATACACACACACACATATGGTAGAAGCACGGAATTACAAACCTGAGGGACGGAAAATTCCTACAAAGTAGCTAGTCTTTCCTATTTGCCAAGAAATATAACATCATGGAGTAGGACTAACAAAATTATGTGTGTCTGACACAGGTGGGATATCTGAAACCCTTCATTTCAAGTCGGAGATGGCCATCTCCTCCTGCTAGAGCATCTCTTATGGTAGGGAATAGAGTTTTGGTTTTCTCATTAGGAGGGGGAAATGATCCTCACGAGAATCCTCAACCTCATTAATTCTTTAAAAAAAAACCCAACAAAAATGGAGCCTTTAAACTGAGACTGAATGTGCTTTTTTTTGGGTCATGGTAGATAGCAGCATTCCCTAAGGATGGTTACCATAGACAGACCCACAAAGGTTACCAAAATTATGGGACAAATTCTCAGCTGGATTAAAACAACACAGATGCTCATACTTATATGGAACTACCCTAGCTCATTCCTGTTAAGAATTTGCCAGTTGTTCCAGATTGATATATCCATCCACCTGAGAGGTTAACAACTTCAAGCCCCTCAGATACCATGATGACAGCTCCAAAGACAAATGGAAATTGTGCTCTTTACTTGAAAGCTCATCATCATTACTTACTACTTACACAGCATCAATAGCATGTATTTGGGACTTAACAAAAACTGTCTACAAGTCAAGCCCCAAGATCAGTAGCTACCTACTGCTGTTGTCATTCTATTAGGTGAGCAAAGCTGTAGCCCCTCTTTTCAGTTTAATTACATCTGTAAACATAAGAGCATAAAGGAGCATAAGACCATTTCTAATCCTAGGCTTTGTGCACCATCTTTCTACATAAGGAAGTGAAAACAGTACAGAAATGTTTTTGGAAACATAAATATACTGAAGGAAAACCAAATATTTTCAGTATCTAAAAATCTTACGCTGGAACCACCCTGGAAATTTGAGAAGGCAAATAAGAGACAGTAAAGCCTGTATGAACAAACATACCTAGCTGCTTGGAGCACAGCTGCCAACACTACTGTAAGCAGGACTTTTTAGATGATACAAACTGTCAGAGCCATTGCAGAGGCGTAAAACAAGATACCGAAGATCTAACAGAAAAGGCTGATACTAATAAGATGCTCAAAGCACACAGCTCTCCTTTGAATTGGCTCTGACCTGACTCAACTGACCTTGAAGAGCAGAGGATTTGAAATTTCGTAAGTGGGAGATGGAGAGGAATGGATTTTCAGTTCACTCTGGACCCCCCACACCTTTCTTTTAGCGATTTTCAGGGCAAAATGTCCCTTTCATCTTCTTGCTAAGAAATAATAGCATGCCCACCAAAGCAAATAATTAGCACATACAAGCAAAAGCACAGAGAACATGCATTCTTTTTATGGGTGAGCCTGACTCCAGGTGCTGTTCCCCTTGTAGTCAATCAGATACAGAAAACAGAGCTGGCATTCACTGCATCAGCAGATGTTAGTACTCCAGTGCTCAAAACAACACAGCAGATTTGGTTTTCCATGTTTCAAACTACACAAGACCTTCCAGACTAGTTAGTAAGTGTCTTCAGGGCAGAGGGATGTCTGCAACCTAACATCTGCCAATAAACAGGAAGGTTCTTTCTGCCGTAATTATCAGTTGTTAACCTCATGGCCAACACTGCCTTTTTCAACTATTTGGACTGAAATATTTGCATGTTTTAATAAGCTCATTTTTTATTTTTATTAGCACAAAATATTTTCTGATAGTTGATATTTGTGTTAGTCTGAACTTTTCTCAACATTCAGTTTATTTTGGGAGGTATGGCTACCTTAAATTTTTCAAGCTTTTGATGTCCAGTATGTAGTGCTTTATCATCGTTTGCATATCCACTAATTAGAACCAAAGTATCTTTGGAGGTGTTGAATTTCCACAAAGTTTAAAAACTTTTCCAGCTCAGTTTTAGTTTTAGACAGTTATAGACAGTTTAGTACCTTTACTTCTCTCTGGTGACCAGTGACAGAACCCAAGGGAACAGCATGAAGCTTTGTAAGGCGAGGTTTAGGCTGGATATCAGGAAAAGGTTCTTCACCCAGAGGCTTGTTGGGCACTGGAACAGGCTCCCCAGGGAAGTGGTCAGAAGTGGTCACAGCACCAAGCCTGACAGAGTTCAAGAAGCATTTGGACAACACTCTCAGGCACATGGTGTGACTCTTGGGGTGTCTTGTGCAGGGCCAGGAGCTGGATTTGATTATCCTCCCTTCCAACTCAGCATATTCTGTGATTGAACATGCAGAAACTGTAGGCTCTTTTTCCCTTTCTGAAGATTACCAAAAAGGTACTTGTGACATCACATCATCGCTGCCATGACTGCAAGAAAATGTATATTGGCATTTGGTGGGAAAGAGGTGCTTAGCTTTCAAGAAAGCAGATTTAAATGAACACTATGAAGAGCTGCATTTTGGTACATGAATGAATTTATGTAATCCCACTTTCAGCGATTTACAGCTGAGGAAGATGAGTAGGAATAAGGGTCTTTAGGTTTCCAAAATAAAGATGACATAACAGGTACTGAATTAATGAACATTGGCAATAGTCCTAAGAAAGAGGAGATAAAAATGTGGGAACACTAGGGATTTAAGAAAGCAATGACATGCAGCTTTGGCAATGTGGTAATACTTATATGTCTCAAATACCAGACTTGCACAGAATAAAGTTTTGAAGGGGCTCTAAATGCACAGGAGAAAGCTGTAGAAATAAAGGAGATGGAGCTCATGGTCTGAGGGAGCGAGAGACAGCAAGAGATTTCCACAATGATCCCTGGTACGAAAAATAGGCCATACTAGCATAAGAAGCCATTTTCAACTTGAGAAAGGCATTCTTAATATTTTAGGTCAACATGCTCTATTATCAGAACCAGATGTTACATTAGAGTAACCTTCTCTTTAAGTCACAGTACCTACCCATTTTCTATTTTAAAAAATTGTGCTTCCATCTATTTCAAATAGTCTTGCAGTTTAGAAATCCCAGAATACCCCTTTCCATTACACTGCTACTGTCGCTACAAGATCCACCACTAGCTCTGCAAATCTTGTAATGCTCCAACAGCTGGAGAACTCAGTGGCATATCAGGGAAGGATCACTCTGAAAAGAGCAGGATTTTTTATTTCCTTGTAGTGGCTGTTCCAGACACAGGCACCACCCTAAGCCACGGTGTGTTCCGGTATGCTCTTCATATTTCCTCGGGGTTCTGAATCATTTCCATTTAAGAGAAAAAAACAACCCCAAAAAACCATCTTCCTCTCATTCCTGTTCAGGTTTGGCATTTCCAAAGTGCAAGCACAATCTCCACACTTCTTACAGTATTCTCTTTAAGTATAAGTTTTATAGCAACAATTTTAAACTACAGAAAATTCTACAAATATGTAAAAGTGCTGAGTTCAGATGTTCATAAAACCTGAGTCACTACATTCCTGAAAAAGAAAAACAGATGTTTCCCATTTGCTTCTGTGCTACTGTATTTATTTAGCTACCCTTCCTTGTAAGAGCAAAGTTCAAAAGGAAAGGGGAATGCATGGTAAAACCAGGCAGCAAATCATGAGAACTGGATTTTTAGCAGAAAATGTCTCTTCTACTTGAGCAGCTTCAATATTGTCATTTCTTTATGGAAGAACCCTCCCCACACATTGAAGTATTGAAAGCAACTGACCTCTTCAAAGTTCTTTAAGCACAAACATTAAAATAATGGAGCAAACCCAATTTTTTTCTTTCATAAAGCAAAAACAAGACTATGAGTTGGATTTGACACATTATCTGTGTGTTTATAACTTACAGCAAGGTCAACATCAAGTGAAATGAAATGATGAATCCTGGGTGGGGGGTGGGAATCACGTAAAGGAATCTGGCCTTACTATCTGTGGTTAAAGCAATTTAATTACTTAAGGGTATTGTGCAGTCAGTCTCTATGGTATGGACTAGCAATCAATTATTTCTCTTCATGGCATTTTTATAATGCATTTTTGTATTTTGGTGTAAAAAGAAAACATAGTTACTGCACTAACATTTTTCAAATGATACATTAAGCGTTTTTAACATGCTCAGAAAAGCATGAAGTGAGTTTGCTGTTACCATAAATTTAAAGAATAGGTGAATTTTGATTGTGTGATGGAATTTTGGTTATACAAGTAAGTTTGTTTCAGTGATATATTTTGATTAATTTAAAATATGCCTCACTTAAAGCTTTGGGGTCATATGCAAAATATTCGTAAAGGCTTCATACATACCCACTCAAGGTCTAGAAATAAAGCGTTCTTTGCCTCCCTTCATCCCCAGCTCTGTCTCTCCCACCACACCCTCTCATCCATTTAGCTCTCTGCTATTGCCAAGGTCTGGAGAAAGCATGGGAAAGGAGATGCTTTGTGTGGAGCAGCTGGGAGGTCACCCAGCACATAATTGCTCCCAAGCGGTGTGCTCTGCTCTCAGGCTCCTTGTCTTCAGACAGCAGGGTGGTCGACTTCAGCACCCTGTTCCACTTGAGCTGATGAGACAGGCCGCCAATATTCCTGTTAGCATGAGCCAACTGCTCAAAAATAACAGCCTAAACTTAAGCAAACTGCACTCAGTAGAAAGGGAAACTGCAAAAAAGTGATGAAATCCCTGGAAATCTCTCCTAGCAAAACCACATTTTGCAACAACTACAACTAGTGTGTTATTGGAAGATGTGTGAGAGCATGCAGTGTATCAGCAGCCACCTGCTATCACATGATTGCATATCAAGTACCGTCTTTTCACAACTGGAGTCTGTTGTTTCTTTGATTCAGTTTCTTTCTGAGGTGAAGAAGCACCTGGCACAGCCATTAACATCAAAACACAACCAGCACTTACAAAGGAGATGCATGTCTGCTTTGAATGTGCTAAAATGAGAAGTGCTAGGTTGCCGAATGCATGCTGAGTTCTTTGGACAATACTTCCATTTTAAAACACAGTTATGTATCATGGGATTCACAGCACTAGACACTGAATAAGAGAGAAACATCACAAAAATTTAAACTCACATTCAACTGTAGGAAGATTAACTTCATGTGGATTTATGGGTTTATAATGAGTTGGACTGCAAAAAATTACCCAAAGCTTTGCTTAGAATATCATGTAAGTTTTATTTTTAGCTTAGAATATCTACCATCTCTAAAATGTACAGACAAAAGAGAAGTCACTTTTTTATCCATAACAGCAACGTCAAATAGAATGAAAGGACTGGAGATATTAGTATTTTAAAACTCCTAAAACAGCCAAAGAGGATGAAACCTGACATTATATACTAAAACATAAAGTATCATCCTGAAATCCACCATTACAAAAAGGTATTCACCTTATCGAATGGCAGATTAACATTATAGCACTAGCTATCAGAAACTGAAGGTATTTGAGTTAAATTTTTTATCACTTCCATCTTCTTTTCATGGCATGGGAACATCTAAGGGCTGAACACTGAACTTTTTATGTTCATCTTTATGCAAGATACTATTGCTGGCAAAGCTGGAGCAAAAAGAAAACTCCTCTTATAACCTCAATTTAAGTTCAGACGGATGTGCATGGTACAAAGCCAGTGAAGTGATAAATAGTTTCTGGCAGCTCACCCTTCCTACCTTGAGTAGTGTTACAGTTTATCATTGGGACTCACCATTCATCACAGGAAACAGGGGAAGCAGTGTCGTGTTGTCTCAGGCTATATTCACAGATACTTCATAGAAATCCTTGGCAAATAGTCAGCAAGTACTAAAAAGCATAAAAAGTGTCTTTATTTTGCGAACAGATATATCTCAAAAGGATCCGCTAGGAAGCCCAGGAGAGGGGAAGCCACGGCTGGGGTTAAAATAGCTGGTTTATTCACTTCTGCACAGAGCACAATAGTTTTACTGATTCAATCCACTAGTCATTTGCTAATTTTGCACCTTGGAAATGAGTATGGACACACATACAAATCAACGTTTGCAGCAAAGGCATGTGAAGTTACTATTTCTCAAAGCAAATATCAATTAAAGCATTTTAATGGTTCTTATTACTATATTTAACAGCTTCTTTGACAATATTGTAACTTAAGAGCCTAATTCTGCAATCATTACCACCAATACCCCACAGCAGCAAACTACTTCAGTTGACAATTTGCAAGAATACAACTGAACTCTAGTTAGAGAAAAGAACCTTCAGTAATCTGCAAAGTCGTCATTCTCCCAAAAGCAGAAAAAGAGGGATTAATAAAAATAGTCTCTCCTCTCTTCAGTGCTAGCCCTTAGCAAAACAACATTTAGAAAATCGCCTGCAAATCAGTACCTAAAGGGGGCCTACAAGAAAGCTGGAAAGGGACTTTTTAGAAGGGCATGTAGTGATAGGACAAGGGGGAACGGCTTTCAACTGAAGGAGGGTAAGTTTAGACTAGATATTAGGAACAAATTCTTTACTGTGAAGGTGGTGAGGCACTGGAACAGGTTGCCCAGAAAAGTTGTGGATGCCTCTTTCCTGTTCAAGGACAGGTTGGCTGGGGCTTTGAGCAACCTGGTCCAGTGGAAGGTTCACTGCCCACAGTAGTGGGGTTGGAACTCAATGATTTTTAAGGTCTTTTCCAAGCCAAGCCCTTCTAGGATTCTGTGATTCTATGCAATTGCTTGCCAATAAAAGTACTGCTGATGTCACTTTTCCCAGATCTCAGGTTATTCCTCTTGTACCACCAATTTCTAGATGGCAGTTCTAATTAGAGAAGTTAATAAAAAAATAACTCATTTGAAATTAATGTCATAGCCTAAATGACCCCTGCTGTAAAGCCACTCAAATCAGTTAAATTGCTCCAGGAATTAATTGGTGTCCATGTGTTTAACATTTGTTATTTGAACAAAGAATGAAAAAGGTGCCAAATTTCTTGACACTGTATTTCTAATTAAACCAGCCATTGTGTGAGCCTTTACAACTGCAGGATTCCTCATGGAAAGAACAGATCATGTACAGCATAATGAGTATCAAATGCAGTAAAAATGCACACTAACCTTTGTAGCACAGAATTTAGAAACTGGCTGTTCATTTGTAAAATATCTGATCCTTCTCCCTTTCCCAAAACCAAGACTTGTCTTCCGCATTGGAATTTACAATTCAGTGAAGGAAAATTAAATAAGTTAACTGACAATATAAATTCCTTTTCTTATTGACAAAAATAAATTCCTAATGGAGACAGAAAAACACAGCTCAATTTCATGACCGTAATAAAAACTGTTCAGTAACAACTCACACAACAGAGGTAAAGCCACTGCCACGTTTTTGCTGTTTGCAGAAGGTTCACCATCAGATCAAACCTAATCCTCAGAGCTCTCAAAGGGTCTGTTTTTAAGCAGACAGTAAGGAACACTGTGATAGGAAAAGTGCAGGGAAGGCATGATCCAGCATGGCTCAGAGTGCTCGTACCTTGACTTCATGGTCCACTGTCCTAGGAGGGCCCCTCTACACCACCCACTGACAGAGACAAACCCCCATACTGGTTCGATGCTGTTAACAAACACTGTCACTGTCACCAGCACAACTCTAAAAAGTCCCAAAGCCTTGTTCCAGTTCCTCCTAAACAGGCTGGGTCAAGCTGAAGGCCACATGTGTCATTTCAGCTACTTCCTCATCATCTACAGCTCCTAATCATGCCAATAGCCTCAGATGCCAATGCCTGAAAGATGGCTTTGTTCCTTTCCACCCTACCACTTTTGCCAAAGCCCTCTACAGTGTGAAACGCCTGTGATGGAGGCCTTTCTTAGGTCAGCAGAAATACGGTTGCCCCCTCGCCCCCTCATTATTAATGTCCTGCTTCACAGAACCATAGAATAGTTGGGTTGGAAGGGACCACACCAATCTTCCAGTCCAACCCTTCTGCCACAGGCAGGGACATCTTCCACTAGACCAGGTTGCTCAGAGCCCTGTCCAGTCCGGCCTTGAACACTTGCAAAAATGCAAACGATCCACAACTTCACTACTAGTTCTAGACTGAACCTTGCTCATTTTAGACCTCACTGAGAGCACTTTTGAAGCAATACTTTGATAGTATGGAGAGAGTTTTGTAGCAGGTTTTGCCTTTCTGTGCAGGAAGACTGCAAAATTGCCCAGGGACAGTAAAGTTACACATTCTTGAAAAACAGATTAATGGCCAGCATGCAGGTGAGACTGTCACAGGCATGTGATAAAAGACTGTCACATGACTACAATTCATCATGAGACTCTCAGCTCTCTAGAATATCCAATGTACAGGACTATAACAGATATACTATTTTATATAGAACTACAGATACAAATAACCTGCATTTAGACTAGATAAAATATGATTAATGAAGTAGGAGGTCAATGGATCCTTTTTTCATTCAGTAACAGACTAAATGAGAGAATCAGTTAACCACTCTAAGACTGCTCTTGCCATCATAATGGAGTATTTTTAAAGTCAAAGGGGTAGACCACAATGAAATCCTATGCCTGATAAATAAAGTATTTTGTACACAATTTATTTTTCTGAGACTGGAAATGCCATTATCAGCACGATCTGAAGTATGAGTGTCTGTGTGTACATATGCACGCATATGGACACATTTTAACGCTTAGAATAATGTAACTGATCACTTTCCAGACAGGAACATGTGGCTCCCTTTCTTGCTGTGTGTCACACAGCCAAGCAATGAATTTAGACAGGCTTTCTACTTGGAGGTTTGGGTTTATTATTTTTTTAGAAGTGCCTATTTTAGAAAATGTTTTTGCAATAGGAAAATGCCTGTAACTAACTAAAGAATCATGACACATTTTGAAGACAGCCTCAAGTTACTTGCTGCTATTAAAGTCAGGTACTAGAGCAACTGAGCAGGAAGGCATATGAATTTCTAGCTGTTGGGTGTATATAGCATGTATACCATACAGTTACAGAAAGAAGTCTTCCTTCTGGTCATTTTTTAACATGATATAATTTATCTATTTGAGAACGATGACAAGATTTGGGAAACCCTCAAAAGAACAGACAAAAAAAGTGCAACCTGACTTGGCTACGAGATTTGCCATGCTTATTTCAGCTGATTTTCTTCTAAATCCCAGCTGTCAACAGAAGTTAGCATAAAAAAACCACATCATCATCCCAAACATTTTTTATTAGTCTAAAAGATATAATCTATCCTTGCTGATGCACATTTTTTAAGAGAATGGGGAATGTTTTCATTGGTCTGGGGACTGGAACTTTTACTAAATAGGAAGACATGGAAACTATTTCACAAAGCCATGAACCATCCTGACTCCCACAGGATGAAGTGAATGGATGGAGAAGTACACTTTAACGCTGTACACAGCAGGTGAAACCCTACCACTGTAACACTCAGTGAGAGCTCTGCCATTGGCTTCAGGGCTGGGACGTCATGCTGCTCTCTCCCACACTTTTCATTTGAAATCAATGCATTTTTATGCTTTCCAGTCTTTATTAGTGAAGTCAGTAATTAGGGCCTTTTGCTACTTGATGTACATTCCCCTTTTCTCCTGATATTTTAGCAATTTGTTTCAGTAACGCCTCTGTATCTGACATTTATTAGAGCACAAATCTATGTTAGATACTTGCTAGCTCATCAGGCCCAGCAGCAGACTACTTGAGTCAGCTTGACAAATGGCCAGAGTTCAGAGTCTTTCCATAAATAATGACTTTGTGTTGTCAGTTATTTTGGCTCGTGCTTACAGCAATGAGTTTCCAGAGCAGATGGAGCCGCTCTCGGCTGCCATCCCCTGTCTTCTGAACTTCCTGTTCTGTGCATGGTTCTCATCAGCACCCATTCTGCAGAAAACACCTACTTCATAAAGTTGAAAGATGTCTTTTTTAAAGCAGAAAGAAAATGGATTAATATCTTCTGTGGTTATAGAATAAAAAAAAAAAAACAAACCAAACATGGTTTGAATGCATTTGAATGAAAGTTTTAACCACACTGAAAGCTATTCATTGTTTCAGTTCAAAAAGAACCCTAATCTGAGCTTCAAATGGACTTAAATTCTATTACAGATTATTCGGAAACTTCATCTCTTTCATGTAAAAATGCTTTTATGATCTTTAATTCTTGCTCACATAAATGTTATTGAAGTAACTCATTATTAACTTCTACATTCATAAAAATATTTATTAGTTTCTTCTGTCTTATAATTTTGAGAGCTGATTTGCACAGCGGTGTCTGAAGTGACCTTGAAAGTAAAAAAATGCATCAATTCTCTGCAAACCACCTCCCCTGCTGTCACAGTACATTATGTGCATTGTGTTATTCCCATATACAGCTGTTCACAATTCTAACAGCTACACTTTAGACGCTGCTTTGCAAAGTCTCTTTATTTCAGTGCCCTTAGAAGTTAAATATGGGAAAAATCAATTTTAAAATACTGTAGATTTGTGGAATTATCAATTAAATTGAAGTTTTAAAGACATTTATATTTACAACAGCTACGTTTCCTTACAGAAGTTTAGAGACAGATGTGTAGCCAAATCTAGCTACAATCCTAGACAAAAATAGTCCAAGGAAAATAATGCCAAAGACTTATACTTCCTAAATATTTCAGTGTTGGGGTTTCCAATTCTCACCGCTTGGAACTGCAGAAAGGAGTCGCTCCCTTCTCTTACTTCAGCGTATAACAAGCGCACTTTGTGTGGCACGGGATCATTGCACTGGATGGATGGTTCAAGCAGACCTGGCCAGATGATGTTGCACAGTCATGGCACGTAACCCAGGCATGTGCACACATGGCTCACATATTTCAGTAAAAGAAATGTCAGCTATCCAACTGTCTGTACATGTGCCGTGCAGCCCAACCATGGAGAATCCAGTGTGTTGGGGATGTGCCAGGCCTGTTCTGCATGCACAACATAAACACACTGCATAGTTACCGCTGCACAACTACTGCTTTGGTGGAAAAGAGAAGAGAGGGGCACCATGGAACAGTGCAACTCCTTCCTATTGCCCCAAATTGTTCTCTTGGTCTACTCAGTGTCATCCTTGTTGAGTCTTCTATTTTTCAAGTCATTAAGAATGACGGTTCCAATAACACAGATCCTGGCAGTCAGGCACACTCCAAGCACCCATTCTTAAAGGAAGGCTGAGCCACACCAACCATACTGAAGCCAGAGACATGAAGATGGAATTGGATAGAGCATGCTTGGCAGACTTTGCAGCTCTTCTACAGACTAATTTATTTGGCTCATCTCACTTTACAACCACTCTGAACGTCTTTTGGACTGCATTATAACAACAGCTAAAGTACTATCAATCACTGTTTGAATCTATATATTCCTGGCATGTAATGATGTTGTAAAGCCAAAAAATACTTACTTCGCCTTTTTGTTTGAAAGCAAGGCATAAATGGGAGAATCTGTATCTACTGTTAGGGAATGTGCTCATATTAAAGTGGATCCTGCTTTGACCATCTTAAAAATGTAAAGATTTTTACTGCATTTGTAACGAAGATCTGTAAAATATAAGACCTCTGTTAGCTAGAATAGGAGGCCCTTCTCATCTTCATTCAAGATGATTTCTTAAAAGGAATCTTTGACAGTAATTTTTGGTAGGCATCAAATAATAAAAGCTTTGAATTGTCCAAATGAATTCTTTTAATAAAATTAGCAATAACTGAGGGGAGGATCATGGAGCAGGAAAGGGAAATCCTCTCATCACCTGAGTGTTTCAAATGAGCTGAGAGTACCTGCCTTTTTCCTTCAGGAAAGAGAGGTGGGTGTTCAGCAAAGCTGGAAGCACTGCTACTCAGTTTAAACTAAAAGACAGTAGATTTAGATTGGCTATAAGGAAGACTTTTTTTTATTATGAAAGTAGTGAGATATTGGAAGAGTGTCCAGAGAAGTTGTGGACTACCCATCACTAGAAGTGTTCAACATCAGTGTAAACAGGCCTTTGAGCAACCTGAGGTAATGAAAGATGCACAAGATGGTCTCTGAAGGTCATAATTCTGTGATTCTATGATTCTACTCCATTCTTCTCCTCTGACTGTAATGTCACACACCCAACCTCACTAAGACACTCCAGCTGGACAGAATGACAAGCTGAGGAGTGTATAAACACATTTCCCGAAGGGGAATCAAATCAACAGGCTTTGCATGAACAATCTGGAAAATGAAATCATCCTCTCCTGTCACCCCTGCATTCAGCATATCTACCATGGATCTAGATAAGTTTTTAAGAGAGTTATGTTACCAACGCTGTGCTGTTTAGAAATATTTTGTTGAGCAGAAACATTCAAATAGAGGACTTATCTGACAGGATCAACTGAAGCACGAACTTTTGTCATACTGCATTTCTCAGGGTCATGACTGATACTAGCAAGGCTGGGAAGCAGGAATTCTTCAAATGGAATCTAAGTCCAGAAGGGATGAGAGGACTCCAAATGTCTTCCTTTGCTGTGCCTTTTGCAGAGGGCATGGAGTTCTCTCAGAAATTCCAGGGAACAGGAAGGGGATGTGGGAAGCTCTTGATCACCTTTTAGAAATTCATTTAGACTGTGCTGGTGAACCAATCAACAACTGCTATTCAAAAACCTCAGCATAAATTTAATTGCAGGTACCTGGGCAGCAATCATTTAGTGTAAACAGAGATGTATTAGAGCAGACTCCATGTCAAAAAATGCATGTAGAAGACTTCTCTGGTACCTAGGAGTGATCTAGTTACAATTAAAGCAAAATCCCCCAGGAAAACCCATATGTATCCATCAACTTAAATAGAAAACTTTGATAAGTGAAAACAGGAGATAAGAGAATGATCTACTTTGTAGGAAAAAAAGTAAATTATCTGTCTGTATTTTAAGTAATATTCTGTAACATTTACCTAAAATCTCAGACTGAACAGAGTATTTCTATGTATCATAAGGGCATACCATGAGAACGTCTGCATTTCATTTTTTTTCCCAGTATCATCTGACAAACATATTTGCTATCATCTAGATATTTCCATGTTGCAGTCCTACTTTTTCTCCACCAATCTTTTGGGAAAATTTAATGAAGTTCAATGTTTCCCATGTTCTTCTTCTGAACAGTTCTCCCTTTTTGAATCATGTCATGCATGTTATATTTTGGTCTTAACTTTTTCCAGCTCTCTTCTGCCTAATTAGAGATTTTAATTCTGTGCAGTCCTAGCATTCTGTAAGCATGGATCCATGCTGTGCAGCTACCAAATGGAGACCCCTCTGTCTCCTAGAGCTGCTTGCTCTTTGAACCACATTCCAAGCTGAGCTTCTTCTCTGTTAGTTACATGGCAAAACCCCATCTGCACGCCCATGAAGGAGCACAGTGACATGAGAGCAGGAGGAGGAGACCAAACAATATCCTGCCCAGCTACGCCTATGCCCATCACAGGAGACGTTTCAGTGCACCAACGATATATCTGCACAAGCCCAGAGGAGCACTGTGGCACAATGGCAGGTGGGGAACCTGAACAGACAACTCAGAGGAAGGGATTTATCTATATATACACTGTGTGTGCATGTAGCTGCTGGGAATACATCTTTAGCCTTGCTACTGGTTGAATCTGGGGACATGGAACTGCAGCAGCCTTGCATGTCATGGGCTGTCAGATCCAACAGAACATATTTTTCCCCTACAAGTACGGCAATATATTTTCATTTTTCTACTAGTAAACGCAATTTCAGAACAGAAAAAAAATCAGAAAGTACTTTAAAGTGCTTGAAAGAGGTAGCAAGAGATATATTAGAGCTAATAAATCCCTACATACTTTGTGTTTAGCCTTCTGATATCTTGTAACTTACAAACAAGAAGGACTGGAAATGTATTTCCTGACAATTATCAATCCCTTGTTATTAATTTCTCATTTTGTAGGCCACCCTATTGTAAAGTCGTACTTATTTCAGAGCTCTGTTTGGAGAACAGGATGTTAGAGGGAGATTTCTGCGCCCTTCGACCTACATACAAGTGTCTTGCTATTCCACAGTTAGAAACTTGTTACTGGTTTCCCACATTCTTTATGATCAGGTTTATGCTATTTGTTTTTACACCAGTATTGTCCTCTCAGAGATGCAGTGTAGACCACTGTTTGCTTGGGTTTTGGCTCCCAAGCATATTTACATAGAGCATCCACCTCCTCTCTCTGCCTTTGTAATGCTATGCAAGTCAAACCAGCTAGTCCCCCATGTAAGATACTCCTGCTTTGCTCCCTATTCTTAATCATTCTCCATTATGTAAAATGCTTGCTCCTCTTTAGCATCCAAAAACTCCTCCTTTAACATGCAACAAGCTCTCTTCTTAACTTGTTCCAGCTACAGCAACTTTTCATGCATGTGAGCAAACAGAACTAGAGGAAATCTCCTAGCCCAAATTCAGCAACATTAATGCCACATCTGCCTGGCTGTAATTTGCTGCCTGATATGCGTGAACAAGAAGCTCTAGTTCAGGCTCATCTGTCTGTGGTCCCTCAGCAATATACCATAGTCACTCTTTCCAGACAACATATCTCATTAGTCGTCTCGACATCTACTTTGACCTATGAAATTCTGCCCGAATTGTCCAGTGCCTTTCTGCATGACAGCCCACCTTTCCCAGTACTGACAGCTTTGGGTCACCAGCAACCTACATGCATGCACCCCTAATATGCTAAAGCCATTTATGGGACCCTACAACTGTCCTGAGCACACCACCATTGAAGAGCTTTGCTAGTTCCTCCCTGGATCCCAACCACTTCCCTCTCAGGATGACCCTCTGTTGCCTCCACATCTGACAGCACTTGGTTCAAAAAACAGAGCCTTAAACATAAGATCTGAAATGTGCACAGCTACTGAGGACACAGAGCCCTTGCAAATGACTTTCTAAATCATACCTGTTTTCTGAGACCTTTCTCAGGCCCCTTTCTCAGGCACCAGGAACTGATGCTCCATTTCTTTGACTGCTTTGTTGTAGAACAGAAACTGCACATAAATAAGTCAGTTCTAAACAGACATTGCTTTGAAGAGACTCTTCTCAAAACTGATCTAGCTGGCAGATACTGAAAGAATTACTACTTTGGCCATACTAAATGCACCCTAAAAAACTAAACAGAAATACACACTTCTGGAAAGTGGTATAAACTACCAGATTGTTATCAGGGAGGAAGAAAGTTATCGGGAAGTGTCATTTATACTGACTTGAGAACGGTTATCAGGAATAAACAATGCAAGATCTGTTGCAGAACAAGAGCATCCTGTTCAGAAAAACTATATAAGGAAGATTCTGTGCCCTAGCCACAGAGGCTATATTATCAGGTCTTTACAGCACACTTGAAATAGAGCCCTGTGTAGTTCTGTTTTGAAAGCCTCTGAAAACCTATTGAAATAAAGGATAGGGAGAACTGAAGAGGCATCTTAATTAAACAGATTTGAAAAAATATCCTTCTTCCTTCCAATCATCCATGGACAAAGCAACCAGGCATTCCTACTTCGGCAGGAGTAAAATATTCAGGAGTTTTATTTCAACTATGACCCTGGGAACTTGGCCCTTTCATCTTGGTGTGGCAGAAGTCTTCTGAATATGTTCTTTTCTTGTAAAAACAAAAAAGGAAAAAAATATGAAAAAAGTATCTTCAAACACCTGCCAACATGCCTATCATCAGGGCTTCACCAAGCAGCTTTCCTTCTCCAAGGGTTTGCAAGAAACTGCAGAGGAACTTGCAGTAATCGGCTTCATTCAGACATCATTTGCTTGGAGTAATAAGACAGAGTAAAAGTAAGCTTAGTCTGTGGAAAGAGAAGATAGAACCGTGTAATGGATGCAACTAGCAACTGTCTGATCAGTACAAAATTCCCAAATTGTCATCCCCTGGAGGATTTGGAAGGGCCATCTAGAATTAAAGACAATACCTGCCTGAGACAGCAGAATCCATTGCTGCCCAAGCACCACATAGTAAACACCAGCCTCTCAAAATGAGTTTGGTGCCAAAAGAGAGACTTTACATCCAAATCCAGCCCACACTCAAAATTATAGCAGCAATTACTAGTTGTTGCATTTTGCTCTTCCACGGTAAAGCATTGTGTTGAGAATATATGGATATTTACATTCAGTAGTAACTGGAACCTGGAGTTCACACCAGTTTCTCAGTTTGACACATCAAGCCTTTTGCCTCCTACTTTCGTCCTCACCTTTCTGAGCACATTCAAGTAGCACCCAGCTACCAGACACTGCACAACCTCATCACACAGCTGTCAGGACAAAAGATTTCCCCCTCGCCAGGCGAGTTTTATATTGGTCTTGAGGAGACATATTCATAAACACAAGCCTATATAAAAACTTAACTGTGATGTAAAATTCTTAGAGAAATATTGGTGCACTTGAACTTTTTATGCCAAAAAACATTGCGACACCTTAAATCCTGAATGAGTGCTCCAGTCAGGAGTTTTGTAAATATTGTTTAGGTGACCTGTGACATGAAGCAGATCAGAGGATTACTGGGAGAGGAGTACCCTTTGAAGTGTTCAACTGTGAAATATGGCATTTTTGTTTTTATTTCTATCACATCATTACTGCTAATAGAATATACTTCAACTATCTTTTTTTTTAAAAATAAATATCTACCATTCTGGTATTTGAGGGCTTTTTTTCTGATGAAATGGTGCTAACTTTAAAACCATGACACCTGACAGTCTGAAATATCAGCATGTGTTCCCTGTAATGTGACTGTTTGTGTCCTGCAAACTTTGCTCAGGCAGAAGCATAAGAAAGGAATTTAGCACTAGATCCTGCCTCATCTCTTCCAGCCATGGGCAGACTTCACAGGGCACGTACCTTCATGGAAGTGCGTGAAGGTGCATATGCACACCATGCAACCGAGTGTGTCTCCTGGGTTACCACTAGAAAATTAACACAAAAGCTGTATCTGAAACACCTCCATTGATGGCCTTTAAACTGTCTACTATTTTAATTTCAACATCTTCATATTACAGGCAAGTAAGAACTCTGAACAAAATTCTTCATACGAAAACTCACGGTTCAGACTTTTTTGGTTTTTCTCCTGTCTTTTTCAAACTTTCCCAGATAACCCTGGTTCCTTGTATGCTCTTCTGGCTATTCACTTCCTATTGCTGCATTTTTTAAACTTGTCTATGAATTTATAGAACTGAACATAATAAAGAGAAGGATGATTTAATTTGTAAGTGTCAATCTCAACTTATGCAAAATAAAACCCTCAAAAATGCTAATAATAAATTAATTTATTTGACAACTGCTGTCCAGGCTTAAAACACAGCTAATCTCCTACTTGCAAAAAACCTAATCAGATGTCATTTTTACTGGGTACAGGCCAAAAAGAGAGTTATATACTCTTTCCTACATTTGAGTACAGTGAATTTCTGTAACCTGTTTTCTAACTGCATAAGACTATCACAACATTTTCACATTTTCAAGCAGAATAAAGTGAAGAGGACTATGCACGGAATAGCTCCTTCCTCCTCCCATCACGGTGAGGGAGGCCCATTAGTACACTGCTGATGATCCAGGTTTCTGATGGCTGATGATCCAAGTTTCTGATGGCTACTGTCCTTCCGTCAGGAGGAGCAGGAATTTATCTGCAGTGCCATTAAAAACTGGGGTGAATTCCTGCATGGGTCATTGCTACCTCCTGCAACCCCTGTCCTGGGGCACTGCCCTCCCCTGTACCCCAGAAGTTTCCTGCCTGTGCTTACAGATCTCAACATCCATCTCCTGCCCTTATACTTCTATCTTCAGTACTTCACTCTGTGCCAGTAGGAAAGTAAGGTTCATGTCTATACCCACTTTCCTAAATTATGTATGCTGTCAGCCACACCTGTGTCTTTGCTGAAGTAATTGTTTTCAGAAAGTTACATGTGAACGTAACTCAGCTGCTTCCTGAAGTTCTTCCAGAAGCTTTGGATGAATACCCTCCACTCCTAGTGACTTAGGGAAATTATGCTTCCCTCCCTGGCTTATCCTTTTTTTTTTCTTTTTAAATAAATACCTGTCTCTGCTGGCAGTTAACCTCCATCACCTGCACTGACATGATCATATGGAAAACCTGTGCTAATTTCAGAGACAAGAAGATGAATAAAAACCAGGTATTAAAAATTGCCTCGATCAACAGTTTCATTGAAGTTCAATATTTTTGCTTATTAAGATTCCAAATTTAGATCATGCTATTTTTTTTAAAGCGCTATACTTGCATAATAACCCCCATTACTGTGCATTTGGTGCTGAACTTTCAGAGAACATCAAAGTACTAAACTGGCAGAAATCACTGGCTGAATCCTAGGGATCCATGTTTTTTGAAGTATTCATCTTTTGGCAGCTGCGGCTTCTTCTGCAGGTGCAGGGAGAACATTTTATTTAAGTCACTTTATTCATGTAGCTCAATTCAAAGGCTAGTTCACTCGAAGCTGAGAAAATCCTTGGTTGTTAGATACAGAGAACCAATTTCCAATTTACGGATAAAAACCAGATAGTAACAGATGAGGTCTGGCCAAGTGAAGCTTTTAGGACAGTATGATCTGTCAGTTCTATTATTAACTAGAAAAACTTGCATTTAAATTTATCAAATTGCCTTTGAACTCAGTTTTTAAAAGCCTTCAGCACATTTAAATAAGCTTTATATAACTGATTAAAAACTAAACTGTTTGCAGTTTTAAAATTTCATTTCACATTTCATCTGGGCAGAGATTGATACAGTTCATGGGGAAAAAATAATCTATCCAAAAAATGTGAACAAAGGCTAAGGTATGTAGTCTCTTAAATAAATGTGTGTGTGTAAGAGATAATTTTCTGGGGAACAAAGAGAGTCTAACTATTGTATTGAAGCATTAGTCCCTTGTGGAGCAGCATAACAAACAGCTACTTAGAAAGAATAAAATATGAAAAAATACTGCAAGGACATTAGCAAGCACATTGCCAGCACTGTGGTATTACTTTATAGCAACCTCATATCCTAGAAGCTATGTTCCCAAGGGGGGATATAAACATGCCATACTGAGGCACTATAAAATTCCAGGACAACTGGAATACCTGCCTCAAGGGACCATTGCTAACTGGATCTTCTCTTGCTGTATTTACTGGAGGTATGTGTTAAAAATGCAGCAGTTTAAAGAATCATAGAATGGTTTGGGTTGGAAGGGACCTTAAAGATCATCTAGTTCCACCCCGTTGCCATGGGCAGGGACACTTTCCACTAGACAAGGTTACTCAGAGTCCCATCCAACCTGGCCTTGAGCACTTCCAACATAGGGCATCCACAACTCCTCTGGGCAACCTGTTCCTTATAATTTTTTCCTGGTATCTAATATAAATCTATCCTCTTCCAGTTTAAACCCATTCCCCCTCGTTAAATCACTACATGCCCTTCCAAAAAGTCCCTCTCCAGTTCTCTTGTACATCCTCTTTAAGTATTAGAAGGCTGCTATTGGATCTCTCCAAAGCCTCCTCCTCTCCAGGCTGAACAGCCCTTGCTGAAAGGCAAAATGCAATTTGTGTCTAGACATCTGTGTTCCACAAAGCATAAAAAGGACCTTCAGCAGCACAAGATATCTCCCTGAGACAACTCTCAGGGGGCCAGGAGAGCTCCCCTCAGCATGACTTCCCGTCAGGAAGAGAAGAGAATGATGTAAGGGAGGTAGATTAGATTAAAATGAATAAAGGAGAGTATATAAAGATATAATCAATGCCGTAGAGGAAAATGCTGTGGGGATGGGGAGGAAAAAGGGAAGTGGGGTTTCGCACCCATCCAACAACATAACTGATAGGATGCATTTCTGCTATTACGAAGGGATAAAAGCTGCAGAACCATGGCAGAACCAGCTATGTGCTGAAGGGCACCAGAAGGACTGACACAACTTCTCCTATCTCCAAGAGGGGTGCCTGCTATTTTATTTCACCAACAATTCAACAACCAGGGTAAAGACTGAACAGAAAAAGCAGGAGGATGCCGTGGTGAAAGCTATGGAATTCATGAATTTGGCTGATTAAGTGCTAATCATGTGGAACAGAGTTCACAAAACAAATGGTTGCCTAGGCTGCCCAGCAGGCAGGATGACAGCAGGAGTCCTCCACCCTCCCAGCACCCTCTGGCGCTGCAAACCGACTGCCTCAGCCATGATGGCACAAGCTGATAGACAAGCTGCACAGTGAACCAGATCAGGGAATTAATCCAAGTTAGAACCAACAACAACCTGTAAAAAAATGCTGTAAACTACTGTAAGTCTCTGCCGATTTACAGTGATCGAGAACGGCTACAATTTTTCTTTACTTGTGCTTAGACTAATGGCCAGAAACAATCTCCTCTCTGTTGAATTGTCCTGCATAAGGAAATACCTTTTTTTGCAGCTGTTTAAGAAAACTGAGCAAGCATTTTGCATTATTATGTTAATATTTAAAATAATTAATAAATCATTATTATTTCATGGTGACCTTTTGCTTTTTCTATGCTGACCTTTACAATCAATGGCACTTGCTCATGGTGTAGCACTTGTGTGGGTAAACTGAGCAACCTTATCTGAACAAAACACCACTTGTACTCATAAATAAGAACATATGCTATAAAGCTTCATGCACAATTTCAGGTATAGTGAAAAAATCTGCCTCTTCCTTGTATTCAAGACTATCTTTAGAAAAAATCTACTGTTTCTTATGAAGTTCGGAAGATGCCAAAATCACACAAGAAAATGAGACATTTACTTCCATTTCCCCTTGGTAGAGAGAAAACAGAAGCAAGACACTGCTTGTAAAGAATGCAAATTGATTGTGTGAAGGAAATTATGAAATGAGCTAGTGGATAAGGCTGTGTTTGGAGGCACAGTTTCTTCTCCCCATCTATTCCCATGCAAAAATCCAGATAACAATGACTTGTAGGTCAGCAACACTCCCTTCTCACTTCTGTGCTAATAAGTACCTTCCTCTTTGATAAACAGGGCTTAGGAACAGAGCTGGTATTCATGGTGTGCACCTCTCCACTTTAATCACCAGCACTTGCCCTGCTCTCCATCCAACTCACACAAGGTGAGGGAAAACATGGACTCCAGGGCTCAGCTTCTTCTCTCAGATAAATCTGAACTTCAGATGCCCTCAGTGATGCGTGGTGCCCTCCCAAGGGCCTTGCAGCTTTATGATAAGTGTCCAGAAACCTGAGCTGAGATCCCCTCCGGGTTCATCTGCAAAATTATCAGAGAAGCAATTTCTACGAGAGCTGGGACTGCAAGGGAGCACTTTGCCCATGGTGACTGAAAACTGTACTGAAGTGCCTTCAGTGATAATCTTTTCAAAGTAGATGGTGAATTGTGTTCAAAGAAACTACTGCATCAGCTGGACCATAAACCAACTTGAAGAAATCACATGGACTTGACTCTCAGGAGTGAGGAGCACCAGTTCAACCAGTCCTCACTCCTGGGCCAGTACTAATAAAACTCTTTGGAGAATCTGCCACCAACAAAAATTAATCTCAGGCACCTAATATGAACAATTAACCACTAATAATACCAAGGCACCTCTGCTACTGAACTGTATAGAGCATAAGTGAAAGGCTTTGCCCAAAGAGCCCCTTAGCAGCCGTTTCCTCAACCACTGCTACACCCTATATACAGTATTTGATACATGTTGGAAAAAATGTGCCCAACAGAGGTAGGAGCACTGACCACAGGCATAAGCCAGCATGATTATTTCCACCCTTCAACAGTAGCTCTGTTTTTACTAACCCAGACACAAACACAGAGGCTGATTAATCATACAACGTGATGTATAAATACTTTCTATCCTGTCAAGGGCTTAATTTAGCATGGAACAAAAGTGGAAAACAGACAACATTTTAGCATAATGATACCGATTTCTTTCAGTTTCCTTTTCATACCTCAAAAAAAAAGCTACTTTAAAAATTAAACTTAAATAAAAGTAAATGTTTTTAATACTATTATCACATTTCAGTACCTTGTGCTTTTTCTCGCTGCAAAGATAACATACAGCCTCACACAGAAAAAAAGGTGTACTATCATTAAAGTTTCCAATAAGGTTAATACATCTGCTAAACAAAAGCAAGTAAAAGGGTTTGCATTTTCAGACCCACGAGTAAGGAATTTCCATGTTAGTATTTTTGTCAACTCTCAGTTCACACTGCAATTTTCTACCTAACAATGTTTTTCCCCTTCTATGACTATTCCTCTTGTGCCATTCAGTAATGATCTGAACAGAATTTAGCGTCATTTAAAGCAGAAAATATTCTGCTTCTCTAAGCCTTTTCAGAGAAAATGATGAAGATGCTTGCCTTAAAATTAAGCTTCGAAATCAGGGGTTTTCTTTTTCTATTGCACATTTTTTGTCCTGATTTCATTGGTTTTCTTGAATATTTTTAACTTTAGGGTGTTTTTATTCCCTTGCTTTTATTTATAAAGCTATTTTTTAAGCCCACAGGATTACTCAATTATAATGTAATGATATGAAAGGGTTAAATACAGCCTTTTCATTTTTCTTCATTTCATGTTTTCCTCTGAACACTCATAGAATAATGTTGCATACTAACTTGTATTTCTTTTTTTCTGCTTTCTGTGAAAGAGTACAATCCAGTACAATTTACCTGAATTCCTAGTTTTTAGGTTACTGAACTTTCTAATCCAAGCATATTTTCATGGTTCCTGACATAGGGCTTCTTAATTGTTACCATCATTTTCACCACATCTTTCCAAACATCTGCATTATACATAAAATTGTTCTATCATGATCAAAAGACTTTCAAAACAAAGATCAAAATGCTTTTTCGCTTCATAGATGAGCCAGCGTTTGCTTAATGATTAAACACTCAGGCTCCAAAATCTTACCCAGACTTTTATCGCCCACCTCAACCTCTCATCACTCACACTGGTGTGGGCACAGGGTGGAAATGCCAACATGTTTTCACCAGGGTTAGGTGAAAAGTAATTTTCATGCAACTAACAGTTCACCTTTTCTTGTGGGGTGTTTACCTCTGTTTTTCTTCAGGGCTTGACCAGACAGAATTAGTACTTCAGGCTATCGTTGGTTTGTAGCACACCAGTTTTAATGCTGTAATCTCTTCTGGTTTGGCAAGCAAACACAACAGTTTATTAAGGGCATGACCTAGAGCATGCTGATGTAAGTGAAGAATTCATATTGACTTCAATGATCTTTGGGCTGATGCCTAAGTAAACTCAAAGACATAAGCCATATTTAGTTAAAAATAGCAATGCTCTTGAGACTTTCTAATGTTTTTAGGGGTAAGAACCATTCAAATCAAAAGACAAATTTTCAGCTCAGTGTTAAGGACCCTATGGACAGCAGCCATTAGTAACTACACAGGCTCTTCAATAAACTTTTAATTTGCACAACCTGCACTTGACCGCATGACTTGCATGCAAAACCAACCAGAAATCGGATTTGCCATAGGTTTAAACAACAGCATCAAGAGGTTGCACAACTCCACTCAGTTGCTTAAAAAGTGCTCTTTTGGCAATGGTGTGCCTTGAAAAGAATGTGAAGTCCCTCTAATCACTTTATATTAGAAAGCTGTTGCAGACAAGAAAAGAAGTCGTTAAAATTAAATTACAGTAAAATTAAGAGGAAGATAGAGTTCATTAATCTGTGATAAGTTAAAAGGAGATAGAAAATCTTGTTAAGCGATGTCTTTGGAAAGTTCCAGTCTTAAAAAAAAATCAGAACTTTTTCATATTTGCTTTCCACTTATTTAAATGCTTTTCTACATAAAGAAAAACTTATCTGTCATACCAGAGATGCCTGCGTCTTAAGTGAAACAAAAGCATAATTTCCCACTTCCAGAACTCTTTCACTATGAAATCTTTCCAAATTAAATAAAAATCTATCAAAAAATCAAGCAGAAACTCACATAAATCTTCTGGTGAATCAAATATAGAAAGAGATTAACACCTACATCCCTAACAATAGTAACTTATTTATTGGTGCTATATGCCAATTAAAATCAATTAACATTATTAGCTCATTTACATTTTCTATTTGTTACTTTTAGTTCATATCGGTTACTCATACTCTATGCCTAAATCCTCTTTAAAATGAAAAGGCAACTTTTTAATGTTAGGGAGATAAAAATATTTAATTAAATAGTAGTTTAGGAAAATAAAATAAAAGCTCTGTTAAAGCTGAGAATATTCTGCAGATGTTTTTATTTTGGCTACATCCTGACCCAGTGAGTCTAAGAGAGAGAGATTCAGGCAGTGTCTCTAAATGCAGCAGCTCCCAAAGCAGAGTTTCCCTATGAGTTAGCCTTATAGCAGAAGCTGGTACCAAAACAGGACCCACCAAGGCATGAGTGTGAAATCAGACTGCCCAAAAAAAAGCTGGGAGTTGGTAATCTGGCAGATGGATTTTCCTCAGAACAACTTAAATGCAGCATATATCTTTTAAGCCCCAAAAGCAGTAAGAATAGAATGAAAATCTAGGCTAACTACACACATAGCAAATTTGCACATGGCAGATTTTTGGTCCTATTTTGCATTGCTGTTGTTTTCAGCATCTTCTTTCAACAGCTCTGAAGCCATTTTATACAGTGGATACTGGGGTCAAATTCACCCTAGTGCAACCAGTTGTCCTCCAGTTTAAACCTTATGAAGTCTTTACAACATAAATGGTGCTTATGGGGTGTACAGTCTGTGAGACCAATTCGTTGTTTGAAGCCAATACAGGACAAGGTAGCTTAGAAGGTGCAAGCAAATTTCTCCTCAAAAGTCTGTCCCTGAAATAAAGGGCAAACTAATAACTGAGAGACTTGCACGTTTCAAAAAAAAGATCAGGCTTACCACTAAAGAAACAATTATTAATCTGAATAGACCATTGTCAAAACAGTCAAAAGACCATGCAGAAACTAAAATCACCACCAGAATAAATCCTGCAATTGCTGTGAAAAAAGCATATAAATGTATTTTATGCCACTAATTACTATCCATAAAGAAATCCCTACTTGAAGAAAGGAAAGTTAAAAAAGCTGGGGGGAAGGGGGGCATTTCTCTGAGATTAACTCTGTGTCAACTTCGGAGCCTTGAAAGACTGCCAGCTGTCCGGGCGTACATATTTTACCACTGAAGTATGCTTTTGTTTCAGAACGGCTGAGACCCCCAAAATGATGTAATCCCCAGCGGAAGACTGACAAGCTTTGAGATATTCCAAAACACAGATGACAGATGAAATAGCAAGTAATCAGTGTAACTATATTGAATATTATCTTGCGAGAATCCAACAACACAAACCTAATGCACCAGATAACAGCACTGCTTTGAGCAAACCTGGAGCAGAACATCACAAAGATTTCCACAAAGAAGAAATCATTCAAGAAGGACAATTATCTACATGGGTGGAGGGAAGAAAGACGGAGGGGAACATATGCCTCCCATAATTAGGGGCCTGATTATACTGTAGCCGAAAGGGATTTTTTACATTTTAAATTTGATTACATTTCAGAATGAAGCACACTAATTGGTATTTCTGCAGTCTGAAGAGAGTTTCATCTACTTAGGGAGGGGGAAAAAATAACAAAAACCAGTGACCTTCATACCATCTATGCCTAATATCTAGCTCTTTTGCCTGAAGTATTCATGGTTTCTCTTCAATTGCTGAAGCTATCTCTGGGAATAAGTGCTTTATGACTCATCGCAGTTTATCTCCAGAAAACCAGGAAAGAGATACTAGCAAATATACCAGAATCAAATAGATATTAAATCAAACAATCACAGCTGCTACAAGGAAAAACAAATCAAACCAGTCTGCCCACCACTGCAAAAAAGAGACTGGAAGAAATTATTTGCACAGGCAACACCCAAGATGGCACCTTAAACCTAGGGCCATCAAGAGAGTTAATTAAGGAAGGGACATGTGCATTGAAAAATGCAGAAATCCCTACTCACTACAAAATCAAAGGCACGATGCACTTTCAGTTCCTGTCTACCTGCCAAAAACACTGTGTGGAGGGAGAAGATGGTAAATCGGCATGACAAATAGAAGCAAAAGCAACAAAGAATGTCTCATAAAACTTGTAAATGAGTATATATTACCATGTATACATATTCTTCTTTCTCAAATACATGCCAGACAAATGCGTTTTTCCTGTCTAAGCCAAAGAACTGAGAAGGAACCATCATAAACATAACTTAGAGGCCATGAACTCAAAGTAAAATATCCAGACCTTGGGACAAAGACAGTGTTGGTGAAAGGAGATGCACTTCCAATATAAGATGAAGTTCCAATATAAGAGTACTTCTGAAGAAAAAGGGTTTTACAGAATGTAAAGGAAAAAGAGACGCACAAATGAATAACTATGAACAGAAATAAAGCAACATCCAAACTTTGCAACGTGACCTTTGTTGATGAAAGCCCCCCAGGAACAGACTGGGCACTGACTGTCACCATCCTCCTGGCAGACAAACCATAAGCCAGCCAGAGATGCATGTTTTGTAGGTACAAAATTAACTTGGTGCAGGATGAGCTTCCAACTCTTCCTTGGAAGTGGAGAGACAGGTACTTCCTAAAGCTGGTTCAAGACACCTAACTAAACAAGATGAGTCATACCCTCAAAAAGCTCTTTCTGTGTGCTGTAAGAAGACAGACAGACAGACAGACAGACGGACAAGGTCCCTGTTTTAAACCTACCTTGAAGTAGGGTGACAGGAACAAACCCAACATTCTTCACTTTCATCCCTGATCAGTACAAGTAAGTGTTTTGGGGCCCAATGTAGGAGGGAGTTAATGTAGGGAGTTTGAGAGAGCTATAAAAAAATAAGCATGTATTTGTTTTATTTTCTTTATTTTAATTTTTTTTCCTTTTAAAAAATCAATTTTGTAACCAGTTGCGGATGGAACTGTCCTAAGTAGCTTATTCTGGGGAACACAAGTGGGACAGTAAGAACATGGCATTTTCACGTGGGGATAGCAACTGGTCACTGAAGTCTGCTCACAGTAAATGCCTGACCTGAAATAACAAATAGGAATAACAAAGAGTAAGAAGATACTTCACCTACATGAATGCAGCAAAGGTCCAAGACAGCCTACAGGTCAGAGTCTGGGGAAACCAAAGGCGGACTTTAGGAGGAGGTAAACAAAAAAGCAAGTGTAGAAAGGAGCTAAGGGCTGGTTACATGCGGGTGATGGAGAGACAGAGGCAGCTGGCTGGAAATGGGGGCAGATGTTACAACAGATGGACAGGGAGGAATATGAGATAGATGGTGGAGGAAGAGCTGTGGCATGTAGAGACAAAAGAAGCTAAAAGAATATAGTCAGAAAATCTCAAATTGAATTAATTATTCGTAAACCTCAGTACTCTGTTGCTGTCAAATACCTGCAAAGCCTAGGTGGCGTGTTTACCCGCTGGTAAACTTTTGGTCCATTTGGAAGACGAAGACAACCTGCTGTTGCACTGATCACTTCACTAGTGCAAGCAGCAGACAGCTATGATGTGCAGACAAATTATTTGAACTTGCCAGTAAAATAAGTATCATTCTCTACAGTCAAAGTGCTGTTTCAGCTTTTAAGTATTTTGTTTGCTTACTTCAGAAACTATGTTGAAAGCATCAAAGGAACAACAGTGAGTTTGTGAAGGCAAGTGCTCAAAAGTTAACAAATGCCAGAATACAGTTCCTCAGCATGAACAACATTAAGATGGAGAAGCAATCACTTAGCCCCTACGACTTCTGCCATTTCTTCTTAGTGCACAGGATTTGCAGGAATGTGGGCAGAATATGGACAAGATGATAGAAAGGTGGAAAAGATGAAGAAACTGAGGAATTCGTTTCTCTTTCTCTGACTCCCAGTTCTCACCTGCTTTTAGGCAAGCCTATTGGAGGTCTGGCTTTTTCTAAATTTCTGTTAGGTTTTTCTCTTTTGCAGCCTCCAGTCTAATAAAGATAACACAAGATATCTCCTTTAAGATAACACAAGAGTGCTTCTGCCATTTCTATATTTTCTTCAATTGCTCAACATTTTAAGAGAAGAAAGTCAGAATTCCCTCTAGGATCCTGGCATATCTCTGGGGAGCCTTCTGGGTACAGACATGCTGATATTCAGTAACAGCCTGGGAAAGATGTCATCTAGGAAGTGCAGCTTGGTGAACCAGCAGCAGCACCTCTCTGTGGCTATAAGCATTCCCCAAAGACTGTTTTATAACTCTAATTCTAGCTCTCTCTCCCTCTATTATTTTTTTAAGGTCTTGGTGGCTACATCACTACACACGGTGTACACAGATCTGTAAAACAAATATGCACAGACAGCACCAGAAACAAAAGCCTGAAGGAGATTTGAATCAACAAGGAACATTCACACATTATATCCACACATTCCCCACTTCAACACAAACCCATGCAAGTCAAATCCTTATTTGTATTGTTTTTCACTAGATAAATTTGTCTAATTGGTTATGACTGGCTGTTGCCACCTCTCATCAGGCAACTACTTCCACAATAATGTTTATTTTAATGAATAAAGTGGGAAAGTAAGAGAGAATAAGACATTTAGTTCTAAACTAGCCTTAGCAATGCATTTGGCTTTTTAAAATTGTGTATGACACAAACATCATTTTGTTATTTACACAAAATTCTCAATTAACAAAGCTCCCTCAATCCAATTTTACAAACATTACTTTCCTTGCCTGACAAAACGGTATCTGAGAAAGAAAGAGGAGGGAGAAAAAATCCTTAGGCTATGATCTGTGAGCTTTCCTGTCTTGACAGACCACAGTCCCAGTGCCTGCAAAAGAACAGAAGGGTCACAGCAAAATGTAACTTGACCTGAACTTTAACCACCAGAGGTGACATTTACTCAACTATAAAACTTAAAACTAAACAAGAACAAATAGGGAGAAAGGACTATGAGAATGCCTTCTCTGTGTTGATTTAAAATTCAAGACCATGAAAGATCTGCTTCTTAGTTCTTTCTGACTAGAGCTTGACTACACATGAAGAGATTTGTGAGAAAGTACTGCTTTAATAAGATAGTTTTTGAATTTATGTAGTACAGGACAATATTTGGACATTATTGAAAACAAAAATGGTAGTAGCACTAACAACAATTCTAAGGAAGGTATTTATGTGGGAAAAAAAGTTGCATTAGGCAAGGTTGACAGATCAATGAAAATATTTAATCCTGCTTATCCCCAAGTCAGAATTGATCCACAGACAACACCAAAACAGTTTGATCCACCCCTTAAACTTGATCTCAGGACTGTTGCAAACACGAGGAGAACTGTATGTTTTCACACCAATTTATACAGAAGCAGAACCTAACACTTAAAATATTGTGTATATGTGAAAGTATATAAGAAAGCAAATTATCTTGACTAAAATGAGCAGTTGAACAGATGTCCAGAGTCAAAATCCATGAGTCTTCAAAAGCTTGAGAAGAAGAGGGGAAAATCAGGGTATGTTGACTGACTGAACTGCATGGGCAAGTGATGTATGTTTGAGCCATAAATCCCCGAGCTTTTTATTAAATTCTAGAAATTCTTTTGAATGTGATTTTTATAGTCCCGGTTCTTCTGTTGAGATGGTAAGATGACCAACACAGTAACGGTGTTGCAAGATAAAAGATTGCTTAGTTATTGTCCATTATTCAAAAATATTTCTTTGGTTTAACACTGCGATATTGCAGAACTGTGTAACTCCCTTTTATGTGTGGGCTTGACTCCTTCTTGAAATACTGGATTTCAATATATTGCATCATCATTAAAATATGTGGAGATTGTTAGCATGACATAGGTTGACTGTCCAAAATTCAAAGAACAGAATTCACCTCTGATAAAATCTCATGGTAAGCACAAGTGAGTAACCACAGCCACTGAGCTGAATAAAATAACTAGAAATATCTAAAGATGGCAATTATTCCTCCTTGCCCCTGCAGAGGCAATGCTGTCTGTCCTTGTGCCAGCACACATAATGCATTTATAACAGATACCAAATTGACAAGAATTAGAATAGAATACTTGGAAATTCTTAAAAGAAAGCACTCAAATGAACCAAGCAAAACTTTGCAATCTACAGCAAATACCTTAACATTTGTGTCTGCATACAAAAGAAAAACAGCCCTAAAACAATCTCACTAGCTTTCTATCCTATGGACAATGCCTAACAAATCTTTCTTTTGTTTTGACAGGTATTTAACACTTCACCATTTTTGGTTTCCCAGGCTGGGTGTGCTCTGCAAAACAGCAAGAATCTACTCATAATTTTACAACATGACATCAAAACTTGAAGGTTTGACAAGAAAGTGACTTGTATGAAAAGAAGAAAAAAATTATTTAAGCATGCCACATACATACAAAAGTACCTTTTTAAAAGTTGCCTAATTCTAAAGAAGCTTCTGTTTTCATTTTATGCTTAAAGCAAAGATATATTTGATGTTGGAAGCATCTTCTACGTGCTATTGAAATTGCATGCTGAAAAAGAATATAAATCATTAATGAAAATCGCAGGGTATCAGTTTCCTATTGCAATTGGCTGTCTGCTAAGTTGGCAGCGAGACAGTGGCCTGCAGAGCTGCAGGCATATGTCTCATGTTAAAAAAAGAAAAAGACTTCATGTTATAAACACTTCAATGAAAATTACTATCCAGTTTGGAACCAACTGAGAGCAGGTGTTGAAGACAAAATAAACAGACAATATATGAAAGATTAAAAAAAAAATCCCCAATGCCACTGGCCTTCCACTGGGATTGTCTTCTACCACAGATTTTAATGTACATTATGAAATCCAAACAAAATATACCTACATGTGTAGAAAGCAACCAGATTTTCACATTATTAGGACTGTAGCTTTTTAATACTGATATTTAAGTTATGCCTCATATTTTTAAAACCTATAAAAAATATGCCTATGCAAATTTACATATAAATTAATACAGAAAACTACTACAATTTGTCTTCCAAACAATTCACTAGAAACCCCTCCATGTTTCCCAGCTGAGAAATAAATAGGCCAGGAATCCACACAAGCAGTGACACAAAGCCTGCAGTCAATTGATTTGGCTCACTCATCTTCCACTTGCCATCTGCAGATTTTGAAGAGAAATGGGAAAAAGGCTTTAGAAAGGTCACAGCAGAAAGGTACTGTGGTCTTGGAGAGCTCAAGGATCCTAAGGAGAGCTGATAAAATTTAGGATACGTGCATCTGCAAAGTCTGTGGCTAAAGCAGAGCAGGTCATTACTTCAGCACATACCCAATTTCTCCTTGCTTTTTCAGAGATCACAAAAATCCCCATGAATCCTTCTGACTGTCATGTAAATCAGATAAATATCTTGGGACATGAGAAGTGACCTTTTTTTGCTCAATGGCCCTGTTACCATGAAGCAAAGGACTGAAGTGTTGCAGCAGTGGCAGCATCTCAAGATTAATTAAACTGCAGGAGCTCCCTACGCAGCCCCTCTCAGCTGGCCAGACAGTGGCTTTGCTCCTGTCTTCCCAGTGCTCCTGGCAGGCTGATCGTCAGATCCACTATCATCTGGGACTGCTGGACCACAAATGCTTTCCCCTGGATCATGTCCAAAACACACTGAGAAGTAGAGATATCAGGAGGTCATTTTACACGCAGTCAGAGAGGGGTATTTTAGGTGTCTATAAAATCAGCTGGGGCAACAGGAAGAAAAGCCTCCTGAATATCCAGCTGTCATTTCAGAATTGGGAAGAAAATAATCTGGATTTTCTCTGGCTGCAGTAATAATGCCTGCATGGTTGCATGATGAAACTACTTAGCTTTAACAACAGAGACTACATTTTGTTGCCCAGCCCAAAAGGGAAAACTCATTCCAACTGCATGTTATCTGCATGCCAGCCTGGGAGGGCTCTGCAGGACAAGGACCTTCTCCTTGCTACTGGATGAGACACAGGGAGCATGTGAGAAAGAAACATTGCCATAATGTAAGATGAGTTTCTTTTCTATCACTTGATTAGAGCCATCCTATGAGAATGGTTTTCTTCTTTGAAATGCACCCATGGTGGAGGCAGCAGCCCTGAAGTTTGCACAGCCACAGCACACCAGCATTTGCAGCTCCTCTCTCTATCACAGCAGATAGATACAGATAGCTCTACACAGATCATACTCTGTGACATTTCTGGCATTTGCCTTCACTACGGAGCTGCAGTTACGACTTGCAGGAAACAGAAGAGAGATTACCCAAACAATGCAGCCTACAATCATGCACACGAACAGCCTAATCTGGTGGAAAGAGGTCTTCTTCCAATTTCAAACCAGAGTGCAAAGCTGTCCAACTAATATTAGGCACAAAAATGACCCTTTAGCAACAAAGACTAGAAGACGCTAATCAGTATTTCTGAGACAAGCCTGTTTGGACCTTCAAAATGTTTAGCTATTTGATGTGTTAAGGTATTCTCCCACCCTCTATAACCCTTGTGAACTTTTAACATGAACCACTTAGCTTATTGTGCTGGTTTGGGCTGAGATACAGTAAATTGTCATCACAGGATTTGGTATGAGTCTGGTTTAGATTTTTGGTGAAAATAGGGTTGATAACGGATGGATATTTTAGTTACTGATGAGCAGTGCTTATAGAGAGTTCAAGATCTTTTCTGCTCCTCATCTCACTCCAGAAGGAGTCTTAGGGTGCACAAGGAGCTGGGAGGGGACACAGCCAGGATGGCTGACCCCAACTGACCCAAGGGATATTTCACACCATATGGAGTCATGCTCAGTACATAGAGTTGGGGGAAGAAGGAGAAAGGGAGAGGGGAGACATTTGGAAGGATGGCATTTTTCTTCCCAAGTCATTGTTACATGTGATGGACCCTGCTTTGCTGGGGATGGCTGAACACCTGCCTGCCCATGGGAAGTGGTGAATGAATTCCTTGGTTTGCTTTGCCTGTGCAAACAGCTTTTGCTTTACCTATTAAACAGTCTTTATGTCAACCCACGAGTTTTCTCACTTTTACTCTTCTGATTCTCTTCCCCATTCCATGGGGGAGGAGTGAATGAGTGGGGGCTGCATGGGGCTGGCAGGGGTTAAACCACAACACTTAGAAACCTTTGTTTTGGTGGGGAGCTGATGCCTGTTTACTAAATCTACTGGCAGCCAACTTCCACACACACCTGGAATCATAGATCAGTTTTTAAACCTGAGTCCTGTACCCACAGGAATGACATGCAGGAATGCCCCAGCAGGATCCAGCATTGCTTACACATGGCGCTTGGTTTTTTGTGCAGATGCAAATGCAGAGCTCCTGAAGCATGAATGGGCAAAATAGTAGATCTTGAGAAGGCTTGAAGACAGCACAGCTCATTAATACTTCTCTAAATATTCAAAACAATGAACTTTTAATTCCTTGAATTATGTAATCTTTGCAAACTCAGAAAGGACAATATTTAATTTTTATTTTTCTGTATTTCCCTAAATGATAGCAAGCAACAACTTGGTTGCAGCTTTTTCAATTTTATTTTGGATAAATATAGCCAGTTATAGTTCCCAACATAAATACCCACACTATATAGAAACACCACATTAACCCTCCTCTAATTTGTCTACATGTTGCCATTAATGTGTTTCATTTTTTTCAAGCCATGACTATTTTTTCCCATCAGTTCTGCCGCAAAACTCACAGATTACTTGGAAATAAGCTAGTATGAAAGGAAGGGGGTGGGTTAGCCTTCCACTGAGCTAGCGCAAACTTTATTAACTTTAGAAAACACTTGTGATAAAAAGCATGGAAACTTTAAAATCACTCAGAATATACTCTTGAATTTCATGTTTGAAACAATGCTTTATTTTCCGGTATGAATAAAAAACCATTACCAGAGACCTGAGCTATACCTCTGCTGTGAAGCTGGGAAAGCTCTCTCTGACACAAAATAAGTGGCACATTCAGTCTAAAGGGACTACATTATAGCCTCAGCCAATTTCATATCTACCTGCCCACCTGTAATACAGCCAGGTTTGGGAATTGTTGCTTTAAACCAGCAGTGAAGTGAAGACCACACCCAAATAAAAGTGTGTATGTCTGTCCTCTGCGAGAACTGGCTGTCCCTGTCTAGGAATGCAAATGTTTATTGCAAAACCAGGATTGATTTTAGGATTTATGATACTTAGGCTACACTGGTATTAGCATGTAACTTCATTAATATGAAACATCTCCCCCAAAAATCTTGTGCTGAGGACAAGCAGAATCAGTTGAGACATGTCTAATCCAATATGGCAATGCCTACACTCCACAGAATCATAGAATCACAGAACGGTCTGAGTTGGAAGGGACCCTCTAGTTCCAACCCCTCTGCTATAGGCAAGGAATCTGCCACTGTCACCTTTACTCTGTTCTTTCAAATTTAACCCAACTCTATGAGAAAAAGGAAGAAATAGCATCCAACCTCTGCCCCCACAACCAAAGATTCAGACATATCTCCAGACAAATAAAAGATAAAGAATCTTATGATTCCTAGTCCCTTGATTTATACACATGTCAAAAAGGGTACAATACAGACTTCAGCTTGTATTTCCCTTATGCAGGACTCTAGACATTAAAAGAACTCTGCATTTCCACACTGGTCTTTACTTAAAGATTTCTCAGTTTGGTTTTCCTCTCACATTACATAACACATAGAATTTAGAAAAAGCAGGAGAAAGGTCCAGAAATCCATTTTGTGATTAAAAATTCCACCAGTTCCTGGCACAAAAGAGTTCCTGTTGCACCTGTGCTCAAGAGGATGCAACTGATACAGCCCTGACAGGTGAAAGTTACTGCATATGGGCAGCACAGCCAGCTGCCTATGCTGGGGCTGGGCTGCGGGTCCTCAGAGCACACCATGGAAGGCAGATCTGCCTACAAAGCTCCCACAGAGATTTGCAGATGAAAAAGAGAGAACAGCACAGCTGAAAAAATAGATTTTTTTTATTGCTTTGTGGCTCTATTAGCATTACTTTTGCAGACGTTTGCAGTTGCACACAGCTCTACACAGACATTTAGAAAACTAGATGAACAGATAACATGATAAAATAAATACACTATTTAGCAGCGCGTATTTTTCCAAACAGCTGCCAAAAAGCCCCACCCCTAAAGCTCCCAAACCTAGCATTCTGGGAAAAGCATCTTTTTCCATTATGCTCTGGTCTATTCTTTTTCCCCTCCAATTTGTAACATTCTGCTGGAATCAGTGATGAAGAACATATGTTTGAGGTAAATTACACCCAGGAGAAATCTTGGAACTGTTACATTCAGTTTTATTACCCAAGGCATTAAGATAGGCTAGCATTACACTTATTATTTAACAGTTCCATCAAACAAGACACTGCTAATGTACTTTTATATTATTATGCATGCAAAAATTAGTGTCATATTTCTTAAGACTCAGTGGGTGATTAATGCACTGCATTTTCATTTTACTTAGCAGTTCCAGGATATTTTTTAGTGCTTCAATGAAACGAGGTGTTACATAAATGCAGAATGTTATTGTACAAATATTTGGGAAAACATATGTTCAGGCAACAGTAAGGTTGAGTATCCTAACACTCAACAGCCAGGAAATTGGAAGGGCTTGTGCTTTTTACACAATATAAGCCTGTGCATCTTTAACGTATTCTGCAGAGGGCTGTGCCTTAGGGAAACCTAGTGTGGCCAATGGGACAGACAAGCCCTGTCTCTGACAATTGCTTTCTTTCCACTGCTGCAAATACTAGTCCAGTTTTACTAGGTAACACCAAATAGCACAAATATCCCCTGTCCACCTATGGGCTGCCTCTTTTGGGGGAGATTTGCACTAGGTCTGTGAGGTAGTCACGTAACTGGAGATTTCCTATAGGCATATACTCAGGCAAGCATCAGTAAGTTTACATTTAACAAGTATAATCGGAATGAAAGATAACTCAAATAAACCTGACTATTGCTTTGACTGATAATTTGATCCCAAAAGACAAGTCTTCTAAAGTTTTTAAAAGGTTTTGCATTGTATTTCTCAAGTGACTCTATGGGAACAACAAATAAAACCAAGAAAAATGTGTACTTGTCAAGACTGCACAACTTCCATGCTTTGCAGAAAAGAAGAAAGCAAAAGGCTGAGGCAGCAGTTCAGTGCCACAGCTAAGATATGGCTTTTAATTTCAATTTAAATCAACCACAGAGCCTTAGTGCAGTGTTGGGTCCAAGCTAAAAACATCAGGCACCAGGTGTATCGGGAAGCAGAGCACAAAGTCCCCTCTGTTCACAGACATGTAATCACTAATACCTCAAAATGTAATTTAATGACTTTCTGTTTCAAGTTCCAAAATGAGTCACAAAGCTGAGAGCACCAGTCCACTTCATCAACTGCAAACTGAGAGCCAGAGAAAGTTACTTGCTGAATATCATAAGTCTCACTTACTTTATGAGTACTTCTTCCTCACGTGAAGAATAACTGAAGCTATATTGTTCTAGTTCTCCGTGGTGTTCAGTCCACACAGTGAATGCAGCCATGGCTCATAGAAAATACACCACATAATCATGAAATTGAGGACTGTGCTACAATGCACACAGGAGTCAAATGATGGTTACATGGGAAAATTATTTACTGGCATTTCTCAACTTTGAAGTGCTTGGATTTGCAGCCTACGTATTATTAGTTCTGTGTGACTTTTTTGACAGGCAACAGTGAATTTTGCTATCTGTTGCTATAACTCAAGCTGTCCAATCATGGATTGCCAGCAGGGTTTGAAACTTAAACCTGGAGGTGAGGAATGTGCCAGCAGGCGGTGTCTCAAACCCACCCAATAACTGGCACAGTTTTCTCTCCTGATGTGTCCCATCTAACATTCTTCCTATTACTTACCTTGATGGACAGGTGAAAATAAAAGACCATGAACATTTTACTTCATTCTGATCATGAATGAATAAGTCTAAGCATTATTGAAATTTATTTTAAACTAATTAACTTTTGTGGGCCCTTTAAGAATAAAAAAAAGGTTTTCTTGTTTCTGACTTAAAAGTAAAATGAGGGCAGAATGCTGTAGGTCTGGAACATGATCTGTCCAGACTTGTGGCTGTTGCTAATGTGCAGAACTGTGCTGACTCTGTGAAAATATGCCAACCTGCATCTGCTAAAAGGAATAGCCAGTCTGTAGTTCATAGATGTGCTGGTAGCAGAATATGTCTTGGTATTATATCTGCGACTGTACAAAAAGGAGAAACGGGCACTACTCTCTATTCCCTGACTCTCAACCCTGCTACAAAGAGAGTCCTGCTGTGCCTTCGAAGGATTGTGGATGGTCCTACAGATCTGACTTGCTTTGCCTCTAAAGTAGCAAGCAAGCTAGCTACCTAAGGTTCAGAGGGCTGCAGGCTGTAGAACACAGGCCTAGCAAAATAGAGGTCAAGGAAGAGTAGGTCTAAGGCTGGCCAAGTTTTAGGTCTTCTCAATTCAACTGTACTGCAAATATAGCAAATTGCAAATTCAGCAAATTCCACTAGCACTGACAAAGCAAATGGCTGGATAAATAAAGGCTTGAAAACTACCTATGGAGGGTTCCTAGAAACTTCGTTTTATACTTTGCTGCCAACATGACGCTTATTTCTGGTCATGACAATAGATGTTAATTTTCCTTTGCCCTCTCCCATGAATAACTCAAAATAAATAAGATGTAAAACCAAAAAGTGCTGATGAACCAGAGAAGTGTGCAAGCAATAAGTATGCAAAAAGTATGCAACACTATCACCTAGTTGCACAGATTGCACAGACATGGTTGTGCTAAAACACAGATACAGAAATATAAGCATGTGAAGACTCTGGATTTGTGTTAAGCAATTAATTTCATCACATAATAATGATGGGCTTGGTCTAAAACTACCTGTACTGGGTCTCTCCTCAGCTTCTCTTTGGTACTTGACTGAAGTTTTAGAGACTTAAAATCTTCACATACTTACATTAAGCACAATGAGGAGAAACTGATAAAATTGTGATTTAAAACAGCTTTGATTATAGGAGAAAGGGAAAAATACGAAAACAGAGATTTAGTAATTACTACATCCCATCCACTGGAAGACACCACCGAAGTTGTGAGGGAAGCACCATTTGGTGGACAAGATGTGCAGTACATATTGAAAAACAGGAAAGCAAAAGCTTACAAGAAGCCTGGAACACTGTGGGCACTGTAGCCAAGAGTATTAAAATAACACCACAGTGCAAATATGACTGAGTGAGCCCATTCCTACCCTTAGTCTTTTAACTATTACAGTATATTACACTCAAAGCAACAGCAGACCGGTAAGACCACACCTGTATTTTGAATTAGAAGTGTCCACAGGGAATAGTACCAGAATAACCAATAGCAGTATTATTCCACTTCCCTTGAGACTCCCCTCTTAAGCCCATTCTTGGCAATGGCTTTCAATTGTAAGCTCCTCTCAACGTCTTGATTTATGTTCATATGCTCCCCACCTCAAAGATGACCTGGTCAATGACCTACTCAATATTAGCAAATACTGAGCAAACTGATAGCAGAAAGTCCCCTCTGCCATGCTAGGCCACCCCTGAGCCACAGTTCATTCATTCAAAATTAAGTTTTTAACAATTACTTTTTTCTAAAATGTGATACCATCAACAAGAGGTTAGGGCTTTCCTATTTTATGAGTGGTCATCTAAAAAAGGCTTAGAATGCTATTTTTAAAGGCTAATGTTCATGTTGTTTCAGCAAAAAGTTCAATGTTGGTTTTAGACACATTTCTTCTTTTATGCCAGACAAACCAGCTCCTCGTATTCACAAAGCAACTGTGGTTCACTGAACATGTTTCCAGGATTAATTTTGACTTCCCAAGGTCAACTTTGCACCAATCAATGAAAGAAATTGTGGAAAAGATTACCTTACGAAAACACACAAACTTAGCCAACCTTTAACAAAAAGAACAACTTGTAGAGCTTTCATCAGACTCAGCACTCTTCAAGGACAGCCTGTCAGCATTTGGCATATATGAACACAGGAGATGGAACAAATCTACAGGAAATCCTTGTGCTTACTCATGTACTCTCAGCACCACAGACAAGTCAAGCCATTTTTATACACTTCCCCCAGTTCACACGTTCCCAGACATCCAATTTCTCACCGCACAAGCAGAATCTTACCTGTAATTTTCTGCAACAAAGGAGATGGCTCTGGCTCATCACAAATTGCCTTGACGAGGGCCTTTTTCACCTCTTCTTCAGCTGCATCCAGCTCTTTTCCACATTTGATTTCTCCAAACACAGAATATATGTATATCAGCAAGACAAGGAAGTCCTCACAGGTATAATCATCTTTTGTCCTTTCGTTGTAAGACTTGATCATTGGCAATAACTGGTTCAAAACACTGGGCATATCTGAATCGCCGATAGTCTGAAAAACAGAAGGAAGATTGTGTCAGATTGCCTCCATAGTGCTTGTAAGTTAGGATCAGACATACTCCTGCCTGCACATCATTCAATGTTCACATTCACAGTAGTCAGTAGATAGTGCTGTGATTTATTTGCTGCTCAGACAGTGAATTTATTATTTTTTTTCTTAGGGATTCATGACAGCAGCATCTTAGCACTTGAAAAGCCTGCTGATTAGATCTTCTCCAAGTACCCGTATGGAGAGAGGATGAGAGCATCCATCCCTTGGAATGGGTAGAAATGGTACAAAGCACAAGGTCAAACACTTCCTCTAAATTTTAGGCTTCCTCGTCGGGTCTGGTTTTCTACATGAGCAGGGAGTTCAAAACCCAGCTTCCACTGACTTGCTGACATCCGCATCATGCAACACCAGGGCTGGCATTTAGATCCATCGTGCAGGTCTCTGCCACTCGGAGAAGCCCAGTGACTCATTGTACCATCAAACTGCTACCCTCACTGCCCACAGACACCTGCGGATGAAACTTCTGCATGCTAATTTTCTGCTTTGGCTTAGCTGGGAACTCAGCAGCAGGATAAGATGAGAAGTGGGGCCACTGCAAGGCAAACAAGAGGAACATGCTGCTCTTGTATGGAGAGGGAGGTGTGGGAGAAAAGAAGAATGGTCTTTCTCTCCTGGTGGTAGCCATTGCTCAGATCCATCCAGGAGGCCTCCTGCAACACCAGTACCCTGCCTCTTGTCCTGTGATCACCCAAAAGATCCCCCTGTGAAAACCTGTGGGTCAGTTCATATTGCACAGTGAAACATCAAATCTCTTGTAATCCAAAGAGTCAAGTCTGCACACATTTATTCTTGGTAGTTACTACAGTAAGTTCACACAGACTAGTCATGGTAAATAGGCGCCACAGCCAAAAATATACCCTTTAAATTGATTCACAATAAGTAAATAAAATACAAATCAAACATACTAGGAAGAGACACACGTTTATACAACAGCAAAACCATGCAATAGCTTTAGGAACACAGAAAGTGAAAGCTTTATCTCCTGGTGTACTCCATACAAGACTTCAGGGGGTCTGGCTGAATTTTGTTTTAGTTGTTCTTTGTCAATCTCAGAAACACTAACGAGCATCTCATAAACTATCATTTTTATATCTACACTGATCCAGCACAGATCTCAACCATTAAGAAAACATTAATTACTTAAGTGCCAAAAAACTTTTTTCCAGGCTGTGCTACAAGAAACTACACTTCTGTGGACTATTGTACCCCACCCTGCTCTTGACATACAAGTTTTGCCACGGACCAATCTTTCCTGGGACTTCAGGGCAGTCAGATGTTATGTTTCCATTTGAATACATACCTTGGAGAAGAATTTTCTAACTAGGCACTAAACCTAACAGTAAGTGCAACTGCAGACTTGAAGCAGTAAATTACAAAGCTGCAGTGGTCAAAAGCATGTGGGAACATTCTGAAACCCAGGAGGGGTTGGCACCCTCTGTGTTTGGGCACGGAGTGCTAAATCGCACGCACAGTAAGTCCAAGCAGAGCTCCATCCAGGAAGCAAATCTATGGGGTTTGGCAGCAGTCTGGCATATGCTGGTAGCTGGGCCATCCTCAATACAAGGCTGTTGATTCCTGGATTTCAACTCAGCCCTGCCTCAGTTCAGTATTACCTCCTCTTCTTGAAAAGTGACACAAATTCTCATATGGATGCCAGTAAAATAAATAAGAGACCATTCCGATTCTAAGATGGAAAAAGATAAAGCTTCAAGGAATTCAGAGGTATGCATCTATCATAAGGAAGCCATCTGCAATGAACAAAAGTCTAATCAGTCCTAAAAGTCTAAGAAATCAAGATAAACCTACATGTGGACTTATTCTGGAATAGATGGCAAACTTCAGTCTAAATTAATCTGAATTCAATTTCATGGAGAGGCAAGACCTATGCCAGGTATTACTGAACATCATCTACTATCTACCGGCACATCATTTATTCCCCTCCTCCACTCCCAACAAACTCTACTTCACTCTATCTCTCAACATCCCATAGCATGCTGCTACACCACTGAAGGTGAGCTCTTGAAAAAGCTGTATTTTGCATGCACAGATTATCCACAGGCATGGAGCACTAAGGATGCACATGGTTGTATAGAACAGTAGAGTGAACAGCTCCTGCTTGAGGATAGTAGCTCCTGCAAGTACACATTTACAGCATCTTTGGTAAACTTTTGAACATACATGATAAAAAAAAAAATCATGTCTAAGCTTTCAGGGTGATTTACTGTAGGGCAGGCTAAAACTCAACAACTTCAAGTAAGAATTGCCACCTCTTATCTTCAAAGTAAAAATGAAAGAGGAAAAAAAATTAAAGAGCTGTAATAAACCATTAACTTCAGAATGCACACAGGGTCTTTCTGGGGTATGAACTTCTCTGGAATGTTTCTCCCCTTATCTCTTGGGAAATGGCACTGCAGAGGACTTCAAATAGAACTGCCAAGTTTCAGAGGCTATTTTGTCCAAACAGGCCAGTTGGACTGGACCGTGCATGAGAAAAAAGGGACTCGCAACCTCACTGCAGAGCATCACTCCACAGGGAGCTGGAAAATTTGCCTCAAACAAAATCCACTGGCAGATTGTCATTATCTGGCCACCTCTGATGATTTACGGGCTCCCTGCACCGCCCAACAATCAATCAATTACCCTGATTGAACAGCCCTAGAACACAAGTTTTAAAAATGTAACTACCCATGACCCAAATTTCCTGCTGGTTATGTTGGCCTCAAGTTAGCCCCATTTGTCTATCATCAAGGGAGCCAATAAAAATAATAAAAACAGGTCAATTTGGAGCTTTCCAAAGGCTGTATAAAAACATCAATGCTGCTTAATGCAGAGCCAGCTAAAAGGCCCAAGCTCCGACACTTTCTGCTCTGTTGCATTGTTTGGACATTTTAATGCTCTAATCATATATTCTCCAGAATTCAGGGAGAGTTTGTGACAGATTTTTGTTGCTTTCCTTCTCTTTCCTCCACCCTCCTTAGTTATTTATTTTTAGAACTTAAGCCATGTAATAATTTGATGTCCCTAAGGGTAAATAAACTGATGTCACTGCTGATTTTTGCAAAAGAGCTGAATTCTGGCAGATGGGAGAATAGTGAAGAAAGTACAAACATATTTTTGGGGGGGTTTTAAACACTGAATATGACACTGTGCTTCAAAATCTTATTTAAAATCTTATTTATAGGATCTACAGGAATTAGGAGGAAGTGTAATAACCCAAGAAAAATTGTTTTGCAATTCTGTGAGAGGCATTATTTTCAGTATTAAAAAACCCTGTAAGAATCTAAAGCCGTATGTATCATTAGACTTATTTTTACAAAAGAGAAAACAGAGTGAGTTTGGAAGGAAGAGAAGAGGAGGGTCAGAGTTTACTTGAATTAACACGTATCCCTGACAAAACTTAGAAGAGAACTGAGCACTCCAATCCCTGTGCTTCCAGCCCAGTGTCCTCAATTCATCATTAAAAATATTAAAGCAAAAATCAACTTCAACCAAGTGGAATTTATTTTCTTCTAAAATCCAGGAGGAAGAAGGAGATAAATCTTTAGAGACTACTTCACTATGTAAATATTCTAGCAGCTTTTCGTTTAGGAAGCAAAACACGTTTAATTCCTTCAGAGGTTGCATGAGTTAAACAGAACTTTTTGGAATGGGAATCACACAGCTTTATACAAGCAAAGAGTTTTATTGGGGAAAACCAAAACTAAAAAACAACCCCAAAACACAGCTGCAGGTAAAACCAGCAAAAGAAACAGTGGGAACTCACAAGTCCTTGGGTAATTTGCTGCCCCATGCTCCTGGACTGGCCTATTTATTAACAGCTCCTTTTATTGATCACTTAGGTGGGAAAAGAGATGTGGAATAAGGAGCTTTCCAACGTTACCCTATTTGATTTTTCATGGTTTACCTGGGTTTGACTGTTTGTGGTTTGTGATTTTGCCACACTGCATATTAACTTCCCCACTGTCCAGACTAAGGCAAGAACATTCTAGCTGCTAAAAGTGACAATGGCACCAAAGGAAGACCTCATGGTTATGTGAAACTGGCTCAGATCCTTTGATGGTAATAGATCTCTGCAGCAATAGTCATTTTAGTGAAAACAACAGGCGCTGCCAAGCTAAGGAGGAGTCCTTGCTGCCTGCAGTGCTCAGCTGCCCATAAATCAAATGCTGCAGTTCTGCTACTCGCTGTTTTACACTGTTTGGCCATCTGAGATTTGGGGTTGATTGCTCATAATTTCCATATGAGTGGGAAGATGTCTGTACTCCCTGCAAAACAATTATTTCATGTATTTAGTTTTCATTAAATGGCCTATGGGTGACTAGTGATTTGACAAAATAAATCAGTTAAGTATGATCTTACCATTCAAACTATGATTCACCATATGAAGCTCTAGAAATCCTTATAATTATTGACTTAGGCAGGTTTTGATAAAAATGTACCTCTGCTTTGTCTTCCCTTTTCATATATGTAGGGTATCAAGAAAAAGCAACCCAAACAACACAAAAAAAACGTAAGTTCTTCAAAGTACCCCACCCTCACCATTAGGAAACACTTAAATCTGTTTATGTCAAAATATAGAGCATCCAGTTACTCAGGCAATTTTAGATGACCAAACTCCACTGTCCATATATTTTCTTTTGTAGGAAGCAAAGTTTGAGTCTCAAACTTATGTTTCCAGGTGGGGAGGGGCTGACAAAGCCTCTCCTCGCAGGGAGAATGAGCAAACTTTGGCCTTAGGGGAAAGCAGACAAAGCATTGAGTCAACTCACAGCAGTGGAGAGTGGAGGTGTAAGATGCTGGCAATAAATGGCTGCTTCCAGTAAAAAAAAAAGTGTAAGCCATAAAGATCAGGAGAGAGATCAATTGCCTTTTGCTGGGGACCAAAACAGCTTTATGACTTGCCCCTGCCAATACCAAGAGACTGCATCTTCCTCTCTTTAATGGCACTGTCTGTCTATTCCCTTGATAAACGATACAGAAACCCACCTAGAATACACATATAAAGAAAACAGTGGAGAACTAAACTGCTAGTGAGAGACACAGGAAACAGTAAAAGAATCCAGGACCTGTCTCCCCTGTCGTTACTTTAATGATTCTTCTGTCTTTAATGAAATATGCCTACAGAGCCAAATCGATCTCCTGTCCTCTTTTCTGCATTTATCACCCACTCTGAACACTGCCCAAGGAGCTATGTTCTCAAAACTGTAGAGACAATTTTCAGGCTCTCCTTGTAGAGAGACAACATCTTAAAATTTTACTGTAGACAAATAAATGAAAAAGAGTAAATTTTCCAGAAGCTATTTTTAACCTGGCTCATGCCATCAAAGATACAGATTCACATTCATCCTACATCCATGCTCTTCCAATTAGACTTCATTCTCACCTTCCACTCACCACAGCAGCCTCTTCCTTCTGCACCTGCTGGAGTGCTTCTGTGACTGTGCATTAAAACCAATCATTTTAACCATACTGGTTGTCTGCTTGGGTTTACTGCTTGGCCAGAGATACACACTAGTTGTGAAGGACAAAGATTGGACTGCCTCCTTATGCAACAGTGCTGGCTTGAAGCCTGGATGAACTAGAGTTTAGGGTTGCCAACAGATAAAAGAAAATTATATAAATAATCACCTGCTCACTGGATGACTTCTTCAGTACACTGTCATATGGCCAGATGCTTAATTACTGTCTATCAGTCTACACGTCAGACACCAAGAGTCCTTTGATATACCTGATGAATGTCTATCCAGGATGTTAGCAGTTACTACTAAACACAGTGACAAGTCAAAGGCAAGAAAAATTTACTGACAACATAAAACTTTTTAAAAGCACAACATTTGTCAGCTCTTCTGGTCAGAGATAATTTTTTTAACATGTCTTGCATAATTCCAAAAACACAACACTGACACTTAACAGCTAATATGTGATAACAACGAAAGTATTTAAAACAAGCTCTTCAAGCCCTATCATTTCTAAAACCAAAACAAAAGCAAAGCCCAGAACAGTTCTTTCTGCCAATAACTCCCTAGCCTATGATCATGACCTAAGCAATTGGATTCCATCTACATCCCACAGCCAAAGTAGTATATTCCAGTATTTTTCTTTAACCTAATATCCTTAGGACATAAAAGAAACTGTATTTTGAACAACGTAATTAAGATTTATTCTTAACACAGTTCTCTTGTCTTTACTGAGCACCACAGTTGCTTGGCAATGATTTCCTGGTTTTAATCAGCTTAGAACTTCTTCAGTTATTTTTGTTTCTTCTGCTACAACAAGCAGATTCTGTCACTATGTAAGTACTGCAAGACTTACATGTACATTTTGAGAAAATTCAAATGCCTGCTGATACCTCATCTTCCACAGCACCAAAATCACCTCATGGCAGTGAGTTATGCCATTGGGCAATATATCATTACATCATATGGTCCAGTTTTTCCCTCTCTCTTTGGAGGTCATCTACAGGTACCGCTGTGTCAAGATATTTTAATGGGTTCATGGGGGCTCAGGAGCAACAGTGTACCAAAAAACGGATATTTAATAAGTCTAGATTTTATTAGAGAAAGCTCTGCAAGGATAAGGAGAATTTTACCTAAATCACCTCATGTCTGACATAAGAGACTCATCAGCATGCTAAAAAGGGAATACTTTCAACCTACTCAGTCAAAGCTTTTAGCTGTGATAGCTTCTACAGACATGCTTGATAAAAACACGAATCAGCACAGCAAAAACAGTGTCAGAAGAATGAAAAAGGAATACAGGCACAGTCAAGATAAAACCTGTATCAGAAAAAGATCTTGGTGCTATGCATGTCAGGATTTTTTATGTGTCGTTTCTGACAGTGTTTGTTTCTGTAAGTCTTGGAATATTGAGAAAATTGCCAGAAGATGGTAGGGGTTCAAAACTGAGAAAAGGGCACAGGGAAAACATAATATCCTATGAGGCTAAAACTCCTATCAGCTTTGAGGAAGACAGTAGGAAAGTATTCAATCACTAGAAAGCAAGGGATAAGAAACCAGAGGGACAGAAAACAAATAAAAGGGGTATAAATCACAAAAAAAATAGTATAACCAATTTGGTCAATAATGCAGATCATGTCTGCAAAAGAAGGGGATTTGGTCCCAGGAGATGATTCCTGAAAAAGATTCGAGAGATGCTCGGGACAAAGAAAAGGATCGAATGCCTGCTTAGATCACTAGGTATAATCCTTCAGGTTAGAAAAATAGATGACCCAGTGGAGAGAAAAGGTCTAAAAAGTCATGAGTGGCCTAGAGAAGGCAGGTAGGGAATGATTGCTCACTCTCTGTCTCAACACAACAACTAAGAGGCAATAAATGAAGCTGGTAAGAGCCAGTTCAAAGAGAAAATTAAATGGAGGTAGCTCCTCGAGCAATTTGCTCAGATGTGGAACTTCTTGCCAATGCTGTTGTGCTGCTAAATTCTTACTTGGGCTCACAGAGATGATGGGAAAACTCATAGGGGAAAAAATTCCATAAAATATTAGTAAATACACAGAAACCACAACTGTTACAGAACTCATAATGGTTGGAACAGCGAGAGTATCGTATAACCTTGTCCTCTTCTCTGAATCTTCTGTAGGCAGCTGCTTTTGAGTAGAAGTGAACTTTTTTTTTGGTTAGAGAAAGCAAACTAGCTCAGCTGCCTTTTTGATCCAATCCATAATAAACATACTTACCTCAAGGCCATGGCAAAAGGACCAATGTAACTGTAAAATACAGTATCCATGGGACAGAAGTAGGAGAGCAGGTTTATTACAGTATGTGGCACTGTCAGGATTAATTCCTATGTATTGTGTCCAGTCCTAGAGGATTTCTAAGAAGATGTGAAAAACTGAAGATAACATTGAAAGGAGTTATAAAACAATTGAAAGGGTGGGAGACAGTTCCTTATAAAAAGGAAGAATAACAGTTTACATATGTCTCTTTGGACAGACAAAAATTTCAGAGTATCAGACAACTCTTGAATCTAGTCAAGAAAGGTACATGAGGAACAAGGGAAGTTGAAATTATGATTTTTCCAGTTCTCAAGTTGGTGGAGATGCTCTCAGTGCTGTGCACATTTCACAAAGACTTTTGAGGGTGAAAGGGCATAAAACAAGCAGAAAGCAAGGACTCAGTGGTCTCATGCGGTAGAACATTGCAGTAACTGCATCTGGTAAATGAAACTATAAACTGTTTAGCATGGTTCTTGATTGCACTGAAAGGAATTGTGAACTGTGAGGGAAAAATACTTCACAACAGCAGAAAGGATGAAGGCTGTAAGCAGTGAGTCATAAAAGGAGACTGACAGTCAAAACAAGCCCATCTTGTGCTTTTCCTCCACATTCTTGCCTTTTCTATCATCACTTTTCTCTCAAACCTTCATATTATGCATCGCCCTTCACTCCTATGCCAATCTAACATCAGATGTTCCAGAAACTCCTCAGGGCTGCAGGAAAACCTCCAGACTTCTGGTGATGGGTCAGACCATGGTGGATACTGGTACCAGAAATGAAAAATGAGAGCTGGGGGCAAGGGTAAAATGGCAAAGCCAGTCCTATCAAGTGAACACCAAAAGGAGTTTGGAGCCTGCATGACTGTTTGGGTCCATTTGAAAGACATTTGTTTTCTAATTGCTATTGGCTTTTTGTGTTTAAGTGTGTTACCTTACCATCAGACTTTTTATAAAAAATCCAATCAACTTCTGCCCCTACAAGTTTGATATCAACAGACAACCAGGATATCGATCATACATTACCACAAGCCACAAAGACAGTTTGCACCAAAGCATCCCACAAATCACGATTTCAACTAAGGTTGGGCCAAACATATACCTGATATCTTTTAGTGATTCTTAGAGATCATACTATTACATAAAATACACTGAATAAGGGTACTACCTTGACCAAAACATACCCCATTTTTGAATCCCTGAAATTCAACTTTCCGTTGGCTATTTCAGTGGAAATGGATACAGATCTGAGCAAAGCAGCATTCTCTCTCCCTATCCCTTCTATTTTGATCCTTTATTTTTTAAAAAAGTGGCCAAGAAACTTGGTGAAAATCTACCACTAAGACAAACATACCTACCAAGTACTGTTGGAATTTACCAAAGTACTAGTAACTGAAACTCCTACGTGTCAAGAAACTTGAAAGACATTTAAAACATCAACTTACATGAGACAGTTGTTTGAGACTAGATGCCAAATCATGTTGTTATAGGAATTTAAACAGTAGCTAATTTGAAAATGTTTTGCACTGTATTTGAGATATTTTACACCTTGGTATGCAGATAGACAAAGACATAATACATAAAAATATATGGACATGGGAGGTTTGCAGAGGAGATCCCACTACTGTGTCCACAGCCCCAGCTGGAACCACAGGAAGGGGACACAACGGCAACACAAAGACACGTGAAGGCAGATTATCAGTGCACTGCAAAGCACCACAGCTGTTAATCAGTACAGTAAATGTTATCACAATAGAGTACTGACATTTCTAGCCCTTGTACAAGGCTCACTATGCTTCAAGCAGGATTCAGGCTTTCATGGTGATTAAAGGCAGATGTCACATGTATATGTAAGTTTATAACTTAGGAATGCCTGGTTCATTTTTGTGTGTAGAAGGAATCTTTCATTCACAGGACATCTTCACTGGAGGATGCTCACTGTGGCATGATTTGCACGACGAAGAACATTTTTTTCCCCTCTTCAGGTTGGGGAAAATAAAAAAAGGTTAATTATACAACCATACCTCATTCCATCCTATGAAATGTATCAGGTTAAAACCTTAATTTTCCTGTCCAGTTTTCTACTACCACGAAAAACTAATCAGGTTACCATCTTTCAGAGAGCAGCAGATGGCAGAACAGTGTTACTTCAAAGAAAAGGACACTTTTTTCCCTACAAATGTGTGAACTGCAGCAACGACTACTCAGCATGTATCCAATATTAAACATCAAGTGAAATACAGGCATAGGCAAAATGACAATTAGGGTGAAACACTATTGAAATCCCACTTTTCTTAATCTTCTCATCCCTTCTTGGAAATGCTTTCCTGCTCTAGAAGCTAATAGTTCTCTGTTAAAGCACAATTTAATTCAAGTGCCTACAAGCTGTTTCTTCATCTCCCTAACTGAGCAGGAATCTTCTGTGCTGGTATTCATCTGCAGCGGTGAGCAGGCTGCACAGCCAGGGCTGGGCATGCCTGTGAGTGGGTATATGAACTTTTAGGATGCTTGTAATTAGAGAACACAGCAACACTTGCTTGTCAGTCATGATGTTCTTTGCCTCTTGGCCCACGTGTCCTTCCTTTGGTTGGCATGTGGCAAGTCCTCTCCTCTTTTGGTTCCTTTCAGTGTTCCCATCATCCCTGCACGGAGCCAGGCCAGCTGGGTGGCACTAGCAGTGGTTTTGCTGTTGGCTCCTCTATCTGGGTGGAAAAGACATCAGACTGCTTTCCCACTGCCAGCTGCAAGGGCCATGTGAGGGCATCCTGGCTGCCAGGGATTGCTCCTGCCACACCTCCTCCCCATCTGTTTGTCCAGCATGAACTACAACTAGAAAAACAATCCCACTTTTTGTCCCCCTGGGACTTCCCTCCCACTCAGCCAAACGCCTGAGTCAGCATAGCTATCCCTCATGATATCCCATTTGTGCAAAGGGAGATGACTGCAGCACAGGACATCTGGTCCCAATATCTAAAAACACTTAAATCACGCATGTCATTTCAAACATTTAAGGACGTCAGAAGTTTTCAGTTACTTTCATATATAGTTCCTAGTTGCTTCATGCAGAAAGCATTTCTTATGTTCCAAGTTTCACTCTGAAGATCCGGGCAAATGTATATGCCACCTCATTTTAACTAGGAAAAAAACCCCCCAGCTTTAAAGATAAGACCAGACCTGTCTTAAGTTACTTCTATGTTAACTACTTTTAAAAAAAATGTTTTAGGAGAGTATCAAAATGTCCTGAAATACAACACAATTCAGATTCCATTAACAGGCAAAAAAGGGTGGCTATTATGTGCAATGTAAAAAAAAACCCCAAACCTATCCAACAAACAAAGAAAAACCCCAAAAATTAAGCTGTATACGCTAGAAGGTGAGGTTCCAAGATATTTTTCAGTTAGTTACCCATTGTGCTTTTTGGTAGCAGAGAAAGGAGTAATGGTCAGCCCTAGACTGATCCTCTGGAGACCAATGCTCAGCTCCAAGTCCAAAAGTGAGCTTCTTGCTTTTATACACCTTTTATACAGTGGAAGCTTCTCAAACTACCAAATGTTAATTTGAGTGCTCTGATAGCCTGATGCTGAGTCCTGGGTATGAGAAATACAACATTCAGTGTAGCTAAGAATTCCCTTTACAGCCCCCACCTACGCTGTGAGCCATGGTACGCTGACACCAATACAACAGATGCACACTGGAGCCTGCTGTAACCTATTTAGTCTGAGCATCAAGAGCCATCAAGCTGTCACAAGACAGAGCTCACTATCAACTGGCTTCTTCTTCCAAAAGCCAGCATGGGTATGTCTGTTTATCTCACAGTCTCTCTTGCACAGCTCTTACAAGAGAGAAAATACAGCATTTTGATATAATTCCTTTCCTTCTTATCTGGCTCCCCACAAGTCAGGAAGGGAGTGCTTCCAACCTTTACCACTGTAGCATACTCATACCACTATAATAGCAAAAAATTCCAAATTTCTTCTTAAAGAACTACTGGAAAATTCTTAACCCACTCCACAGCACCGAAAGCTGCCACTTTTCTAACAAGCCATCCGTCAGTACGCTCTCAGGACATGACAATCAGACATTTGGGTCATAAGTGATATTCCATATGGAGACACCACCGCAGCAAAAAAAAAGGAGGTGTGAGACACTTTAGTTTGCTGAGAGAATCCAGAGGACCTAAGTTATCTATTATAATGCACAAAATACTTTAAATCATTTATCTGAGTCTTGGATCATATTTTGGAAGGCAGACTAGGATTACAAAGCTCTTTTAGACACTGTTTATTAACACTAAAATGAAATATGAAAAGCACTGTCTGTTAAACCCAGGATCTGAACAACTCTTATAACGAACCCTAAATACATTAAAATGGTGTTGCAACAGCTAGAAATAAAATTGTGTTATTACTAAAAATAAAAAAAAAATTAATTGCCCTAATGCATGTTTAATCCTTCTAAAAAAAAACTTTCAAAACAACATCATCACAATTAAGTTACCCAGAAATGTTACAGTGTGAGTAGCACTCCAGTCGTCACCTGGGACCCTCACATCCCAACTACTTCTAGTTTTCCTGAAGCAAACATTTTGATCTTCCCAGCAGGCAGTACTGTGGGCCCTAGCAAAGATCACATACCCCACAAAATTTCTGTGCTACTGTTTAAGAACAGCAGCATCCACCAGGGAAGGGGGTGGGTGGAGATAAATCTAGACACAGTTGTTTCTCTTGAAAATTTCGCCTTTTATTTTTTCTTTTCTTATATCTACTACAAAAAACCCAAACTAGTCTCATAACAATCTTTTCTCCTGCCTCCAAATAATTTCCCTCTGCCACCTCAGTCATCGCCACTTTTGTCAGACTCCAGCAAACTACTGGTTGGTGGTCTAACTGTTCTACCCTGAGTCGTATTTTAATTAGTAAGGGCATTGAAAAAAGATCAGTGTACAGATATTGGCGAATCTTCAAATAAGAGTACATGCTGTCCATTTTATTCACAATGAAAAAGCTCTTAAAGAGATTTCGATAAAGATTTGCCTCCTGCTTGCAGCCCACGTTTGTAATGTTTATATAAGTGAGGGATATAAATCTTTTTCAAATGAACCCCACGGTTTTTAAACCACCCTTGTTTTAAACTGCCTGTTTCCGTTTTACCTGCCTAAGCAAGCAATGCAGAGCCTGCTTGGGAAAGACTGGAACTAATTTAATGTGCTCCAGGTTTAATCCCCGTCCTCCCGGCTTTTACTGGCAGATTTTCCACAGAGGACTACTGCTGACTTTAACAATGATTCATGAGATAAATGGGTTTTGATTTGTTTTTCCACATCAGAACNCGCCGGGAAAGCCGCGCCGGGAAAGCCGAGCCGGGAAAGCCGAGCCGGGAAAGCCGAGCCGGGCTGAACTCGGCCCGCTGCAGCAGTTACCCGGTATCAGGAAAATCCTGCTACGCCGTTTCTGCTGCGAACATGCTGCTTGGCTCCCTTCTACTTCTTTCTTTCTTTTTATTTTTTTNTGCATGTTTAATCCTTCTAAAAATAAACTTTCAAAACAACATCATCACAATTAAGTTACCCAGAAATGTTACAGTGTGAGTAGCACTCCAGTCGTCACCTGGGACCCTCACATCCCAACTACTTCTAGTTTTCCTGAAGCAAACATTTTGATCTTCCCAGCAGGCAGTACTGTGGGCCCTAGCAAAGATCACATACCCCACAAAATTTCTGTGCTACTGTTTAAGAACAGCAGCATCCACCAGGGAAGGGGGTGGGTGGAGATAAATCTAGACACAGTTGTTTCTCTTGAAAATTTCGCCTTTTATTTTTTCTTTTCTTATATCTACTACAAAAAACCCAAACTAGTCTCATAACAATCTTTTCTCCTGCCTCCAAATAATTTCCCTCTGCCACCTCAGTCATCGCCACTTTTGTCAGACTCCAGCAAACTACTGGTTGGTGGTCTAACTGTTCTACCCTGAGTCGTATTTTAATTAGTAAGGGCATTGAAAAAAGATCAGTGTACAGATATTGGCGAATCTTCAAATAAGAGTACATGCTGTCCATTTTATTCACAATGAAAAAGCTCTTAAAGAGATTTCGATAAAGATTTGCCTCCTGCTTGCAGCCCACGTTTGTAATGTTTATATAAGTGAGGGATATAAATCTTTTTCAAATGAACCCCACGGTTTTTAAACCACCCTTGTTTTAAACTGCCTGTTTCCGTTTTACCTGCCTAAGCAAGCAATGCAGAGCCTGCTTGGGAAAGACTGGAACTAATTTAATGTGCTCCAGGTTTAATCCCCGTCCTCCCGGCTTTTACTGGCAGATTTTCCACAGAGGACTACTGCTGACTTTAACAATGATTCATGAGATAAATGGGTTTTGATTTGTTTTTCCACATCAGAACACATGCAATAGAAATGCCACTAAAACCATCTCAGTAAAACATGGCCAAGACGTAGCCAGGTTAAAAGAAATACAAATAATTAAACTTCGACACAAGAACTGTTTCTCTGTGTTCGAATCTGTGAAGGGTGAATTTCTAGCTGGCTTTATGCAGAAGAGCAAAGAGAAGTGCGCAGGCCTCTCCGCTGGTGCGGACACCCTGGAGCGCGGGCGCCGGGTCCGTGATGAGGAAGGCGAAGCAGCGGGACGGAGGCGGCACCGGGCGCTGCCGGCGGCATCGGGCGCTGCCGGCGGGGCCGCGCCCTGCAGGTGGCGNAATTTGTTTTAAATTCGAAGGAGCAAAACATGTTCATTAACACGGCACACTGAAAAAGGGACAGCAATTACAGATGCAATAACTGTTTATTTTTGAAAACGTAACTGAATGACTGATGCAGAGACCACATAGATGCTACTTCGCAATCATCTTCTCGTGTGTCGAATTCCCTGCTCATTTACATAAACCAGATGTTTCCCCGACAAACCAAATTCCTTGAAGAAAAACCAGAAGTTGCTATACTTCATGTCCAAAATGAAAGATGATGTGAATGTTCCATTAGCCACTAAAGGCAAATGTATACGTTAAGTGCAACCGTTTCCTTTTATTCAGCACAACTTTTGTGAGGGCTTAGATAATCCTCGGCAGAAGCGTTAGAAAAGAAAAATGAAGCTACTTAAATTTACCCACTGGCCTCAATAGCTTCCACTTCCCTTGGGAGTGAAATGTCTTTGCCAGATCTCGACACTCAAACCAGTCCACAGAGTGGACAAATACTCTGAAACAAGTAATCAGAATTCCTCATTCCTAAAGGAGAATTGACTCCTGGAATCTTTCTTTCTGGTATCAGATTCCCAGAGGATCACTGAGGAATAAGAATGATTGTTTCACTAGTTTAGTGATCATTTAAAACTTGCAACCTCTTGGTACACATGGATTAAGTGAAGGACATGAAAAATATATATTTGCTGTTACTGAAAGAAGAAATGTTTATCAGGAAAAAATTCTGAAATCTCTCAGCTACACCTAATTCTTACTGCTTTTCCCAAAAACCAGCTTGCTAAAGTTCTAGATCACTACAGGAACAATGTTTTACATATAATCTGAAGGGTTGAATTCATAGAAGATGCCTGAAGGTTATACTTGTTACTCACCTAATCTTCCAGAACATAACCTTATCCTTCCAATACATGGATCTACCAACTTTTGGTGTGAAGCTATTAAAATCCTGGTAAGAAGGAGAAATCCTCAGGCACAGAGCAATAAAAAATTTGCAATAGAAGCAAAACACTCAACCTGAGAATAACTAGTAGGTAATCAACAACCAAATGACCAATAATAACCCAATCATCAGGAAAAGAGCAAGGGTGAGCTACAAAAGCCAGTATTTCATGCCATTCTCTGCAAAGAGTGCTATGAAATGTAGAATATTTAGTGCTGTGGCCACAAAATTCAGAACAGGCTCTGGTGCTGCAGGTAGGAATGTAGAAACCACACAGCAAAGGCAACATTATTGATGTTAATGGCAAAACAATAGGTAAAATTTCTTGATTTGAAAAAATTTTGAGACTCCTAGGATGTCCAAACTCACTCTTTATCCTGAGATTGAGGTATCAGTGGGTTTTGAAAGAGCTGACTCAGAACTGAGAAGTTCTCCTCAGAACCAGCACAACCATCTTTTCTTAGTTCTTCTTTTCAGCGCAGGCTTGCAAACTCTGAGCCAACTGCAAAATAAGTGAGAATTAGACACAAAGAACCACTCCACCAGTTCTCAGTCTTGAATTAGGTCACACGTTCCAGTAGCCACCTATCTCAAGTAAATATACCCCAAATTTAGAAGACAAGGTTATTAAATCTCTATATCGAACCACTCAAGGAATGTATGTGGTAACTTCAGTGAAGCAAAACTGAAGCAAAATACTCCTGAACAATGTGTTGCAATTAACTTTTACTACTGGTCCTTTCAAAAGACATTGTGGCCTTAGAAGGGCCATGTGGCCCTGGTGCATGGCAGCCATGTCCCTCTCTCCTGACAACAGCACAGCACTCCCACAAAGCCCACAGTTCTCACATCCAAATGCTCCCTACACTGGCCACTGGGACAGCCCTACCGACTACTGTTAAATCTCCCACGTCCACAAAAGCTATGCTGCGTGTCTCAAAACCTTCTGTACTTATGTTTCCACTTTCTGGCAAGAATGATTACATGAACATGATCATGTACAAAAGGATAAGCATCTATCCACAAACTGAGCCTCCTGCCAACACAGACAAAAAAAACCTGACATGTATAACAGGGGAAAAAATGTTAAAATACTATTTTGGCTGCATCCCTCCAAGCTGCAATGAGCAGTGAGCCTCCAAAAGACATTCCTCCAAAATCACAAGTTCTCAACTTACAGTTCTCTCCAAATAAAATAATGTGGCATCATCATATGCTGGCAGAAATTTAACTCAATCTAGAATAGATTTCCCCCCAAATCTTATTATGCAAATAAACAAACAGCATGACTGATCCACCATTTTAACACATAATCAGAGCAATTCTAAGTCAGCATTTATGCCTTTTTTTTTTATTAAGGGGGAAAACCCAACCTCTCAGTGTATCTATAGAAAAGATGGCTCACATAGTTTGTTCCCAACACTCATCAGTAATACACACTAATTACCATCAGAGGTTCACTTTACACATCTGGTATCACAGGGGATGCCTGAACTCAAGCCCATGCTACTAATTAAATTCAACATTTTCATCTTAGAGCAAAGACCAGATTGACAGCATGGTGAAGCAAATGCCCTTATCTACACAACCGATAAAGTATGCAAAAGCTCAGGAGGTTAGGGGGTAGCCTGAGCTCCTGTACTACTCAATCTCTGCCAATTTGGCATCAATTAGACCCCTAAGAATGAGACTGATATTCTCAACTTACTTGGTATGTGCCATGAACAGCTAGGATGTAACCCTGCCTTTAAACCAATGATCTAAAACTACAACATTTCCTTGCTCATTGCTTATCAAAATCAGTGTCAAACTGATTCTTCCAGTCACATCTGATGTTTTTCAAATAATCAGTAATGATCATTGCCTGACTGCAATATTTGTGATACGCTGCTTTATCTTTTAAATAATGTTGCAGTTTGCCACCTTCAAAGCTGACTTCACAATGCCAGGATTTCATTCTATTGGTGGAATTTTACTATTATTTCTACCAAGTCTCAAACTTTCCAGAACTTAACTTTGATATTTAAAGCTATCCACTCACGAAGAACAAACAACTCTCTCCAGGCATATGATATAGACACTTTTTAAAAAATCATGGTGCAAAACACAAACAGCTGTAAAAATTAAAATATCAAGTCAATTTTCCTGACACTACATAAATGTTCCCTATTTTGTTCATAATAAACTGTAGATGTGTGAAGAACTGCAAAAGAAACGATGTATTTTTCTCAGGAAGTTTTTCCCCAACAGATTTTTGTCAGAATGGCTCTCCTGGTCTGTATAACATCCTCTGCTTCTCAGTCTTTTATGCCTGCTACATTATTCAGCTGCTAGACTGGTGAATTATGAGGTTATGAATAACATGATGTTCAGTATTTATATGAAGACTACACTTAAGATTTTTTTTGGAAGAAATGCAGAAGCAGCTTGCTTCTCAACAAAAAACCTAAAAGCACATGCTGAAACAGACATGGAAGGATGACATTACCAACAGTGAGGAGCACTTGGAAGTTCTGCAATGGGTGGGGACAAGTTGGGAAGGGCAGCAATTAGAAATGTTTTGGAAGAAGAAAACATTTTTTAGGGTGAAAGTTAATTTTTACTGTGCCAATCACAATTTAAGTTAAATTGAAGTTTATTTTCCCTCATTCAGTTTATGATCTCATCTAGTCATCAAGGATGATGGATGATGTTTCAGCATTTGGGCAATTGCCAGTTGCAAGTAAAAGAGAATTATTTATTTTTCTTTAGCCCTGCACTGCTGCCATTAACTGTATCCCACCCCTTTTGTTTACAGCCTGTCACTGAAGCCACAGCTTTATTTTAATGTGGTATAAGCTCTTGTCTGGGGTTGAAAGTGTAAGTGATCTAGCAGACATCTTGCACAAAGAGCATCATTTTGCACAGAAAACACACAACCTTCTGAAATGATCCCTGCCACTGATCCAGACAGGATTGTCTTCTCCCATTTAAATGTGGACTTCAAAGCCATAACTGAGCAATGGACACTGTCATTTTCCTTGTGGTAAAACTACATTTATTTAATCCCTTTAAAAACAAACAAACAAGAAAATTACTTTGACCTTTGCCTTGGCACAAGGATTCTGATTTGAAATGTGTATTACATGTCTAACGCCCTGTAACTGTGTCCAGCTGAACTGGGTCAGATTTATGTGCAATTAGGAAAAAAGGAAACCAAAACAATTTCGTTTTCATGTTTGTTAATATCAGAACATCTTGTAGCAGCATTAAATTTTAACTGAAACACATAGAATGATGAAAAAAGAAAATAACTGAGAGAAGGAGAGATCTGATAAAAACTGCATTAAATAAATTATATGGACTTTCTCACTTGCATTTTTTCTGGATTAAGCTATTCAGAAATGTATGTTTGAATGTCCCCACTTTGGCTGTTCATAAGCCACAGGAAGGTTTTTTTGCATGAACTCTTCAACCTGAGAGTTTTAGCAGAAAAGCTTCTTTACAAGGCTTAATTAAAAGCAGGTTTAAGTCGGGGCCCTCACTCAGTCTGGGTTTTATTTTGGCCTTCTCTCTGTGTCAGAAGTCAAGTCCCAAAAGAGAAATGAAGTTCACTATTGAGTCAGGAGAATATTTTCTCCTTCATTCTAAGCCCAACTAAACATGCTTTAGGTTTGAGTTTGGGTTTAGGTATCTCCAAATGAGATTTTATGTAATATGCACCTAAGGGTGAAATGTAAGAAGATGCTAATCATAATGTCTAACTTTGCCCTACATAATAAATATTGTGCGAAAAGCACACTGCAGGCTTCTTTGCATTCAACTGGTTTGGTATGGGGAAATGTATATTCTAAACAGATGGTGTTCACAATGAGCGTACTGCACACCATCAGATGTTCACGATAAATGCAACGTCATTGTCATGAAGCATGGTAATAGTCATGCAGTCACACTATAAAATGCACTGAGCAATGTACCAAACCAGAACAGCACTGGCAGATCTGTTGGAAAACATTCAACATTTTCCAGAATATTTTAAGTAGTATTTTCTTGGAGACTTTTGACATAGAATACTATGCTAGCAGTTTTTAAAGCATGCTGTCCTCAAAAGCAAGATTACATTTTAGCACGAATAACTATAAAAAAGTTCATTCCTATCAGTCATTCTAGTGCAAGGAACAAGGACCAACAGTCAAGCAGTTAATCACTTCAGTTAACAGGAAATGTATTATGTTATCATTGGTGGTTTTGTAACTGGACAGTAAGCACAGCCTAGTGCATCCTGTTTGCAACCAATAGCAGAAGCAGCTGCGAGACCGTGATATTTGTCATAAGCATTTCTAAGAACAAAAACATGGTGATGTTTTTTCAAAAGGCCTTTCAATGTTCACCAGATGTGGAGCACATGTGACCCTTGAGCGTGAGGGAATAATGCGACAATAAAGTTGAATCAATACAACATGTGCCAGTAATCACACCAAGATGACATGCAAATGTTTCAAAAACAAAAATATGTAAATTATTTTTAGTTCTTCAGGACAGAAAAACTGGGCACCTGGTCATCCATGAGTTGCTGTTTCCATCATTATTTGAGAGCCCATCTGCTTGAAATATGTTTCTCCCTGTGTGAGACAGCATCTAGCTTTTGTATTTTTACGTAAAGAAATTCCATTCGTGTGCCATTACTTACTGAAAACCAATAAGAGTTAAGAGATTTAAAGGTATCCTCTGCCTCTATGTATTTTATGAAAATAAAACTCCTATGAACAACACATGCAGGAAAAGGACAAGAAAACTAGTGCCAGGCAAGAGTGGTTTAGTGATGTCTTAAAAGTGTGTCTCCTCTTTTAACTTACAGAAAGGAAACATAATGAGAAGAGCCACACCACTCCATGCTTATCTTTACTCCTCTAAGTCTACCCATCAGATACTAAAGAAACAATTCATTTTCTGCTAGTGATCACTTCTAAAGGAGATCTTGCTCAGGCTATGGATAAAACACATATGCGCACAGTGATAGGCTAGGAAACAATTAATTTCACAGAGGCAACAAAACCATTTGCAGATGCTGACATTTGAAGTTCAAACCAATAGTCTTACATGGGTGAATTAATACAGAGAAAAACTTCATTCCATGTAGGTCAAAAACAATGAAATCAGAACCCAAAGCAAAACATAGAATTTTTGCAACCTGTTAACAGACTTCCCAGCTATTATGTCCCCTGAAACACATGGTGGCTTTCCAATCTATAAATTTGTTGCCAATGCTTGCTCTCAGACCCCTACAAATTAAATGTGGGCACATATATCTTCAGTATATTCAACCTCTTCTCTGCAGTGAACAAGCAGATGAAACTAAACCAGCATGTAGACAAAGCCAAACTTGGCCCGTGCCAGAGTGACACTCCCTTGAAGCAGCTTGCACCATGTGTCCTTAAGCATCTGCTGCCACCTCTGCAGATGCAATCAGAAGATGTTGTGAACCATTTCTCTCCTACAGTAGGTAGCTTCTCAAACAGCCTTTTCTTCCATGGGACAGAGAAGAAGCACAAATTTCCAACAAGTGTGGCAAAAGCCAACGTCTCACCAAGATAAGCTTGGAGGAACAGCAGGTAAGAGTACACAGAAGGTACAAATTGAGTTGTTGTAAAGCTCTCCAGAACTACGGTAGAATTCAGAGTACTTGAATTTTGTGTACCGACTCTTTGAGCACTGAGTATTTTTTTGTGGAATTCCAGAAATTAAATAACCTGGTCAGAAAATACACCTACAGTCTGGGGAAAAACCTACACAGAGGGAGGCACAATAATCAAATTAAGTGAGAGAGCTGCGAGCTTTTCACTTTTTTTTTTTTTTTTTTGCTACAAGAACATATATTTGGAAATTCATACCTATGTATCATATAGTTACAATCAGAAGAATTAGGCTACTGTTGATTAGAGATAATGAACTTTAAGTAGTTCTTTAGCTTTTTAAATATTCTTTGTTTATGATGTAGGCAGAGACTTGCAGAGTTTTTTCATAACCATATCTGTTAAAACAGACATAAGAATGAATTATGTTAAAAAATATACTTTCAAAACCAAACAGAACTTAAACAAATCATGCCAGTGAGATCCTGGTCATCAGGGACACCAAAGCCATAATTAAAATATATGTAAATAAAAAGGCAGTTGAGGATCCGTGCCAGTCTTCCTCAGGGATCCTTTATGTTAACCACACTCTGATACTGTTACTGGAAAGCAATATTCTGAGCAGATACATTTAATATCTACAGCTATTAATAGCTACAGATATCTTAATACAGTATCTACGTCTTCCCAAATTCAACTGTCCTGTATTTGTTTCTGTGTTGCAGAATATGGGGTTAAGAAATTCAGATAAAGCCAGAGACATTTTTTAAAAACTGAAGGAAAATGCTCCTTATTTTTTATCAGAGAAGAACATTTCTGCTCCGTTCAGAAAAGGCAACAGTACTGTGCAAGGGTAAGTCAGACGCAACTATGAAGCATGCCTGAATCCTTTGCTGTCTACAGCTTAGCAGTTATTTCATTTTCCCTAGACTTGAGGATGGGTAGGGAAGAAATACTAGAAGAAAAACTAATGGATAGAATTAAGTAATGTTTGGAGAGTTTCTCATCTCTGGCACATTACCTTTTCCTCTCCTCTTCCAAATGCCCTCGTTAAAAAGAATTTGAAACTTTTTCCTTCCCCAGAGATTCAGACTATCATTTATTACTTATCCGTTATCTCCATTTTATTTTCCTGGAGGATAAACCTACATCAACCTGACAGTTATGCTGAACGGCAATGGTTTATGGACCAAGTAATTTATTTATGGTAACTACAACCATATGTTTTAACCTGCTACAAAATTATGAAATACTTCCCATCAATAGTCAGTCCAAGTTATATTTCTATACTGAATTGCCTAATGTGAATGTACAGCATTTCTGTACTTCAAACAAACAGTGTGAGGACATAAACAGCAGTATTCATGCCTTATTAGACACAGCTGCACAAATGGGCTGTCGCATTTCATTAGAAAATACCGTACAAATTTTACGTGTGCACAGTACCCTTCATTTTTGCAGGCAACGTGACTACTTTAAATTACAGGAACACTCACAGAACCATATGCTATTTGTTTTAAAGGCACACAAAGGCAAACAGTCTGGGATGAGGTGGTGCAGGGGGGATATCCAGAGGGAAATTTAATTTTTTTCTCGTATCCCTACCGCATTTTTATTTAACAAAGCATTCTTATTAAATACACAAAAGAGTAAACACAGAGACTACAATGCTACAGAAGCTTCAAATAAGGAAATGCAGGTAACTTCTAGGTGTGGAGCAAATATTTCCTTTTGCTTTTTGGGGGAAGGTGGGATACAAACGAGAATGAAGCAGTCTTGTTACAATCTTGTATCAACCCTCACACTGCTCTGCGCCAAGCCGGGAACACCACAGCCAGCAGGCAGATTTGAGCATAAATCCACTTTTGTCAGGCCTATGGTATGCTGACTTTAATGTTCTTCTGTTCAAATATCGTGCCATGGGGTGAAATGGGGAGGCTTCTGAAGAGGCATCTTTTTAGACCGATAGAGTCCCTAGAGAAACTTCATGGCAATATAAGGTAACTTCACTGAGGAGATGTGAACTGGAGAAAATCTAAAGAAAGACAACCCCTAGAGGAAAATCTCTCTTTATTTCCCAAGAAAACTCAGGAACGCGTGGGAAACACCTAGTACGTTGAGTCATTTGTCTGTTACACATACCTGTGGGACAACAGATGTAGTAGTAACCTCTTTGATTAAATTTTAATATTCTACACCTCTCTAAGAGGGAAGAGTTAGACCAACAACTCTGTTTTAAGTAGAGCTAACTGGTCAACTCCAAAAGGATGCCCGCCAATAAGTACTATAAAGGCAGAACTCTGGCAAGCCAGAATTGATTTTAAAATCTATTCTTCATGACCTACTGCAGAGGTAAAATTCCACTAATATTTTGCTGGCCAAATCAGCATGTTGCTTTCAAACATGACTTGCTTTTCTAACCTAGACAAGGAGAGCTGAGCCTGCCTTCTTTACTGGAAATGAGCAAACAATACCAAGAAAGTCTATACATCTACAAACAATGACGCAATAATTTATAATGAACAAAAATCTACCATGGCTCCATAGCTGGCCTGAGCCACAATCAGCTTATTGTGTAGTAGTGTCTTTTTGTATGGCTTCCTTTGGGGATGGCATTTTCATTGAAAACAACAGAGTTTTGCAAGTTGTCCAACACACTGCCAGTTCCATTTCACCAAGTAAAAGACAAAATCTTAAGTCAGGAAAAGAAGTTAAGTCCTAGACCACCCCAATCTCAGCTTACCCAAAAGCTCAGAAAATTAACACCACCTTGTTTTCCATCAAATAAGCAAAATCAAATTTAAGAATATAGTCGTTTGCCTACTGAAAGTAACGTGCACCTCTATGTCTGTGCATGCTCTATGTGCTCAGAAGTATCTGATCCAAGGAAGTGTGGGGGACAGTTGAAAGGTAATGTAACTCATGAAGGTGGGGAGACAGAGGAAATGCAATGTGGCAGCGTCACAGTTAATTTTGGATATTGCCCACAGTAAAGTTTTCACTAGTTTTTAACTGTGTTGTTTCTCTGCTTTCTCCTTGCCAGTCTGTAGGAAATAATCAAATATATCCTCCAAAGGAAGGAAAACCAAACTGACAGACTATTATAATCACACTCAAATCCAGATACACAGTGCTGGCACTATCAAACTGGTTTGCAGGTAAGAGATTTGATAGGTGATTACTGCCTTTGAGCTAAGAAACAATGATAAGCAGTTCCTATGAATAAAGCTCTCACTATACACTGTGCTTTGTGGTGTTGGCTTCATTATTATCACAACAGTATCTGTTGGGAGGGAGGACACATGGGCTGAGAAAATAAGGCAATGCTCATTTCCTTAAAGACTATAGTATAGTTAGTGACAGCAGAAAAAATCCAAAGGTAAATAGTCTGGCTCTAAAAAAGGGGCAAAATCCAATTAGAATTATTAGCTAAGAAATCCTACATACCATCTTAAAATAAACCCCCTGCCTTTCTAACCTGGCCTATGACAAGCTGAGTGAACCATTTTGACTGAAAGCATTAAAAAAATACCAAATGAGTATTTTCATCAAATAACCATGAGTAGCATAATGAACAAAATGGATACAAAATAAATTGCTAGAATATAAATGGAGCTGTCTGCTTCCCCATCTCCATTCATATATGGCTTTGCCTGACAGTAACACACAATTAACATCAAATTAATGAGCTTATTAGCAGAGACTTAACACCACAAAAGCACACTTGATTCAGTACTCAGCAAAACCTTGACAATTAACTTGTCCATCAGGAGGCTGATGAATGGGCACTGCTAATGGGATTTCTGTAGTTAAGAGGCAAAAACATGAACTAAAGGAATCTGCACTCTTGCACTGCTTACCTGTGACTACAGAAGCCACATCCAAAAAGGAACTGCTTACAAGTCCCTGCCTTCCAATATAAAAGATGCTGCTGCCAAGAGTGCTTGACTCCTCCACTTTGTTGAATCCAAAATAATACGTGCCATTTTTCTGTGGGTTAATAAGCCATGACATTTGTCCAGTCTATTGGGGACAATTGCCATGTTTTAGGAAAAGTGCTTTTTAAAACACATTTCACGTATGACTCAGCCTGTCCTGTGCAAGTAAAACCAGAAAGAAGCAAGACAATTTTTTTTGTGAGGGTGGTACCAATCTCCTTAAGAAGCAGACACTGGAAATCAGATCCTGCATCTAAAGGAAATCAGGTAGTATGCAACTCTTATCACTGGAGCACCATGTAGAGCAAAGCAAGTACTTACTGGGAGTACATGTGACACAAGCTTTGTCTCTTGGAGCACAATTATCAGTGTAAATGATGACTCGTTCAATATTGTTAATATTGTGCCTCTTCACAGCTCCTCTACATATACTGGCAGGGATTGTGGGCACCTGCCTTTTGGCCCAGCTAATATTAACTCTTACAGGAGTTAATGTTACATTTTAAGGAGAAAAGTCACAGAGGAGAAAGAATGGCAAGTGGCAGGCAGAGCCATAGCTCTGCACAGGGACTCCCAGGACCGGTGAAGGACTCTGGGTTTCACTGGTGGTGAGTGTTCATATGAAACTGAGAATCATGCTGCCCTTCTGCAGCGTGGGTTAACCAGATATCAATTACCATGTAATCACAGCATGTATCTAAAAAAAAAAGCAAGAAAAACAGCAAGTTTAAACTTCTGACAAAAAAAAAATGTGCATGTGTGTAGAGGGGGTGATAGTGGTTTTCTGCTTTCCCCCCTGAAAAGCTCCTATTACAATCATTTATACATTGGGATTCTTTCATTTCACAAGAAGTATTTTGGTTTTGTACATGGAACATTAATTTAACAGTTCCAATTGTCTTAATATGTTTAGCCTCTTCCCACAAGGCTTTAAAAGTTTTACAGATGTTGACATTTGTTCACTTAAGAAAGCCATTTCTTCATTTAGTGCTCATTTTAGAGGCTCCAGGTGACCTATGTCTGGATACAACATATTAGCCCTTTCACAGGGTGAGGGAGGGAGATCTTTGTGTTTTAAATGAGAGCCATAATGGCAACACTTCGTGATTTTCAGACCAAATGCAAACACATTTCTTTGACAAAACCAAGATATTTTTAATTCACAAGTCATATGGTAAGCACACTTAAAATATTTTAACCCCTTGTCAGCCAGAGTTAGAAAAAGTTCAAATAGTTTTCTTTCAACAGATTAAAATATTGTCAATAAAGACAGCTTTTGTTCACTCTCAAAGCATTTATTTAATGTTAAAACAATCTCTACCTGTATTTTATTTTGTACTTTCAAAGTAGTCTGACAAGAGCGTTCTACTTACCGGAAATTATTTTGACTAGAAGAATTCTATATATACATAGAGAATAAAAAAATTTTTACTTGTATATATACACACATACACATGTTTCTTTCTGAGCAAAACTACTTGGAATGCCTTAATCCTGGCATGTAAAACCTGGGAAATGGCCCATAACCAAGCTCCCTAAGCCCATGGAAAAGGAATTGTAACCAACAAGCTCCTTCTCTATAGTGTGTCACAGATGGTGCACAAAACCAAACACACTCAAAAGAGCCCATCACTTCCTCAAACTTAGTTCACTGTTTTACTTGTATTGCTGTAGTAATAAGATGCCTCCAGCAGTTTAGGGCTCTGCTTTACATAAAAGTATAAAAAACACATAAACACACCTGAATTCCTGTTAAAAACAAGGCATTTTGAGCATAGGAGGCATTGCGCAAGCAAAAGAAATGAATGAACTGAGACCACGTGAGACAGGTGTCAAGAAGCAACACTACTTCAGGACTTGTATATACCAGTTTTTATTAAAGGACATGAAGTTTACCATAAATTTTAGGTAGAATAAATACTTAAGAAGTTAAAAATATCGCATGCATAAGGGAAGAATCCAAATGGGTTTTAGATGGTCTGGAAACGACTCCAGTGTAAATGCAGCAAGTCTAACAGATGGCTAAATAAGAACTAACAGTAAATAATTCAGAAGCTTAAGTAATTGATATATGACTATTTTGACTTCATCAACAAATTACATTTGATTGGTTAGTTGTGTAAGACAGAATGTGTATCAGTGTCCAAACTGCAATCTCATCCAAAAGATACCAAATTCCAGAGGATGACCTTGGCAATCACCATGGTATCATGCAAGACTCCCACCAAGACAATTCATTCCACATGTAGCTTTATGTTGAAAAGTGACTGAGCTAATTTCAAGATTTATTTTTTTAAATGTAAAATCTCTAATTATGGGCAGCTAACACTATGGGTCTTCTTTCCAAATACTGTTGCAATATCTCTTCTAAAGAGATTAATTGATCAACATTGTAGGCCACCAAAAAGAAAATTTATTGCACTAAGCTGAGCTATGTAATTATAAATTACACATAGGATATAAATAATAACAAGATAGAATGTCACTGATCTTAATCTATTCTACGTAGAAATAAAGGTCTCTCAACAGCTGACCTATGAATTATTCTTGCAGAGCAAGAGGAAGTACTCCAAAAGCTTTTCTATTTTCTTTCTTCTATCAAACTGCTTGCTTCAGCAGACCGAAGCCCATGCTTAAGCTCTTGGTTTATACCAGTTTAGAGTCAATAAATGTCACCTAGTAACTACCGTATCCTGTAGAAAAGCTGAGAGGTCTGAAAACTACATTGAGTTCTAGGCAGGGAAAATTTGTAAGCTGTCTTAAGAGTTTCCAAATTTATTGGCAAAGGATTCTGTGCAGGCATGCATGTGTGAGGAACGCCTAGCCTACTACATGCAAATAAATAATAATGTCAGCCCTGATTAAGTAATGAATCGTGTACCCTGCATTTGTAAAAATGGTAGAGAATCACAGCACAGGATGGCATGGTTACTAACACCCTAGCTATTAGATCTTGCTACTGAAACATTAACTACAATATAAAATACTCAGCAGTATTGCAAATTTTCCACTTCTTTTTGGTTTTTTTATGAGTTTAAGTATTCATAAGAGAAAGAATTATGTCATTGATTAAACTCATAACCACTTTCTGCCAAAAGAAAAATAAAAACATCGGAATGACATCTGGCATTAAGTCTGTTTCCTTAAAAACATGTTTGTACTTTCTGTTTCTCAAGACACTAAGGACAAAAATAAAACCTGACGAATTTTACAGCACCAAATTAGTACTAATTAGTACTTGGAATTTTAAACATGAAAATACTATACTGTCAAGAGCTCTCCATCTAAGTGTATCTGCACAGCTTCCACTACCAGAGTAGTTGACCTACTTACAATACTACCAGGAGTGACTAAAAATTGCAGTTGCTTTAGCTGAAATATTAGAGTGTTCTCTTTTTTATGGTGAAAGGATTTTTAGTTTGATAGGCATCATAAAGGTAATTATATCCACTGAGCTATAGGATGAAACTGTGAATGTGTTAATGATTTTTGGTTATGGATTGATTTTGTGAATTTGTTGGGTTTGTGGGTTTTTACAGTATTATTTATTATTAATTTAATTCAAATTACTCTTGAGATTATGTGACATTAATCAGAATCACAAAACAGAACTTTGACAGTTCTGAGACCCAATGGTAATATCATGGTTTTTAGGTCAATGCTGAAGCTGTCTAATTTCCGGGGAAATTGTGAAATGCTGGGCAGCAGGTGCAAAAACTTTGTGGCACAAAAAAATCTCAAGAAGCAAGATTTCCCTCTCCAACACTATAATAACAATGAATTTAATAATCTTCCAGATATCCTTATTTTTGGCAATCCAGCTATTCTAAGACAACAATGCTGGTACATTTGCAGTTTTAGAAGGAAGTTTACCCCAGACATCTTAAAAAAGAAGAGAATGTCCTCATCCTAAAGAAGAAACACAGCTTCCTCTTTTGGGAAAAGCTCACTGAAAAAAAACATAATCTTGGAATTTAAATGGTGGGGTTATTAATAAAATAGAGTTCTACTCAGTATGACAAGTACTTTACTCTTAGATCTTGAGAACAAGTTATGCCAGAAGGATTCAGCCAATTCTAAGAGGCAGCATCCAAACTCAGCAAGTTTAGAGTAGTGCCATTCAAAGAGGAACAGCACTTTCCCTTGGGGCACATTATGGTCCCCTTCACACTATCTGCTGGGTACTTTTAAACTGAATTTGGAGGCAGAAATCCCTGCTCAGTAAATATATGAGCAGTATATGTTAAAAACAGCAAAAGTATTTTTTCTCTCGCAGTGTCACATTTTGTTTACTCTGGAGAGAGCTCCTCTTGTGCTTTTGTATTTCATGGGCCCACACTGCTTAACAAACCTGTTAAAACAAATTATAGAACAGGGAATATAGCTAAAAAGTATGGAGTGGCAACACTCTTTCTTACTTTGTTATTCCCTAAATACTAAATCTTCACTTGCAGGAAAACAAGGCAGTCATATGAGGAATACTGGGGAGTTACAGGCTGTGTGGTGCAGCATTTAGTCTGTGTTCCCTTTCCCATCTACCAGTTTTATGGATGGTCAGACTTAGAAAAAATAGAAAGAGGACCTCAAGAGATGAAAAATACAATGGGGTAGGATATGTCCTTGGTAAAGAGGACAAACTGTTTCAATTCACACAGCATTTAAAACTCTGCAGTCGTGAAAGCTCTATCATGTGCAGAGGCAGAGCAGCAGAACACAGAGAAAATTTGTGATTGACAAGATGAATCATTTTGATGCATTACTCTTAGATCGTGATCCTCTTTCCTTTGGGTCAACACCATGATTCCACTGAAATCTAATTTCACTCTCAAACTATTCATCCATCCCAGTTAAGGAGAGAACAACACTGTGTTAAGTATGCAGCTGCACTTTTAGCAGACCTTCAGTCAAAACTAAACTTCCTTACTGCAGATGTAAAAAATTTATTGAGCCAACATAGGTCTGAAAAATATAGAGATTTTAGTTATGACAAAATAGTAAAAGTGGGCTGTTTTGATATCTAGCAGGCCATTTTTAGAACTGAGTGCTTGTAATCAAAAAGGGTAAATCAAGGAGTAGAGAGAAAAACAGAAAAGGTTATTCAGTGTAGTTCAGTTAGACTAAAGGTTTCTTATCGACGTAGTTTTTTCTGAAAAGCATGAAGTAGACTAAGCAGAGAATCATGAGAGCCATGAGAGACATCCAGTAATGACAGAAATTCCAACACTGTGAAGATTTATTTTTTTGGGAAATCTGAGATTCTAACCTTAGCTGTTTTTACTGGGTTATCTCCTTTAGCATCAGCTAGAGTCTGACATGCATCCATCAGTAAAAAATCTAGAATTCCTACATTGTCAGGGTCTAATAATATTGGTCCCAGTAGATCTTTTACAAAGAGTTGTCATCCATGTTGTTCCAATATACAATAGAAACAATATTACTTTCATGTTGAAACAAGTACTTTTTATTGAGGATTCTTAAAGATTTATTATTTTAAACTATATGAAACATAACAAATATGCTAAAGAATTTCTCAGTAGTACTGCTGAAAAAAACTATCACAGCATCAAATTTAGTGCAGTGTGCTATGTACCAACCATTCACAATGTAATGTCCTGGTTGTTTTTTTTTAAATAAAAATATCTCTAATGTCTTCGGGGTCTCAACACTTTGCTCTCCCTACAAACCCCTGTCAACAGCTCAAAGACAGGCCATGTGCTCAGAAGCAGATAATGCATGTCAGATTGTATCTTCAAAATAGAGTCTATGTAATTCAAAATAACTGTTGCTTGAACTACTGAAAATAAGTATGTGCTTAAGGAACATTTGCAAATGTTAACCTAGAAAGTTTGCTTTGGCTAACACAGTTTACCTTAATATGATGGGCAGAAGGCAGATGGTATAATCCAAAACCACCTACGATTATGAGACTGCTTGTTAAACATTTCTTTTTTATGAAATATATAGTTTGGTTGTTCCTTACCTCTGTTTTCCCACTCCCTGCTGATTTACTGCATGGCTTTTATATAGGCAGCTGTCTGTTGTTGTGAAAACAACGCTGAGCTTGCAGCTTTATTTTGATTCTAAAGCTGAACTGGTTTTAAGACGGAACTTAGCCAGCCTCTGAGAAGAGCTATGTGACATGACTCACCGTGGGAGAGAGAAGGGGACTATGGGCTGTTGGTCTCATCTTCTACAGTCCAGAAAAAATAAAGAATGGCTAGAATGAGTTCTTTTACCTGAGGTGTGTTTTGGTTTTTCAAATAGAGAAAGAAAGTTGCCTGCGGTGTTCAAAAATATTTCAGTCTTACCAAAAGAGAATAGTTTTGAAAATTAATTTAGACAAGAGCTTGCTACTATCTAAGTTTTGCATTTTTTTGCTCTCCAAACCTTGCAGAAATTAATTTGACTATAAAGCTATGAAGTATGGGCATATTCTTCTTGAAGGACCAGGGACTGTACCCTGCTGCCAGAGATCATGGGGAGAATCAAATTGGTTGGTTGTTTTGGACACCGAGAGAGAGACAGCTGATTTTTACCAAAGTATCTGGTTTTCACTCATTTAAGGCTGACTCTAACTTCATTACGAGTTTGCTCATGAAGACATGCCTCTTTCTAGGGTTTCAGAAGATGGTTAAAACAATAAAATGGCAGAAGAGACACGACAGGAAGAAAAGTTTTGAGCTTTCTGTGAACATCAGCAGAAATTAGCTCTCTAGGTTCTTAGAAAAAACTCCGCCTTTGTTTGGTACTTCTCCAAAGGTTAGTGGGACAGAGTTCAATATACCACTAACTTTTAATTTCCTGAGAGAAATCCAAATGTGATACAAAATGGTATGTAAATAATACTGTGGTCACAAACAGGATGCCGTAAAAAATGTGGTGGTGGGAAAAACTGAGGGTAGATGACAGTTGTGAACAAGAGAAACCTCACTCTCTTGGCGCATGGAATTTGCAACTATGCTTTCATCTACTCAGCAAATTACATAAGTTTTACACTTACATAGTAAAAAAACTCCTCTCTGCATTTGATTCAGCACATTACCCCAATAAGCACATAATAATAAAAAAAAAAAAATAGTAACAACAATAACAATAATCCTAGCCAATGCTAAAAGTTATATCTTCTTGAAACTTCATATAAATGCCAAACTGTCACCCAATTCAGATTACTTATATGCTTCACCTTTAATGCCTACTCTTTTGTTTGTAAAATTTCTTAGACACAGCTATAAAAGAATAAATATGTAGGTTCCCATTCCTTTGACCCATTCGGTAATAAGCAACAGCTCTTTAGCAAGACATCCCAGCGCACTTCTTCATAAACAAATACAAGCTACAGAATGCAATGGAAAATCAAAACATTAAAACATAATGTGTACCTGCAGAAGTAGTCTCTCAAAGGCAAGGAAATTGTCCCATTTGGAAGTCTGTGGGTGTTTCAAAGTCTGGACTGTGGCCAGCACAAGCTGTAGAAGACCACAGTGGTTCTCCAAAGCTTTGAGATTGTTTCTGAAAAGCTGAATGTATGAGCTGAGCTGTTCTGGGGTGACTCTGCCTGTAAAAAGGGAAACAGGACACAGCATTCAGTGGTGACAAATGCAAAACTAAATTTTTAAAATTATAGTGTAAAGGTTATAGAGAACTTTAGAGGCCTCTCCACTACGGGCCTGGTATTAGCTTTGCTACAATCACTGGGAGCTTCAGCTGCAGCAACAGGTCAGGACAAAGACTTACATCATCCATGAATTGTGCCTTGAGGTATGTAGTAGAGCAGGTTTTTAACAATGCACAACAGATGGTGACATAATGGGTAATACAATTTTTTGTTTTCAGACAAAGAGGGACATTCATATAAGCTAGGGAAATAATATTTGATGACTGCTTCTAAACAAGCTTTCTGTTTTTACCAGAAGTCCAATGGGACTGTGAGCCTTTTACATTACGGCAAACTCAAACCTTCTCACTACTTCCTGAGGGTGCATTTTTGATTAGTCTTGACTCAAAAAATAGATATACTGTTAGTGATGCAAGGAACTGATTTCTGGAGCTGTTCTTGGAAGGGACACTTCCAAGGTGTGACTCTTCAGTTTCTGAGATGCAGTAACCACAGCATGATTTCACCGGCTATTTGAAAATAAACACCCCAGCACCCGCACATGGTTCTGTAGATGTCTCCTTCTTAGAAGAGCATGAGGGGCACCACTTGGGCCAGATGAACACTACAGGATTAGCTGTTGTTCCATCCAATGTTAAAATGCCAGCTGAACTGCTCAACCAATTTATATTTTAGAAGGGATCTCTTTCAGGAAGGAAGGCAGCTCATCTATCCCAAGAAAATCACCATAGGCAAAAATGCCACACATACCATCAACAGGCAGGCAAAAAAAGGTGTTAAAACACCATCCTAGTTGCAAGTCTGGATTGAGACATAGTCCAGGGCTGGTTCCTGGAAGTGTCTGCCAGTAACAAGTCATCTTCCACAAGCAAACCAGACCAAAAAAGCAGGGATATATGAGATAGAGTGAGGAGGATCCTTTAACTTATATAAGACAATCTTTGGTGCCAGGAAGACATGAGGGTGTCCTGATGCTAAGTGGCTCATAGCTTACAACATTGATCATTTTAGTCAGAATTTTTCCAGAAAGGAAAAATTTTTTACAACCGCCACTGTGTTTCTTCTCTGTGTTTGGTTATATCATCACATAACAAGGCTCCCCATCTGCCTTCATCCTTTCAGTATCATATAAATGGTGAATAAATGATTCCAACAGTGAACAAATGTTGAAAGCTCTTCCTCTTAGTTTCAGTGATATCAAGGGCGGTCTTTGGAAGAGCATTTAGATTTGGGAAAGCTGCTAAATAAAGCAAAAAACCAGGCTCTTTATGTGAATTTTAATGGAAAGCATCAAACTGAAAAGTCAGCAAATTAACACACAAATCAAGCTGACACCACTCAGTAGGCCAGAGGGCTGACAAAAGGCTTCCACGGTTAGCCCACATAGGCTAAAACAGCAACCATGGCCATGTGTGTTTTTAGACTAAACACTGGAGCTTTCAGCCTTGTTTTATTTCTTTTAAAGCTGTGTCAGGCAGATTTACACGGTGATTTGAAAATGTCACTCCATGATGCCTTGCAGCATACCTTTGATAATGACTGCATTATTACCCACAGCAGTCCTGATATATTGTAGCATATTCAAAATCTGATAACTTGCTTCAATTGAGAAAACATGCAGTTGCCAGCCTTTCCCTCATCTGAATCAGAAAAATAGGAGGGCTTTCAAGACTTCTGATTTCAATTAAAAAAAAAAAATTTAAGAGTTTTGTTCCACATTGTTCCTTGTGAAAGTGAATCCAGATGCAGCACTAGATCATCTTGAGATCCATTCAACACCATTTTAGATAAACAATTGAATTCTTTCCCACCCTCAGAATACCACCAAAAGAAACTCCAATACGTATGTAAGTATAAGGAAAATCCTGACCTTAGCAAGTCATTAACAAAACTTATACTGGCATTAAGGAGTGCAGCATCTCATCTGTGATATTTACAATACCCATAGAACCACTCAGATCCAGGCTTTGAGAGTTCCAGCCGACTTCTACATAGCAATCTCCCTGGACAGCTGGCTGATAAATACAGTTCCAGTATTCTACTATTCCAGTAGCTGAGGAAAGGAATTTGGGAAAGTAATTGGTGGTAATCAGCAATTAAATGACTTTTCCCGAGGCCTAAATCCTCATCATCTTCCCTGCTGCTTGCTCACAGAGGGAGATTTCAGCACAACAGACTAACGTTAATCTAATTTCAACCCTACCAGCCCTTTGGATTTTTAAAGTCCCTCTGTTGCTTCAAGCCATTTCATTGCAATGTGGCAGACAGGTCCTAAGAAATCAAGAGGAGATCGATTTCAACCACATCATGTCTCAACTGTCATTTTGTTCTCCTAAAGCATATTTCGAGGTTCACAGGCAGAACATGGCAAATACTGGCAAAAAGACTTTAGTGTAAGCATCTTATCCTGCTCTCTTCTCTTCCTCCTGCTCCATCACAGTCATACTCTGCTCCAAACTCTAAATCCATGCATAGTCAGAAGTCTGTGTGGGCATCAAAGCCTGACTTGTGAGAAATAGATGCTTTGCTGACAAAGCACTTGATAATTTTTAAATTCCTGGATGTGGAAAGGAAAAGCATGACCTCAACCACCATTTAAGGGATTTAAAAATACTGATAATCGTTTTGCACAAATTCCAGGAATTCCAGATTGTCTAAGAAATAACCTTTGCCATTAGTAGTTATCAAGCAGAGTGTGTGTAACAGGTGCATTTGTCCCAAACTCTTTCAACTACATTAAATTCCAATATGGGACTTGATAAAAACAACATCTACTGAAAGCACTATTAAAACAAAACAAAAACCAACCACACACACACACACACAAACAACAACTACAAACCTCAACAACAACAAAAACACAAATCACCCCAACACTTTGAAGTTTTATGCCTCTTCACAAGTGTAACAGAGAGAATAAAATAAGTAGGTAGTCACTGGGAAGTATCACAGTGAAACCCAAAAGTTAACAGAATATAGGAGGATGGGGAGCAGGGAAGAAAAACAGACTCATGATATGTGGGAACTATTTCAGCTAAAAAACAATGGATGGCTAGTTTGGCACAATTAACATTTTTGTGCACTAAAGAAATAATCTTGGGAAACGGAATGAAATAATAGTGTAGGAAATGAGACTGGATATTACAGAAGTAACAGAAACGTATCAGACTAGGGACCAATCTCACTACTGAAGGACCTGGCCCATCCAAGAAACACTGAACATCAGTGTGATGAAGTGGCCCTGTGTTTTAGAACTCTGATAAATGGAAGATAAAAAGTAAGACATAACAGGGACTAGGCTAGCCTAGGAAAAGAGAAAACTAACATTTGTGTCAAAGAAATGGTGCAATTAGCTACCTTATTTAGCAGACATCAAGAGTATGAAAAGCTTCAGGACAAATGTCCATGAAAAAAATACCTTACATCACACATAAAAATGGGATAAAATGCAAAACACATTTATCAAAGAATATAATATCAAATTGATATGTAACCAATTAAAAAATTAATTACAGTGCACACGGATTTAACATAGCATTAACTGTGCCATAACCATATTTGAGTGGGAAAAGACTAGGATTACAAGAATTGTAAGATAGCTAAGAAACATCCAAAAGCAGATGGCAGGTAATATGCAGTAGAGAAGTACTAGGGTATAAAAAGAAAAGGTAAAATAAGAGTGGTTTTCTGTGTGCATGTACATATTTATAGTACAAATTTTGGTAATATATGGTGCCTAAACAGGTGTTGTCTGAAGCTTGTGGAACATCATTAATATGGAGAGAGAGCAGCCGGCACAGCTGGATTGATTTGAGTACTGGACAAATACAAGTGGGATGAAATTTAACAGTATAAAAATAGTGCCTTTTGAGGCTAGGGTAAGAGATGTAAATGTGGAGTTAAAACCCGGAAATGACAGGAGAAGGAAATAATGTCTAGGCTTCTTCATTGTAGAAAAGCAGGTACGATTCCTTTCAAGTGATACAGTTGCAGTAAAAACAGGGCCTCAATACATAGAAATGCCTCAATACAAAGCCTCTCCCTCCTGGAGCACTCTGTGCAGCTCAAATCACTCCCATTCCTGGAAGTTTAACTCAGAACTGTGATGCATGCACAGAGAGGTTACTATAACAATTAGGATGATGGAGAACTAAAGCGAGGAAAGCAAAACAGAAATGTCTGGCTTATATGGACTCCCTGCCCCAGCTGGATAAAAAATGAGGTCTCTGTGAATGCATAAAAAATATTTACATGAAGGTTTAATACTGGTACTACAACCAATGGAGATAAATAACACACGAATATATTTACACAAGACATTAAGAAATATCACTGTATCAACCAATCTTCCAGTAGTGGAGGCAAGAGTGGAGGCAAACAAATGAAACTTGTTCTAAGGTGAGGTTTGATAAGTGTCTAATGAGCAGCTGCATAAATGTTCATAAGACTTAATTCAATAAAAATGGCCCCCTTCAATCCTTCACTCCTATGATAATTAATTTGTAAACATATTGGTTGAATTCCACCTCCAACTTTCAAGAATTTTGAGCAGATCTCAAAAGAACTGCAGATCAACTTTGCCTACTTTTCCATTACAGAAGCTGTTGTTTGGTTTTGGTTTTTTAATAATTAATTGAAATAAATAATTTGTTGCTAAATACAAAAATAGCAGCACTGAATACCAACATTTTCAATGTTTTACCGTATCAAATAGACACAATTCATAATACATGTACAAATGATGCATGCACAATTAGTCTGAATGAAAGAAGTATTTCTGTTACTAGCAAAGCAGATCACTCAAGACAATCATACTGTGGCAGAAATTACCAGCAACTGATTAAATGTCTGGGTTTGAGTAGTAAGAGTAGACTGAGTGGAACACAGAAACTTTCACCTTAACAGTTAAACAAAAAGTCAACTGGACAAACCACATTTGTAGACATCAAGACACAGTTCAGCAGTATGGCTTTTTTTTCCATTTGAAAGTAATGCTGCAGTCTATGTAGTGCAATGCAGGCATTGCTTCAAGAATATAATTATTTTTCAAGACAGATTTACTGGTAGAAGGAATTTTTTAAAATTCAGAATCCAAAAGCGCTTATGCATCCAATAAAAATGTATGGATGAACAAGGTGTCTAAAGAGCAAAGGTCAGAATTATCAATGCATTGTTCCAAACATCCAGGCCTTCTTTTTTTCATATACCACTTAGTTAATTACCTCCGTAGGGACAAGGAAACAAGTAAGGAGGAAAGTACATTTTGTGACCAACTGAGTAAATCAGCGGATGCTCTTCCAAGACTGCAGGAACCGCCAAATACACACAGCTTTAAACTTTGTTCAGTTTTACGCAAGAACACAGAGCTTCACTGGCTGGAGTGCTTTTGCTGAGGTCCATTTTTCACTTGAAAGAACCAAGAAAAAGAAACAATCTTGGCATGCTTATGTTCACAGATGAGATTTTTCAAGTCAGTAGAGGGCTGAAGAAATCCAGATATATTGTTTTCCTTGTCCACAATCTAAGAAACATAGACCTATCTCTCCCAGTAGCAATGGTGGATACTTGCAAGGAATGTAGAAAGCCCTTGTACTCCACAAAGCAAACTGGGCAGCTGTGCTGCTAAGGGAGCTGGATATTTGACAAACTAAGTGAGAGCTATTTAGCAGGACAGATGATGCACCTTACGTCTCCTTGTTAGTGTAATTTCCAGATGTTGTTATTAACTCAAAATTCTTTTGTACTTCTTGGGAAGCTTCAATAAGAATCTTTAACAACAAGTGCCAGAAAAATAATTTAATCTCAACTTTTGTTTAGCTTACTTCAAAAGTCATCCAGCCCTTAAATTGTTAATAAAGAAAAGATCAGCTAATCCCTAGTTCTTTGGAGAGAAGGAGAGTAGGCCAGTATGAGATGCTATTTGGCTGGCTTCTCCAGAATAAGGCTCTGGACCTGAAGGAATCTAAGCCTTACAGCAGACTGAAAGCAGATGTCTCAGGTTTATTTCTAACAGTGCATGCTCATCTCCCACAAACATGAACCCATCTGTTCTGGGGCTGATGGTACTTGTAATCCTCTCCCTTTTTTGTGGCAGAAACACCAGTACCCAGATAACCCCATGGTCACAGGTATAAGTACAAACAGCAAGTCCCCACTAGAGCGATCCCAGGATAACCCCCCTTTTGGGAGTCTGAGCAGTCCCTGAAGTACACCCCAAGGTACACTGCCACAAGGCAGTGGCAGTCTCCCGCTGCCTGCCCCCACAGCACTGTGCCATCAAGGAAGAGCTGTGACTGGCCCTTACTGACTCCCATTCCTCCTGCCACCTTACAACATCTGCAGGACACAGGCATTGAAGGTCAGCCACTCTTCCCTGTCTTAGGCTTTCTAGTACACCCCAAGACTTTAAGGGAGGCAGAGGCTGCCACATCTCACATCGGAAGGTGTGTACTGCAGTGGCTTTCATGGAACCACAGACAGTGGTGACAACTACGCTGATGTTCAGGAAATTCTGGAATAGAGGCATATACCCAGAACAAATAAAGATGGACTCTATTTACTACTCAACTAACACTTGCTGTGCGAGCTTGAACATCTAACCCAACTTGGCTTCAGTCTCAGCAACTGTAGCATTGAGTTAGTTATCCCAAAAGTAGTTTATTCTGTATCACTAGATGCATATGGTATCTTTAAATCCTTGTTTTAACTGTGTTCCTATAGAGACCAATTATATTCATACAAGTGCCATACGCTGTTTTAGCTCTCTCTCTTAATAAAACTTAATCTTTTATTACAAAATGGAAACAATTCTTAAATATCAGTTCTGTTGACTATTCTTTTGCAATTCTTTTACATGCCTTAAAACAAATAAAACCTAATCAATTAGGTGGGACAAATATAACTAAAGCACCCTAATACAATCATCAAGATTTTCAGTTCTAAGCACCTAAATCCAGATGCCTAAATATGACCCTAGTTATGATTTATGTCTCCTAGACCATCTACAGTTGCATGTTTTCAAAACCATCCTGAAGGCTTTGACAAATATATAGTTTAGGTGTTCCAAAATGAATTTATAATTTTTTTCTTTTCTGTCCCTCAGAGCTTTGTTTTTAAATGCTCTGGCCCTTCAAATGATTGCTTCCTTCTTTGTGCACTCTACCATTCAGTTTTTCCTCTTTTGATTAAGTCAATATGCACAAAAAAAGTAACAACCAACTCTAGCCAGTGTCTACAATATTCTCTGATTGCCCTCCCAAATATTAAAGCAAATTTTTAAAAAAGAGAACTGTTTGAATAAACAGGTGAAATCTCATCTTCTAGAATTAAGTGTCCCAGGGGTTGTCATCAACACAAAACTTGTAATTTAATACTGGCATACCAGAGTTTACCAAATACTCCTCACAATCTTGAATAAATATGCACTGGGGTCGGATTACTTACTTTTTACCTCTTCCACCAAGTTAATAAATACAGAGTACTAGGCCAACTCCCATAGAGTCTCCAGCCCCTAAAACTCAGTAACCCTTGAAAACAGTAACTCACTGTGACTGCAAAAGGACTTGAAATCTACAAATTTGGTTGAATTATCTCCAGAACACTTTAAACTTCTCACAGAAATGAATCAACTTGTCTTAAAAATAACATTCCCAAAGGAATGTCAGGTTGCTTGCACATGTCCTCGTTTAGCCCTACGACATATGTTCTCAGACACTGAAGCACTTCATTGTGTTCTTGGAACACTGCCCCAGAGAGAAGGAGGTCATTGTTCTTCTTTGGTACACTATTCACAGGACTGATTATTTCTCTTATGATTTCTGGAAGACTTCTGCAGCTGAGGATATCCTAACAATCATTTTGGGTGGTAAGCAATTAAACAGGGATGGAAAACATGATGATGTATGAGTACATACATATGTAATTCACCATGTCTCTTGTGTAACGAGTCATCCTTTGCAAGACTGAAGATGCTTACACAATTATGCTTGCTGAAAAAAGCATTGGGCAACCCACACAATTTTACTGAATTGCCATGTTCCACCTCAAGTTTTACACTTACAGACTTTGCAAGCACACCAGCACGTATTGTATCTTTGGTTTAAATCCTTTGGCACAGGCACTTCTCAGTGACACTTTGCTCCTTTACTTCTACATCACTTTCAGCCACTTTAAGTTTGTTCTCCCTCCTTTTTTAAGATAAGCAAATTCTGAAGTCCTTTCGGTGACCGGCAGACACACAAAGCACATTACTTAGTGCTGATACCCACAACACTGTTCCACCAAAGTGGCGGTGCCAAGTGTTCCCACTGCATGCCAGAATCAGCATCTCCCAACCCACACTCACCAACTCTTCCTTGATGTAAAACACAGTCCTTGTGGCTCATGCACCCTACGAAATGAAGATATCACAGCACACATTACAGCAAGTTCTATTCTATTTTCAACCAGGCTGCTTCCCCACAGATATGAAGAACAGCAATTGCAGTGAATTTCCTTTTCTGAACTTGAAATATTTTATTTTTCACCCAGGTACAAAGAGGCTTAAGGGACCTGCTCCTGTATTTTTAACCACATCTTGATTATCACAAATGGACAGATTATCACAATGTACAGCCACTGTACCGTGGCTTTTTTAAAAAAAATCTTGAAATTCAGAAATCAAAATATTTACTTTCAAGACTGAGATGATACAATAGAACTCAATATCAGCAAAAAATAAAGAAAGCTTAGAGAGCAAAAAAATCTCTGGTGTTTACCTGAAAAACCCCCACTAAATAAATTTTAGCAGAGAACAGAAGATGGCGATACAATTACTTCTTTTCAGGAAGTTGCATCAGCATTCGTAATTGATCAGTAGCATCTTTAATATCTTTACAAATTTATGTGTGTGTGTGTATAGACATTTCTTTTCTTTTTATTCAGCTTATTTCTATAGAGAAGGATTTTTGATCTAGCTTTACCAGAACTGACTCATAGGTACTCAAAAACCAGAAGAAGCATTTCAACCTTTTCTGGACAATTCGGTTTGTTTGGTATAGAAGTTGCTTCTTTAGAGACGTTAGAAACACTGACTCGCTACCACTACAGATTCCAGAAAATGAAGAAGTAATGTTAGCTGTGAAATCCCTCTAAACAATACCAGTTGCCAGTATACGTGCGAGTAGATGTTATTTAAATTTTTAAGCCTTTAACTTAATTTTCTCTTGATTTAAACAGCACAAAAAATTAGTAACAACGTAGATTTACATTAAACCTTTGTTTCAAAACTTCACAAATGTTTATCTGCACATCAATGTTTACTCCTAACTGTTGTGAACATCTTCGAAATTGTCTAGAGAAAGACCACATTAACATAGACTTTTCCTTATACTTTTATTAAGACAAAAAGACTTCATGCTCATAGGTACTCACAAGTTCATATTAGGAAATAATACAAATAATAAAATTATATATTTGCAGAACTTCTGCAAGAGCAACACTTGTGTTTACTTTTAAATTTTTAAGAATTATCTTCAATTCTAATCACAACCAGACACAGAAGAAGACTTGGCTCCACGTTTATATTTAAGTGTTTTGGTTTATTTTCTACGAAGAAAGCCGATATAAAAATAATGAAAAAATTAAAACTTTATCCAAAAAACCAGGCACATAGAAAGACTAATGTCACCCCACTCCCTTCTTAAAAGTAACAGTAAGGTTTGCCAAATAGTCCTGTACCCATGTGCCAACTACAGTTTAATCAAAGAAAACATACTACCAACATATTTCTCTGTTTCCCATCACTGCATAGGGCTCTGTGTTTCACTTCCATCTGCTAACTGTTTTATAGCAGTGAAGTGCAAAGTAGATGAGGTATGAGACACAAATATGACATGTTTTACAATGTTATTAGGGCTTGAACCACAATCCATCTTATACCACAGGAAACTATTTAGCATGCAGTACATTATTCACAGAACAATGAGAGACAGTTGAGACAAAAATACCTTTCCTGACACTTTGAAAACTAACTCAACCTAGGAGCTGTTATTCTTGTAAGAATATGAAGTCACAGAATCAGAAATAAAGTTAAAAAAAATTCAACAAGACCTTAGGGTAAAACATGGTATTTGGTACTTCAGAACGAGCTGAAAATTTCTTTAGACTTAAAACAAGAATGAGTACTCACTCACTCAATATTACACTTCTTTTTTTAAGGTAAATTCACACAATGCATAATTCAGTCATCATTAAACAAGCAAACAAAAAAACCCCTAACTCAAACCAACCCACAACACTCAAAACAAATTTGAAGAAGACTTGATCTGCTAAACAGGAATAGCTAAAAGCCATTTACAGTCACCTGCAGGGAATACCTTCCTAAAATACTGAGGGAGAAATTTTGCCTCCAAACAAACTTCTTACAATAGAGAGGCTACAGAACGCTTCACAAGAATTCTTTTTTTTATTATTATTTCAATACTATTCTGTGTAATTGCAGTTTTGGATTAAAACATGTCTGCTTACCTATTCTGCTTAAAATTTATTTTTGTTATGAGTGCACTTCACATTATCAATCTCAGTCTCCTTCTATAAATACAGCATGTTTCCTTTAAGCACAGGGCAGGACTTAACTCCCAGGACCCCTTCCAAACTCATTCTCAAAAGTTGTGGCTGGTGCTGCCATAGGAGAAGCCAGTGGGATTGCACATTCCAAACCATTCTTTTTATCTTTACAATTCAGATGAGGATTTGGTATTCCAAGGTACTTTTTTTTCAGACAGGATGTGTAAATGACACAGATGTTCAAGCATCAATTTTTTCCTCTCTTCTCACCTCACACGGATTTCAGTGGGTACATTTCCCAGAAAAAAAATCCTGTACTTTGAGGGTCAAATTGATTCTCTGCCATTGAATAGAATACAAACCAGTGAAAAAATAACAGGTAGACGTGAAGTGGTGTTTTCCCCAATTCATAAAGGAACATAACCTACTGAAAGACAATTCAGTAGGCAAAGGAGGGAGGGGAGCAAGGAAAGGTAAGAGGCAAACAAAAGAAACTGATAAATTGTTAAAAGAATAAAAAACAAAAACAGAAAGAAGAATTGACTGAATCAGCTGAGCAGCTACAAGATTGATAGAGCTGGATAAGAACAGCTGCCTTTTTCATTTTAGACTTCTTCCTCATGAAATATACTGTATTGCTCCACTGGTTGAGATTTCCTTCAGCACCGCCAACTGTGTTTGGGCCTGGCACAGCACTTCTTTTTCAGTCCTCATGCTTTTGCCCAAATAAAACAAATGCAGTTAACAAGAGCAGGTGGGTTTGCTTAATCTCAAGATATGAAAGCAGCGAGGGGTGTTACTGTCTTCAAGGATGTGATGAGTGATTACAGGGAACATTGAATCAGACATCTTGGAGGTGCAGAGTGAGAGGACAAGAAGCCATGGTCACAAACTGCAGCATGTGAAAAATCAAACCGTACATAAAGGAGAACATTTTCTCTGCAGGAGTGGTCAAGACCAGTGCAGGGTAGCCAGACAGGGTGTGAAATTACCATCTTTGGACATATTCAAAATTCAGCTGAACAAGTTACAACATATCTAGTCTCTTAATCTGTCCTTGATTTGAGCAGGAGGTTGAACTAGATGAACTCCAGAGATTCCTTCCAACCCAAGATTATGCTATGGTTCATCTCTATTTGTTGATACCACTCATTCTGTGTTACGATGGAAGCACTCATCAAAAAGGGTAAAATTCCTGGCCTTTTCAATCAACTTCATATCACATAATTCTCTCTCTGGGATGCACTTGATAAGAAAGGATGCATATCTGTGCTCTCAATATGAAGCTTCTGCCACTGCCTTTTCTTCTTTACCACCAAGTTTCTGCCACACAGTTGCCTCCACAACTGTTCCCAAGCCCAGTAAGAACTCAACTCAATCTTCAACCTGCACAGGATTCACACCAAGAGCATAAATACTTGCTCCTCATAAATCACATGATTCTTTCAACTACAGGAACCTATATGTGCTAGACAGAAAAAGAAGGGATGGATAAATTGCAAAATATGCATATGGATGTCTCACCTCACACATAGTTCCAGTTATTTTGAGGTGTGTTTGTTTTATCTTTTCAGTAACTATTTTATGCTCTCAAGGATACTAGTCTGAGTATCAGCAGGTGAGAGCAAAAAGAAAATGAATTGGCACAACATCCAGCTTAAAAGAATTGTAATGATTAGAACAAAGATGGCTCCTCAGCTGGTGATACTTCTAAACAACACTACACGCTAAGGCAGTGTCACTTACTGATGAAAACCAAACTTCTGCTCCTGAATATCACTCCTTCTCAGCTACTTTGTCACATCTCCTGAAAAACAGAGAACTTTGCTGGCAGGAATATCAGTATCCTTCATCTTTTCTGTTACATCTAATAAGTTACAGAGATTTTGTGAAAAGTTTAGTTGTTTAAGAAAAACAGCAGAAGGCGACGTATTCTCTGCACGTGGAGCTTGGAACACATCTGTCCTAAACTGGCAAACCCAAATGACTATCAGAAGATGGGATCTATTTAGTTAGTGAGGTGAACCCTCAGCAGGGTTGAAGCCCTGAACTTCAGCCTGTTGTAACAGTGCAAGGTGAAATAGCCATAATATCAATGTCTTTCTACAGTTCTTAATGTGGTAAATACTGTTCAGAAACCACCTTCATCAAGAGTTACCAGGGAAAGCCTAACCCCACTATACCCAAAGCACGTTCCCCTGGGAATGCAAAAGTCTATACAGAAGCCTCCCAAATAGGAACACTTCCAAATTTTACAGAAACACTTCAAAGTCTTCAAAAACATTTAGCACACTGAGAAGCAAAAAGCCTTCCTGCCTCCGGGGGTGAGTGATGCAATGAAACATCTGCTATATTGACCATCACTGAGGTTGGGAACATTTGCTTCAGGTCAAAACTACGTTTTTAGTTGCACTACAGGGAGAAATCGGGAACTCAGTATTGCAATAGGCTGGAAAAAAAAAAAACCACTTGGCTAGAAAGTCCCACACTGCAGGACTCCTGTTACTTTTAAAAAGACAAAGAGGAGACTAATTTAACTTAAGAACTGCCTGCTCAGGATCCAGGCTGCACATTGGAAGGAATTCAGGTCTGAGAAAAGTGGCATTCCCTCTACTTGGAAAAATGCTGTGAGGAGATCAGGGAGCCCCTGGAGGAACACCGTGAGACCCACCATTAGACACTTGCAACACCTCAGGCTAAGCCAGGCCTGTGTCAGTTGAGTTGGTACAGGAAGATACTTGCTTCATGAGGATGCCTGGAGGAGAACTTTGGCTGCTGCCCCACTGATCCTGTAGCTTGCTCTCCTGAGGGATTTGGAGACCAGGTAAACAGGCATCAGAGAAACATAATAAGCATCCCAAGAACCAGTCTACGATATGATATCTTCTCTGCAAAATGAGGGGCCATCGTGTCTCCAAATCCAGCTGTTATCCAGGTACCTATCACTTACTCAGAGACATGCTGCAGAATGGATTCAAATACCCTACAGATCACACTGTGCTCTGCAATGATGACCTTCCTCCTACTCGCTTGTAAGGACCTCAGACTGGTATTGTCTCACTACCTGTCTCCATCACAAAATTGTCCTAATGGTTGGCTAGGGTGGATTTTAGATACCTGAGATCAGACTTGTTTTATCTAGAAAGATATATATATGCACTTACCTACTTTATTAGCTCATTATCTTGCCTCGTAGCTTTTATCCTTAAAATTTATTCCAGAAATTTATGGTATTGAATATTTTTACATTGGTCTTGTAAAGAACAAATAGCATGTTAAAGACTGTTGCAGTCCAATAAAACTCTTCATTAAAAAGAAAATAATGCACATTTTATATGCTTTATGTTTTTAGATAAAGTATTGATCTCCTGTATTGATCCTGCCCATCTTAAGCTACTGCTCTAAACTAAAAATGTTATTTCATATCATCACGCTAGAATGTCAGCATCTTCCTTTTTCTACCCAAACAAATACTAGAGGTCAATTCAATCCATACAAACCACCCCATTTGAAAAAGTTACAGTACTCTTTTTTTACTTCACAAAGACGAAGGCTTTGCTAATTTTATAGTGAGCTTGATTTTTAAAACTGTGTATGTACAGTTCAAATGGAAAGAAACCAAATGGCTTTTCTCCTGCTAACAAGGGCTTGTGTAACAGCACACCGCACTTTGTTTCTGTTACTATACCAATGTTTCGTCTTTCATCAGTCTCCATGCCAGTAAAACGACACAATAAAGGAATTCAGACTCATTCAAGGTTTACTGTGCTCTTTTCAAACAGAAGAGTAAGAGTGTTGCTAAAGCCACAAAAGCACATTTGTAGCAAAGTTTTTACCACTGCCAAATACTATGCTAATAGCAAAGCTTTCAAGGAGAGTCAGGGGCTGCCATGCTCAGAGGATGATTAAGATATGCATCAGACCTATGAAGAGTGGAGCAGGAAATTCAGGAATGGAAAAAGCAGCAACCTCTCTGCTGCTCCAGAGCAGCTTCGTTACAGTCACTTAGTAAGGGGTGGGCAGAAGTAATCCCTTTCCAGTTTTTACAATTTCACTTAAATTTAGCACAATGCTGTAAATCTTACCAAAAAGCTATTAAGACAATCCTATCTTCCAAAGAGCTTTCCAAAAGGATATTTAATTCTTTAAATAAAATACATTTTAAATGCCAGGATTTTTATTATGCCAAAATAATTTACACCTATGTATTTACACCTACACAACAGGATATCTGACCAGAATTTGGCAAGTATTTACCAGCACTCACCTGGGTATAAAACACACAAATGCAAATACCTTTGAGGAAAAATGGAGCTGATGTATTTCTTAAAAAGTGTTGTTTGTTGGCTATTAGTTTTTGAAGTGTGTGTGTGTGTATATAAATTGACACGGAATATTTTAATGCCTCTTTATTTAAATGACATCTAGAAAAGGAGAGCTCCACCTGTTTACATACAAACAAATACTTCATACATCCCCACTACCACTTCCCTTGATACAACTAAAACAATGAATATGCAAATCAAGAACACCTGAAAGCAGAGCTCCAATCTACCCAGCTCAAAAAATGTAACCGTACTTGTATCCTTCATTTCTCTTTCTTCTCCTTCATCAGATCTCCTCTCCTCTCTTCCTGCCAATCTCAAAGGAAGAAGATGGAGTTCCCAGGGGCCAGCAGACATTTGGAGGTGCTGGAGAGAAGACGTGTACCCTTCCACAGTTTTCCTACTCTCCTTCCTTCTCAGGAGGAGGAGGACATGATCAGAAGATATCAGAAAGCAAAAGCTTGAGCTGTGTGTCCTCCCAGAACTGTTGTTGCTCCTGCCACATGCAGCCAGGCAGAGAAAGAGGAAAGCTGGGCATCAGGCACATCCCTTGCAGAGGAAACGTGGGCAAGCACAGCAACACCTCAGAGCCATGAGCAGCCTTTCAAAGCCCAGAAAACAACAAAATTTATTTTCCTTTCACTGAAAATACAGAAACAGGATGGGATTGAGTTTCCCATCACTGCACAGAGATCCCATGCTGCCAGTGTCACAAGTGATGCAGTTTTTCAGGCAGGTGGCCCCTGCAGGAGGGCTCAGCTACACCAAATGGAATTCAAAGCTTTGCTTTCAGATGTAATTCACTCCTTATTTCCAGGGTAAAAAAAAAAAGCAAAAAAGTAGTAAGGAAAATACTCTTACCATCTGACACAGCTGGTCTTAGTAAAGAGAGTAAGAGGAAACCTTCATGCTAGAAAAACTATCTGACATTTAATATTAGGGCCATAAAAAACTCAGAAAATACCGTAAGTGTTGAGAAAAACAATGTGCAATCCACCAAGATCTTCCAATACAGGCAGAACCTGAGGTAAAATCATAAAAACTCAAGTCTAAGTACAGATCCCAGTGAAAGCATTTCCCTTCTCTCCAGCCAGTGTTGCCTCATACCACAGCTGCAGTGGAAGGAGCCTTTCAAGAAAACACGGGAATCAGGACCAGAACAGGCCAATAGAATTTTTTGCTTTTCAGCAAACACAGCAATTGATAAACAGCACGATTTCCAGCTTCCCTACAGAGAACTAAGATGTTCTGTAACGTGATGAACAAGCAGTGATGCTGTATAGATGTCCATTTTAAAAAGTCATTAACAAATATGTGTCACTGCACAATATGACATCTGGGTGTGAATTTTGGGGTTTCTGCATTTCTGCTCAATAAGAAGTTTTTTATTTTGGTGACTGTAGTGCCCCCCTCTTGTTTCTGATTTTATCACTGTTTATCATTTACAAGACTGCCTCAAACTTTACTTCACCATTTGAATTTCAACTACAAAGTTAACAACTGGTTATGATTCTAGTGCAAGATAAATATTCGATTCACAGAAGAACAAAATTCTGTGAATATTACTTTATGCTACATTTCAAGAACAACAAAAAAAAATCAGAAATTTGTTTCACCTAATGTTTCCATATAGCACTGTATTGGGCCCATGTATGTCAGACATTCAGCAAATGTCAGCTACTGTGATTAAGAACTAGGTTACTGCAGCCTTCACAGGAAGGCGACACAGAGGAAAGGGTGGCTAATCTAATCATTCACACAAAGGAGCAAAGGTCACAGATGGATCATTACCTCTCAAAGACAAGAAGTAATTACTTTTATAACAAAGATGAATTTCAACATTAATAATAATTGTTTTTACAGTGTATGTCACAGAAAAATAGTGGGGGCTTCTTAACATTATTATGGTGAATACTCACACACACACTGAAAGCTTAAACAAGGTTTTATTATTAACTGAACCTTCCCTCCTTCAGACAAATTTGTAATAGCCTTTTCTCAGCTGGTCCTTTTCCATTTCTTTAAAAGAGCTTACAACATTACTGTTGCAGAAATCTAGTATTTCTGATTATTAATCTACTAAATGCATGCTCTAGGTATTTGTAAAGACCATACAATATATTACAAGTTATAGCTGTTACAAATTCATGAGTTGGTTGTACATCTAATTCAACAACATCTTGGCAGTTTACCCTGGAGTCACAGATAAAAGTCTGTTACTCTTATTCCATGAGGACCTTGCTCTCTTGATGAAAAGTTCAGCAAAAAACAGACCTAAGAGTATACACAATACAAAAAAATATTGCTGTATAGAGACAATACCAGTTTTTATACGCCTAACAATATATCAATTCCCACATTTTACTGCGTATGGTACATAATGAGAATGAGGTTCTAAAAGAGCTATTGAAAGTCATTATATCTTAAATCTGTTCCTCTATTATTTTGAAAAATTCAGGTTTAAAGTGTGTCCAGGCATGGTTTTCAGCTTAAACTCCCCTGAGCCAGGCAGCCTTACCTGACATAAACCTCATTACCTAGGTAATGTAATTACTACCTATATAATGCCATCATACGCAAGAGCTGCACAACTTCCAGTTGCTATTTACTATGCCTGCTTTCAGGACACAAGTACTGCTGACTTTTTTAGAAAACCCAAATTCTTGTGCTCTGTAAAATAAAGACAAGTAGCATTGCTAACCACTTACATGCCTTCAAAACCCTCCTTCTAGAACTCCAATGCTTCTCCATGGTTCTCAATCTTTTTAAGATTTTTTTTTTTGAGACCTTTTAAATCTTAAAAAAAAAAAATTGTCTCTCACTTATATACCAGAAAGATCCCGTGGTAGCCATGAGAGTCACCTGTTGACAAGGATGGGGATGAACCAGGAATGGGTGGGTTTTCCCCAAGAGGGTTATGTGGAAAAAGAGAAGCTGACATCATCTTCCACATTACCACTGTGTAAGGGAGACTATGTCACATTACTCACCCATGCTCATCTTAATAGGTAAATTTTCTCTGCTTGCAGCCTCCACAAGGTGTCTCCTGGCCTCCATCACAGCTTCCTTTTGTTTGAGGTTCATGAAGGACTCCCAGAGAGCTTTGGCAGCTGGATCACTACAAGGAAATGACATGGTTACACTAAACACTGCTTGAATAATGGAGTAAACTTAAGACAACATTTATGTTTTGAGATGCTTCTACTTAGTAATCTCTCAGGTGGGTAGGATATAAGCAAAAATAAAGTGATATAAAATCTTGATTATTCTTAGCGAACAGTTGCTACAGTTTTACAGAAAAGAAGCTAGATTTTTTTGCTACCAATTACAAAGCATTAGAATTCACATATAATAAATAAGCATGTCATTCTAAAAGTAACCACTACTGTTCAACCATGGCAATATCAGAAACAGTCCAAACTTCTTCAGTTAGTAAAAAGCTATGGAAAGGATGGGGTCTAACCTCCCCATGAGAGTTTATATCCCAAAGCTGGTACTTCCAATGCTGTTGTCATGAATTGATGAACTACCGTCACTTTGGGTTTCATGGATTCTCCATATCTGAAATGAATAATCCATAGCAGAAAGTAACTGTCCTTATGATTTCTGTAATTACAGATTTCCTTTTTGTTGTTGTTGCTGATAAATAAGGCATTTGTGTAGCTCATCTGCACTCAGTTCCCTGTCATTCTTCTCTTTCCTTGAGGACTTTCCTCTCCTTGCTTGGGGCTAAAGCCACACATTGGGATTAACTATGTTAATTAAAAAAAAAAATATACATTTTCTGTTTTAAAGCAGAAGATTCCCTCTGTTTTTTCCTCAGGAGACATTAATGCCTAAACACAACTTGATGTCATTTACAACATGCTTATAAAGATGCCAAAGCAAGCTTTGTTTCATGGAAATAGAAATCCATAATAATTCATTTGATAGCCATTTCAGAGCAGCTGTTCTTATGCTCTGGTGCAACAGCAGGGCTGTATTTAGCAAATCCATGGTGTCTCCCAAACCAGGTAAGAGGATCGCCAAGCCCCATTTCTGACATCCCAGCAACCCACATCCTCTGTCAAAGCCTGAGTGGGTGGAAGGACCGTGGGAAGAAGATTGAGTTACCCTTCTTCTGAACAAACCACAAATGAATAGGAAGTGCAAATTTCACCCTACTGCCATGCTTTAAGGCAAAAAAGAAAAAAAATCAGATGACCTAACACAGTCCTTCCATTTCTCTTTCACACATTGCAAGTCAACCTTTTTCTAGACACAGAGGCAGGAGGCAGCACCTCCGAAAAGCAGCTGGGGCACCTGCAGCAGCTCCCTCTACTCCATCACCAAGTGCAATCTGAGCACTGATGCTGCGACTTTTCACAGGCAGCAGCTCCAAGGAGATTCTTCTTCACAAGAAAAACTACAGCGATACGTAACATACAATAGTGCAAGAAATGAGAGATTTCCAAAGCAACTAGATGCTTCAATACAATAAAAAAATTTCTTTATGGAAAGGGTTCCAATGTCAAGCATTGGAAGAGGCTCCCCAGGGAAGTGGTAGGGTCACTATACCTGGAAGTGTTCAAAAATGAGCAGACCTGGCACTTTGTGATATGGTTTAGTGGGAAGGGGTGTACTCAGTCAAAGGGTGGACTTGATGATCTTGGAGGTCTTTTAATAGCTCTGATTCTATGATCCTCAGGTATGCTATTTTTACAGATTATCTACTCAGCCTACTCCCCACCCAACATCACTTTTAAATGCACTGTATTGACCCTATTCACATCACATTGACAGGGTATGTCTCACTGTCATTTGCAACTGTGCCTGAGGTTTGGATTTTATAAGGTCACTGCATTGCCTGATAACTAACCCCTTCCTGAACATACAATTCCAACACCAAATCTATACAGATCAGGAATTGGACCTGAAACAGCAGGAAGCTAGGTTTAAAAATACTTTTTTCCCTATTTGGAGGAAAAGTCAAGCTTCTTTTTAAGATTTTTAACCTGTTCTCATTCTCACAATTCTCTTCATCACCATAAATGTAAGCACAAATTCTCACATAAACAAGACACCAGGAGCTAAGCCTTTCAAGCAAAGGAAAACAAGGAAAGCAACACAAGGAAACTAAAATAAAAGCCTACCAGATTTTGCACAGGTTTTTGTAGTCTCATCTTTCTCACTCCTATACTTCAGAAAGATGCTTAGCAAACAGTAAAGTGTGGAAAACTCATCCTAAAAGCATCTATAGAAGTCAATAAAAGAGTGTATGTGATAAGGTTACACCATTTTTCCGTTATGCATGCTTGCTTGCTGCTCACCCTTTCCACACCATGTGTGGATTAGTCCTGTCACTTTAGAGGGCAAGGTCTTTGAAAGCAACATGTATCATTATACTGTATTGTATCATCACTAGGACAAGTCCCTGTTTCAGCTGGTACTTCTACTTGTTAATAAACTATAAAATCCCTCCAAAATAACAGACCCATTATTTTAAATTAAACAAAGAAACAAAAAGTAAGAATGAGTCATACCAACGCTTAAGAAAACAAAAAAAGGGGAGGGCTGTGGATTTGCTTTTTTGCTTCGTAAATTCTCTCTACCTCCTTTAGCCACAGTAAATTTTTCTTTAATCCCAAGGACTAAAGTTTGCAGGATCCTTGAGGGTTGCTTTAATATATCAAAAATAGCAAAAAGCAAAACAACTGTGGTACAGCCTTAAAGCAGATGAGTCAACCACACTCCTGTATGCTGCATCTCTGTGTCATCCAGAGTTTCCATAGACATTTTCCTTCTCACTGCTTTGCAGAATACTTAGTGGTTTAGGTATCATATACATAACTATATATAAGCAGGATGAGGTCAATGTATATGAATAGCTAACACAGTCAACTGACTAGGTCAGTCCACAGAAAACAACAATTTTTAAGCTCAGCCATTCTTTTTTTTAATTTAATAAGGAAAAAGAGCCACAAAAGTACTTGTATTTTTTCTGCTGCTAACACTTTTCCTGTTCCTGCTCCATTACCCTTTCCAAGAAGGGTTTTTGCTTTGAACAACAGCCCACTCTTAACCTTCATCAGTGACAAGACAGGAATGACTGCTGGGAATGAGTCAGTAGGACACAGTACAGGGCTCTGGTGTTGCATCTTGCATGACCTGAGAAGTTACCACAACATTTTCCTTTTAGAGATTTCTAACACTCGGAAAATATATTATCTTATCTTACCCTTTTGCGGAAACATTTGTCTGCAACTGCCTTCCAGCTCTTGTCATGGTGCCCTTCCCCTTCTCTTTTTCCCATCTGCAGTTCCTCTGCTTTGGTGCAAATGCCCCAACCCGGTGACACTGGTAATCAGTGATTTCCATGGAATCCAGCACCCCAATTCAAATTTCTCCCTTGTCTTGTATTCCTTGACTTCCCAAGAACTATGTATTGATTTTACACATTATCTAGTGAACCTCTGCATTCTGAAAGTAGGTTTCTGAAACTAAACACTTGGGGTTTTATTTAAATATTCAGTGCATTACAAAACCCTTAAAAGATATTGTCTGAATGATGATGGTTTTCTTAAGAAAAAATAAATCCTTTACAGTTACACAACAGTACAGCTCAGGAATTCAAAACCACCCTTCAAAATAAATGTCATAAAATTATGTAAATATTACAGTACATACTTCTGTGCATTAGCATTACAAAATTTTTTGCAGGGCACAGCAAGCCTGACAAAGAGAAGAGAATGCTAATATTCAGGGGCCTCTCCGATTAATCAGTTTCACCAACATGGGTAGAGTTTTGCTCATGGATTTGATACCCTGTCCCTTCCTTTTACTGTTATAGTCATTATACCTAATCAACCAGTTATATCAGAAAACAGAATTTAATAAAACCAAGAGCAGCAGTAACCTGGTAGAAAATTTATTAAACAAAATTATCACATTAAGTCCAGAGAAAAAGCAAAAGTCCTTGAAAAGCCCCATTGGACACAGCTATACCATTCAATTTACATAAAGCAGTATTTGACAGACATCTCATAATTTCAAATTTCTCCCTTCCCCTCATACACAAATTTTTTTTAATGAGACACTCTCTGTTCCAAAACTAATTTAAAATCTAACTGCATATAATTTGTACTTTAAAATGACAATGAGAAAGAACATAAAGAAAGAGGGAGAAATCTAGACAACTAAAAGATGCAGCTTCCCTACTTCTGGTATTTGCATGCCAGTTTTGCAAAGCTGAATCATGAAGACAGAGGGAAAAAGGACTAAACCATCAGACCCATAGTCTATACAAATCCTAAAATGAGACACCAGCTGGCAACAGTTCCAGGAAAAAGGTGCTGATGAGAACCAGTCAGAAAGACTGGGATGTTCCATGCTGAGTAAAGCTTGATGTAGGTGCTTCAAAGCAGCTCCAATTTGTGGCCTCCAGAGGCACACTTTCTTTAATTAAAGATAGGAGAGATGGAAAACAAAAATAAAAACCAACAATAAAACAATTGAGCCGTGATGTGGCTACCTAGATGCCTTCTCAAGTTTACAATATCCAAAGGAAAGACCACACAATGAAATCTGTTGTTTACTGCTAGCAAGATGACAGGGGGAAAAAGCCAAATCCTAAGCAGAATTAAGGGTACAGTATGGTAAGCAGTTCTTTTGGTGACAGTGCCCTAGCTTCAGCAATACTGACTGTGGGGGAGCTTGCTCTCATTCCCATGGAACTCCTTTCAGCAACATGTTCTGATCACTAAACTAATTTGCTTGATCTAGACATTTACAGGTTGATAATCCAATGCCTGATCGTGCATCTGTTGAAATAATTTTAACTTATTCTCTTGATCTGGTCTGGTCCAGTCCTGCAAGGACAACACTGCCAAGTTTATCTGACAGACAGAAAGTGCCCCTACCCCTGATCATCTGTAGGCTTAGTCTCAAAGCTACTCATTTCAAACAAATTTGGGGAGAACAGGGGAAGTTGGTGGCACTGGGATGTGCTATTATCAGCCTTGAGGTAGTAGTCTGGAAATAGGTGAAATCAAGCCCCAGTCAACGGAGAGCAAACTCTCAGAGCAGATGCAAAACTAGAGGCAAAGACAGGAATCTGGGGGCACTTATTATCCTGAGGGGGTCCAGTGCACAATACCACGATTCACCCTTGGCTGAAATGACATATCTCTTGCTTCATATCACCAGTACAGAAAGATATTTACTTCCCTTACTACTTCAGGTCTTGTCTATTATTTGCAAATTATTAAAATATGGTCCTCCTGGTCTCTAATGCAAGAGCAAAAGGTCAGGAAGTGATAAGCCTATACAAGAAAATATGTTCATTCAATTACTAAGTGCTCCCCGTTTACCATTATGTTTTCGGATGTATGAATACACCATTCCTAACCCCCCTAGCATTTACAGTATTAGTTTGGCAATATATTTCTTCAATCAGCATGAGTAATTAACCAATAAAAACAAATCAAACACTCTTGTCCAAGCAGTGTACCATAATCACCAAAATTATCAGCCACGTATGTAGTTTCTGGCAAGCTATTGCGAATTATTTTGATGTGATCTAATTTCCAGTCAAGGAAGATAAAAGTGACGTGTATATTATCTATTACTGGATTTTTGTCTGGACTTCTTTGCCTAACAGGACAAATTCAGGTCATCCTGTTTTCTCCTTATAAAACACTGGCATTTTTTCAGTTACATGTAGGCCTTGCCATGCCCCCAGGCTTACTGAAAAACAGGTCAAGAGTCTCTTCCACAACCTTTTCAAAGGCCGAATTGAGAAATCAGTATCTACATAGTTTCTTTCACAGATCTCCTGTAGCTTAAATGAAGAAAGAAAAAGATGACTTTGTACAGTTTTGGCTTGGTTTTAAACCTCTTGGGGTCAGGTGAAAGCACAGCCTACACCATAACAGCACAAACAGCAAATAACCAGGTGGAGGACATCATAACGAGCAAGATACTAAGGAAGAAAGAATAAGCAAATGTTCTTATTTATACACCTGGCAAAGGACATGGGATTTCAAACAGCAATTTGCTGACACAGGCTCTGAATAGGAGATAGAAAATAACTGTGAGTGGGCTTCAAAAATTAACCAACTGAAATGACAGAATTTCAGCATAAGAAAGTAGTCGTGTTTATACTTTCAGATAAAAAAAAATGAGAAGGAAAACTGTGATAGTCTCAACATGTAACAGATTCTGTGGTTATTGTATCAGCAAATCTTTCACCTTTCATCTATATAGCTTTACAGCTATATAGACGCAGCTCAGCTGCGCCTGTATATTTTCATAAGAGGAAGGGAGAAGGGAAAAATTCAGTAAAGATTAAATTAGAGGGTCATTAATACCACAAAGCTGCCCAAAACTGCGAAAAAAAAAAAAAGCATGCTGCCAAGTATTGCCTTTGCAATAACACATTTGTTTAAAGACCATGCAACACCCACATTAAGTGCACAGCACTTCATAAAATCAATGCCAGGTGGTCAGAAGACCATTACTACGAAGGACAAATCCACTGCTGCCATATGTCATTTGAATACCGATAAACCAAAGAGAAGCACAAGCCTGCGATAAGATGCAACGATTTGGCTTTGAGCCTGGAGCAAAGGCCACGTATCAAGAGACATCCTGCCTCCTCCAAGTGTCCTGCTGTTTTGGAGACAGCGGAGGCTGCGCCAAGGCTACACCGGATGTACTGTGGATTCCTGGGGACAAGCGCCAGCCTGACAACTGTGGTGGGGACAGCCAAGACTCTGACTGCACCCCACACACAGACAGCAGCCCCCCAACTGGAAACAACCAACGACATCTGGAATAGCCCCCCCGCCCCGAACAGCAGCTCCTCCATGCCCCAGGGATTGTGTGGGCATGCTGTGGGCAATGCCGTGTGGATGAGAAGAGCTCCACGCTGCCATGTTCCCAGAACACAGCTGGGCTCAGAGAATGAAGCTGCTCTTCATTTCACCCTTCTGAAAGTGACCAAACAGCTCCAACATAATGTATCTAAAATCTTCCATACAGAAACAGCTCTTAGTATTTCCAGGAGTTCAGTCTCTAGCATGGCTGCAATTTGAGCACATTCCAGGCACATGCTCTTGATGGGCTAAGCCAATGTGTGTTCAAATAAAGATTCAGCAATACTTTCCTCAGAGAAAAACCACAAAATCCACAATATTTTTGTTTTCAAATAAATGTAAGTTGCACATCCCCAGAAGGGACTAACATTATTTATTTCTAAGAAAGCAAAATAACCTTAAGTTTTAAAGTGGTTCCTAGCAACAAACTGTAATTGTGCTGTTGAACATTTTGTACAGTTGGCAGATCTGCTCAGCTTAATTAAATGCACTTCAGACAGTAAAAACTTGAACTATTTTCTAATCCATCCTAACCTTAGAAAAAAAATACAAAAAGCTAATGTCATCTTGGTATTGTGCTTGCAGAAAACTGCAGGAGCATGGATATTACCACCTCTGTCATAGATTAGTAAAAATTTTGCAACATGGCATAACACACAAAACCTTTTAAAAAACAATTTCTTTGCAGCCCTTCAACTTTAGAACATTAGAACATTACAACAATAGAACATTATTCTCACATCCTCACTTAGATGTGTGTTAAAATGCTTCCATGTATTGATTTTTACAATTAGAACATGCAAATAGTGCCAAAAAAGTGTCCAACAGCCAATATTAAAGAACATAAATATGTTCCTGAATAATTTAATGGTTATTTCCCAGTTTCACTCCAAGCCCTCAAGCCACTCGGTGGTGTAATCTGTCCTAGACTCAACTGTGGCTGTATACTTTGGCACTAAGTCAAAACAGAGAGGTTATTGTTTGATTTATATGCCAAGGGCCTCTTAGATAAAGGGCTAATGGCAGGCTGATAGCTTCAGCCTTTGCATATGGTGTTTATACAAACCCTTCTTTCCTCTCCCTCCTTTCTGTGTATACTCCAGGAAGGCTGTGTCCCATCAAGATCAAGTTAATTAATTAACTCATACTAGCATAATTTGATTGATAAAACAATTGATTCACTAAAGGTCACACAGAGTGCTGTTAAAACACCAACTTTTCTGCCTCAACACAAGGTTTTGAGATTTGCATTTTTCCACACTGCAAACAGGAATTTTAAAGAAATAATCTCACTAGAAAAATAGATGAAAGAAGCTATGAGAAATTAATCTGTCAATTAAAGCGCACTGCAAAGTTCAGAAAATAATCAGCGCTTCATGAGATATTTAAGCAAAAAATAAATCATGTCCTACAACAGAAAGGGCCACATAAATGAATCTTTTATATTGTTAGTTCTGCAAACTATTGAGCTTCCCCCAAAAGAAAACTAGAGGCCTTGCATGTGTGATATAGTTTTCTATTTACTATATTCAAAGTAGGAGTATTTCCTCACATATAAATTTCTGTACTGTTAAAATATTCAGAACATAGTCCCATATGACCAAGTTATTATTTATTAGATGTTAGAGAACTTCACTATCAAATTATACAGTTAATAACTTTTCTGCAAGACACAAGCACCATAAATTTTTAATTAAAAAATATAATCTAATTTTAAAAATATAGAAAAAAAGTCATTAAAATAAGATTAACTTCTTAAGAGCCTTTTGTCACCGATTTATTTTAAAACACTTGTTTTAAACAACAGACATATAAAACAGAAGCTGCCAGGCATTTTAAAAGCAGTTCTGAAATAATATTTAAAGTGTTGCAAATAAGCTTGCAGCCAGCAAGGCTGAAGTGCTTAGAGCAAAACTGGGAGCTGCTTATCAGCCACCAGTTTTACAGTGGATTCTCCTCTGGACTACCTGAAATATCTGTGGTAATAAAAAAGGTGAGAAGCGACAGGAGTTTGTCAGTTCACTGTATGTTGTTCAATATCCAGGTATACATACCAAGGAAGTACAGTATTTACTGGACTAATACAGTAGATTCATTCATAAAAAGGCAAGATTTGCCACTAGAAGTCAAAAATTTCATAATATTTTGCCTCCTCCCCTGTTTTTACTTTGGTATAGGTCTCCTTGTGCCAGTAATACTGACCCAGCATGCAGAATCACTTTGCAAACCAAACCAGGAAGCAAAGAACTTCCTTTGCCTACTCCTTGACAGCTGGGAGGGGCTGCCACGTTGTTCCACAGGATATGGCCCACGTTTTCCTTCATTACTGCTTTTGTCTACAGCTGACTCAACATGGCCATAAAAACCCCCAACAGACAGAGCACAGGGGTTACTCTTTGAAAGCTCTGGCTCACAAAAGAAGGGGACATTGTGAAGTGCACCAGGGGAAAGTTGGTTAAAACCCACCAATAAGACAAGGAACAGTTACTGTATACAAGTTATTATATTCAAGCTATGATATTTACCTTCATAAAGGCATGCCTACAGGTAATGACACTTCAGGGCAATGCCAGTAAAGTTAACTTGAATTTTGCAATCATTTTCAGACACGGGATGATAAAACAGACTACTGATTACCATTAGAGAAGAGAAAATAAGATTCACAGGACACAACCAGTGACTAAGACCAACAGTAACAGGAAAGTGTTCCTTGAATTTGTTATTGAACATCATGAGAGAATAAGTTTCTGTTCATCTTACAAAGAAGCATATGGAAGTATGGGACAGGATTTTCACAAACATAGGAGCAAGGTCTAAAATATATTGAGAATACACAAAATCAAAAGTTTATTTCAGACAGACAAATTGTGAGAAGAGTGATATCAAACCAGTTTTTAAACAACATCGCAATTTTAAGTTGCAAAACTGCTGTTTCGTACAAACTATGAATTACTATGTTCCAATTAAACCATGACTACTATACTTCAAACCAGGAAGAAATATGCTCCCTGTTATCAGCAGAGCATGGGAGAACTTAAAAATAAACATTCCAGGAGGTACTTATAAACACAACCAACACAGCAACCCCAAAATGTCACACAACTTCTCTGTTTACCTACAGCTCTTTGCTTCAGGATGAATTCCTTTTCCTTCATTTACAGATAATGGAAAGTAAATCAGGCTCTTGACATGTGACATATTTTTGGTCCCACAGGTGAACTGAATTACAATAAAATTTAATAAATAATTATTAAAAGGCCAGCAAGGATTCAGTTCACATCAGGACGTGATTAAAAAGAAGGGAAACAAATCTTCCCAACAAAAGTAAATGACAACATAGCTTTCTACATCTTCCCTTTTCTTTCCTTAAGTGGAAAAATAAAAGAGAAACTTAAATCCATTTGGCTCATTCATATATCTACTTTACAGATGGCCATACTTAGAAATTATAATATGTACACAAGTCTGATGAGTGTGGTCAACCACCATATGAAGCACGTTCATCTCTTGCCAAACCCACCATCTTCAGTTTTATCAAACATTTCCTCAATCCAAGCATCATGTAAACTTGTAAGGACAAGCATTTTAATCACAGTCTTGTTTCATGTGGATCTAAATATAGACGTGTATTTGTGTGTATATATATATATATATATGCTGTGATACACATACAATAAGATTTTTGGCTTCAGAAAGCCAAAAAGTTTAACATATACACTTTAGCATCTATGACACAAAATAACCATATACATGAGACAATGCAGCTGTGCACGAATGATGTTATTAAAAAGTAATGCAACTCCACTCATTGCTGCTTCCAATATCAAAGAATAATAGTGTAAACCAATGACACCAGTCTGCATTACACCAAGATAGCAGAAAAATAATCCCTGCACTGTATTTTACCATAATACAAATCAGCACAAATGCACACATGCACATGTACACACAGAGTACCTGCAAATTGATTTAGAAATCCTCTTATTCTATTCCATTTATATAGACTAATAACACAGAATTTCTTTTTCAGCTTAATATTAGAACACTTACTAAGTGAAAATTTTCTTATAAAATATCCAGAGCTATTTTTTATGTAGAATTATATATATATATTTGTCAAATGATATGGTCACAATAATCCTCGAGACAGACAGCATTTCTACAATGTTTCAGCTGATTACAGATGGCAAATACAGCACTTTCCTGTGTTAAAAAACAAAACTACACAGTCCAAAAAACAGCTTGGGGAGCTATGGGCTCTCATCCCTTTTGAGTTCTGTTTATTCTAGCTATTCCCAAGATCATTAATATCCACTTGAACCTGTAATCTTGAAGGTCAACAAAAGGTGAAACATAAGGAAGCAATATAATATGGAATATTCAACTAGATTATATATTGTGAAACATTAGGGCAGTTTCCTTAAACTACACTTTTTAAATTTTTTTTCCTTAGTCATACAAAAAGATAGGAAGGTAAATTCCATATTAAACCAGAGTTTAATTTGGAGGATTTACAGAACAACTAGCAATTCCTTTTAGTTAGTAATTTTAAAATTTACTAGCTCTGCCTTTCTAGAAAATGCTATGCAATCAGAACAAAATCAGTAAAAAACAGTTATTAAACAGTCCAGAGATGGAATAAAAATACATGCCCAAAATTGTAATATTGTACAAATATCTTACCACTGTCACAAGCAACATGAACCCTCTAACCCTCTAATTCTGCATTGATTGTTGTTGTTAAGCTACAGCAGTGACATGTTATGTTACATGTATAAGGTTGTGACCAGCAGCACCGAGAATGCACAAAAGCCTTACAAATATAACACCTCCTAAGATGAAGAGGGATCTGCTCGTGTACTAAACATCTGGCAAAATCCCTGCAGTTCCTGGACTACCTTTCCTCTCATAGCTATCCTTCTGCAAATGACATGTGTCAACACTAACAAAGCTATGCATGCAGATAAACCAGATTATCTCCATTTGTGACATCAGAATGCAGATATAAACTGTTGTGCTCTACATGTGCTGTGGCATCCAAATGCAGTACATCAAATCTGTAAAATAAACTGACTAAATAGAAGAGGATGATATTGCAGGGAGAAACTGCTTGGATTAGGACTCTTCATCTTCCCCAAACTACCCTGTGAAAAGGAGAACTAGTGCTTAATTCTATAAAGCCTTGTTGCCTGCAAATTACAACAAAACTACTGGATTTATAGGTTGCTGACCGGTACACCAAAGCTCACTTTGGAAAATTCTGATTTAAATATAGCACTGTCACACACACACGGTGGAAGTCATGTAAGCAAGCTGACTTAACTTTCCAACTTCATATGGCAACTGATACTGCTAAAAGATAATTTGTGCATCAGCTATCAAATGTTTTGGTAGAAAGAAAATTCCTCTAAACAAGTAAGGCTGCTCCAACAAACTACTGGAAGAAGCAAGAGCACCAGCATGAACTGGATGGTGAAGGACCAGGTCCAACCTAAATAAATTCCTGAAGCCAGCTCTACTCACATTCTACAAAACCAACTGCCAGTGATGTTTCACACCATTACATGACTACTGTGCAAACTGCAATATGTTTTTTGTCATCATGCCAATTCTGGAAGATGTTACCCTGAGGCAAGTCTTGAGGAAACAAAAGCACGTTTGGGAAGGTAAGGAGTGTAGGAAAAGGAATCCATGCAGAGCTGTTGCTGCTCGCCAGGATGAAGCATGAGTAGAAGGGAAGCATTAGTCACGCAAACAGCCTGAAACAGAAGCCATGCCTGGCAATTGTATCAACAAGAAACAGATCATCATCTTTGCCTGAAGTCCTTTTATGACAGTTCAAGACTTAAAGAACCTCTGAAGTCTATAATCTTGCATGATTATTACCTTGCAACCAAATGCCTCTGATTGTCTTAAAATATATAAATTTCAGTGTCTCTGTTTCACAAGTTGGATTATCTCAAAAACTTTACTGAAAGTTAAGTATATCAAGAAAAGAGGGATTTTATTAATTTTTTTTTAAGGCTTATTCTTTTTGATCTACAGCAAGTGTACTTAACAAACACAAGGTTGGATCATTTTAACCCAATCTGCTGACAGCCTAGGCAGAGGGAGCTAGCAGTTTACTTTTGAGAGTAATGGAGAACAAACAAGACACATTTCAGGAAAGTAGGGCTGGTTTTGACAGATGCCAGCTGATCTTTAAGTCTTACTAATCCTTGAAGTATTAAATCCCACTAAGCTTCATCTCATATACAGACATGATTTTGAACATGTTCTGTGCAAAGAGAAAAGCAGATTAACTATCCACTGTGCAAAGTGTCCTAGCTCTAAGACGTGGTCAGGACACCTCAAAACAGTTTAACTCTATCCTTCCTCTAACCCATAGCTATTCCTTTTTAAAACTATGTTATTTAAAAATACATAATACATACCATCAGAATTTTTATCTATTAACCAGCTGGTAAGGTTCCCTCCCTTCTGCAACAGCTTCATAGCACTCATGTCTGCAGAAGAGCCTTTATTACAGGCAACACAACATTTAGCTACCTAAAACGTTTCCATTATTCGGTAGTACTAAAGGGGCTCTTAAACAATTATAGTGATACTGGAGCACTCTGTGGATAACAATGCATCATACTTGAACTTGGAAAAACAAGTTTCCGTTCCAACCAAAAACATGGGAGTGTTGTCACTTCCTGACAGGTATTCAGGACTAAGCTTCTCTGTATTGACTCAGCATGGGACAAGGTCTAGGAGTGCTCCTTCCTATTCCTGTCTTGCACTCCCTCCCCTACAGCCATAATACATTCCTTGGAAGTCTTCAAAGATTTCTCAAAAGGGTCTCCTATAGAAAGAATAGAAAGGTAAGATGTGTAGCCTGGAGCAGCATGTGGATTCATTGTCAAGTAGAGTTAAAAATCAACCAAACAAAAACCCAACAAAGAAACAAAATTCAAAAGGTTATTCCAGCTGTCCACCACCATTCAAAAGCAGAAGCAACACCTGATCTTTAGACCCCAGAGCAACAATTAAATGCAGACTGGTCCAAATAAACAACCAAGCAGACCACAGCAATTGGAGGACTGCCAGATACAAAACAACTGACATCCAGATGAACACTGAGGCTAATTTGCTTCCTTCAAGACAAACAGATAAAATAAAAAAAATCACTGAAAAGTGAAATTCTTTTTGTCAGAAGTAGAATTGCTTATTGTGACCTGATCCACCTTGTTTTGCAATTAGCAGATCTGGATACATACTACTTCACAAGGTAAAGGGAAGGATTGATGCTGAAAGGCTTCCCAGATGTATCACAGGCCTCTTACCCTCTTGCCCACTGTAATAAAACAGACCATCATTCCAGCACTACCCTAAAATTCACTCTCCCTCCTGTAACAGTGGCCAAACTCTGCAGGGGTGAAGGAAAATAAGTGCATACAAATAACTTCTTAAAACTTTCTAATACTCATAACAATCACTTAACCCTGTCTGAGTTTCAACTGGCTGCCTTTTAGTCCAACAAAATGTTTCAGCAAAATGTTTCATTCCTACAAGCTTGCAGGACAGCTTATGCAGAATGCCAGACTGAGCTACTGCATGAATCAAGGTGATTGAAAGCTTCTGAGTAGGATTCTGTGCACTACAAGGTACAGCAAAATTCTTGGCAAGCAGCTCTTTAAAATGTGTATATTAAAGAGTTACTTGTCAGGGATTTTAATTTCAGTTTTGGACAAAGCAATTAATTATACTAAATATAAAGTCTGATCCTTACAACAAACGTATTGCTTGAGAATATTACATCTAACACAATAGGTTACTTTAGACCATTCTGCTCTACATTTTAAAGGTATTGCATAAGATTATTTTAATAAAAATGATTCCAGGGAAAGAGCAGTTAGTAATGAGGTGCTGACAATTGAATCTACATTTAGGGATTGCACTGGAGTGCCAAGTCCACTTTTGCAGATGCGCTGGTTAGCTATCCAGTAGATGTCCTTGGGGCATGTAAGACCAATATATTTTGGGTCATATTTGGCAGCAGAGATAGATGAGACAAGTGAAAACATTTACCAAGAACACATCTGAAGTGTGTTTTTCTTATTAGAGAAATGTAAGAAAATAAACCCAGATACCATGGAATTCCAGGAATTCCTTCTCCTCAATGTTTTCGATTTGCAAGGCCGCTTTTTGGTAGTCTCCTTTGACCTCCCTCCCTCATTTGCTTGCCTAAAGCCTGGAGTCATCAATGCAACATCTTGACTAAGCCATTTTCAGGGTTTAACGTACAAAAATACATCTTCATCACAGACGGAAAGACAACTCTTTCCATGAATGACTCAGTTGTCACAAAAATCACTGCTTAGTAAGTTTTATGGTATAACTAGTTAAAAGAGTCAAACATACTCTTTTTATGAGTTGAGAACAAGTATTCAAGTAGATACTTGGAGATCCAAAATAAATAGTGTAAAAAAAAAAAATAATCTGAAGCAGTCTTTACATCTCAAAGATGAGACATTTGAACATGCAGGGCCAGATTCTTTGCCAGCATGTTGGTGAAACTTAGATCAACTCGAGGGCTGAGTCCTGCATATCTTCATTATTCCCCTCTCTTACTTCAAAGTAGCATATTTGTCATAGTTTCAATGCAAACCTAGAGCCCTAGCTTCCTCAGATCTCATGCAAACCTAATATGGACAATTCTAGCCTTCAAAACCAAACTGACAGCTATTCAGAAGGAATAAAGCTCCGGCCCAAGGCTTTCATTTTTATAACCATTTCCATACTCTGGTTGATCTGTCAGAGAGAAACAGATAAGGACTTCTGTCTACATTGCATGTATTTACCCTGTGTTCTGGGTAACTTCTCACAACCCCTTCCTGACACACTTCTACCTGTCACAGAATGAGTGATGAATGCAGAATTTAGTCCTAATCCAAAATCTCTGGATTTTGGTTGTTTTTTATAGTCATTCAATATTAACTTTGCATCCTCCTCCTAAAAAGGGCTTCTATAACCAGTGTGTTTAGTGCCATCTAATTCCCTCCTCCTCCACATACCCTCCTCACCACCAAACCAAGTGTACCATTGAGTGCATTTTCTGACCTGTCAAAGAAGGTCTGAAGCCACGACACATTCCTACCATTAATAAGAACTGCAGCTTTTTCTGTTCAGGTTAATTTCCCTTTTTTTAAGGGGTAACTGGAGCTTGAGCATCCACATGCAGCATACACATTCAGCGTGTGTTCTGTGGCTGTTTCCAGTTAGTGGAAATTACTTGATATGGATTTATTTTTCTTGTTACTTACTTAAATAAGTAGTACAGTTGTGCAGAGAATTAGGTAAGATCATAAAACTTTTTCTCTCCCACAGAGGTTGGGAATCTTTATTTCAAAAATATACTCACAACCTACGGAAACTATGTGGTACTTGGTGGAACATAGTCATCCAGAAGGACTTCTTGGGGGTTGAAGTTCATCAGGGCATAAAAACTGGCTTGGCTTGGTCAATATTCACAACCACTTTAGAAACTGTGAACAGTTATAAAGTAGTAATATCCATTTCTGCATCGCCTTACTACACTTCAGGAAAAAACCACACACACACAGAGGTAAACACTAGACCTAGGCAGCACGGATTAGGTTTCAAAGATCTGCCATCTAAATAACAGAAGCCATGCTAAATATTATATATTTTGGCTCAATTAAATTAAAATCAACAGTTGTGGATGTATTTATCTGTATAAAAACAGAGTATTTCTCTGTGCAAGATTCCATCTACTTTTCAAAGTAAAAGCATCTTTAAGTTCTGGCAGGTAAATAGCTCACTTCACATTAATTTTAGCCTGTGTAAACTTTTATTCCTGGTTCACACTGAGTCTGGAATCATGAAATAACCCAAATCATACAGTCAAAACTTGCAATCAGACCTATTGCCAACAGATAATACTGTTTCCTTCCCAAACATTACTTCGTCATCCAAATGAGCAGCTGTCATTTGTTCTTCTCATCAGTCTAGCACGGCACATTTCTCTCTGTTGTAAGATACAGCAGGCTTACTTTATAGCATAAGAATGAAAAACTAAAACACCCCTCCAGGTCACTCAGTCACTCTCTGCTCTGGCACTATAGCTGAACAGCAAATGAGTAATTCCGCAGTATGTAATAAGGCCAATGCATATCACTGCATTTTAAAACCTCACTGTTGAGGTCATTCAGGAGGCAAACTTGAAGGCAGATGGCCAAGCAGAGTAAGAGCTAGTCTTAGAAAAATCTCACAACATCAGCCAAAGCAATTGTCTCTGGGAGATCGTGCTATAACACAAGAAAGATCAGAGCTCACTTTAGAAAACCATAAAGTCTACTTAAACAGACACAGTCTTTATGCTACTATTAAACTCTGAATTCATCTGCAGGAAAATGCACTGTGGCCACACCAAGGGAAAAGCACTTTGCAAACTTACACAGGGGAAAAAAGAAACTCACAAAATTCACAAACAAAAGCATCGAGGGAACAAAAAAGTCATGTCAGTTTTAAAAGAAATGCTACAGAGAGCCAAAAAACCATCGCCCCTAAGCAACATAAAGATCTTCCCTTTCTGTCCTGACTGCAGACAGTAGTTACTCTTTCTGATAAGTCATCGGAAAGAGATTTTTCCTTCTTTATATCTTTCAAGGATACAGAGCACAATGGTAACAAGGGAACAGCTAGAAGATAAACTAGTGAGAGGTTGTACTCACTGAATTTCCTTTTAGGCATTGCCCTGATAACTAGATGAAGATGCAAGTACTCAGACGTGTTGATGACTGGACAAGTTCAGGGTAAGATTCAAATTTATTGTGTCTTTCCATGGACAAAGGAAAATCAAAAACTTGGGACTTAATGGCTGAACTCAAATAGAGAGAGAAAGAATATGGAGAATAATAAAAATACAGGGAGTCTTTCTTCTTCAGAACTAAAAATATGTCTTAAAAAAATTAAGCATGAAGAGTTCTGATTTTGCCATTTTCACCAAACTGATTCTACAGGCAAGAGCTTCTCAAACCTCTTGAGCCTTGTACTCTCAGGACTGCTATGATAGCGTCAGAGGGCCCAGGAAAAACAATCTGAATTCTGCCTGAACACTTTCATTACCAAGCCTTGGTAGTCTAGACAAAGAGGGTAGTTAGAGGTTCTCAAAGTACAAGAACGAAGTCCTGAGCAGTCCAGCTTCCCACAGCCCCACAAGTCCTTTTGGTGGGCTGAAAGGTATAGATAAGGAAGAACCACCCAGCTGATTCCAAGAGCCTGTCAGCCCAATTCATTCTTTATCTCAAGGAAAATAAGCTTCAAGCTTCCTCTTATCTAGAAGACAACTTCTAAGGCTTCTGAGCCTATCATAACAGACAATTGACAAAAATGTGGCACCTATTAGGCAGCAGGATGGCCAGACAAAGAACCCTCATGTGATTCCTCTGCTGGTTACTTCAACAAACTCACTACTGCAGCAAACTGGGGTTTTGCAGAGCAGCAGCAAGGTCTTCTAGCAATGCTGTATGTTACACAGCACAGGCAAGCTGGAAGTCTTGACCTCTTTCCAGAATTTTCCACTCTCAGCACAGCCCTCTCGCCCCTTCATTTTTTCCATTTCGAGGAGGTCCCATGTTGAAAGGATCCGGGCAAATATACACATTTATTGTAAAATATAATAAATCTTATCATCTTGTTCATCTCATCCTGTGGCAACAGTCAATTATGTTCATTTGATTCAGGCTGGTTTGAAACTGAGCAGAAAGCATCTCCTGGAAAGCTTGTCTTGACTGACAAACCCCAGAAGCTGATCCAGGCAGGGCTCTTATTTCCAACAAGAAGATACCTTGAGAAATTTCAAACAATGAGGAAACTCTGAATAGGCCTTGATTCAGGACTGTGCTCTAAGCCTGTATGAGTACAATAAAGGGGTAATCAGGAAGGCTGCCAGTCCAGGAGTACGGTGGGGGAGGAAGGAATGCAGTATTTGGGGCATTCCTACTGCCCAATCCACCACTTTGTGAAGCATCTCCTGGCTGGACTGCTAAAAAGGCAAAAAGTACCAACAAAAACCCTCTAAAGCACAATTCATCTCCCTGAAAATAGACCTTAGTGGCACAACGGGAGTCCTGGAAGCACAGGGTCAGGCTGTAATTTCACTTGCGATTGGTGAAAAAAAGTTTCAGAGTTATACTTAATGCAATGTGATGGCTGCTTTTCATAAATTCTGCAGTTAAAACTTCCTTCTCTCCCCAAAGTGCTGCTCACCTTGTTCAGAAAGGCAGATAGGAAACAGGTGTACCATTGGCGGTGGCTTTTTTGGGTTGGTTTGGGGTTTTTTTGTCTTGGGGGCACTGAGTTTAGGTTTAAAATAATCTTTAGGAGCAGAGTTCAGCAGAGCACCGCAGCAGAGCCAGGAGGCCGGGTCCCGGGAGAGCAGGAGCGTGCAGCTTCCACCAGGGGGAAGTGTCCAGCAGCAGAAAAGCTGGAGGAACACCCTAGTAGCAGGGACGGGCAGGGAGCACCCCGCTGTTGCTGAGCCACCACCAGCATACCGGGGCAGATCCAAAAGCAGTTTTTAGCACGAAGCTGTCTCTCTCCCTGTCTGAAAGAGCCTTGCCATCCTTTGTTTTCGGTTACCCTTCCTCCTCTGAAAGACTCATAGTGGATATGAAGCAATATAGTCAGGACATCTGGATTTTCTTACTGCAATAGTAATGTTTCCTCTTTAATATTAACATTCCAGAAAGGAAAATTACTCTAATTTATGCCATAAATTTCCAGCTCATTCAAGAATAAAACTGTCCCAAATTACCTTCTTATTATAAGCTTCTAAAAACTTACGCATGCAAAAAAAAAAAGTTGTGGGTTTTTTCCTAATTAATGTCTACAGCTGATGTAAAGGAAATATTTTTTTAAAAATTTTGAAAATAACAAAAAGATCCGAGAACCATACTGTTCAAAAAAAAACAAAACACCAATATCCTTCAGATGCTTGTTCCTTGATAAAAAAAACAATCAAACAAAAAACCTCCAAGAGAATAAAATCAACAATTCAAAACAAGTCTATTTCTCTGATTAAAGGGAGACTTTAATCTCCTCTTCAGTTTCAATTCTTGTTGCCCTTTTCTTTGCCATACATACACAAAAAAAATTTCATCTGAAATTCACGATACATGTGACTGTTCAGAGACTACTGCAGTGTGTGCTATACAGAGATCACTGGAACTGCTGTTCCATCAGTTCCCCGGAAAGGGGGCCGGGTGAATACAACTCCAAACTGTCCCCCCTCCCCAGGGCAACAAAGCACTGCGAGTAGGAGTAGGAAGGACACGGTACCAAAGAAAGCACAAATGGAGATCCTGCATTTGATAGTCCTGACACCTCAACTCCCCTTGTACTAATCTGTACTGTTACTTGCACCCCCAAAGATCAGAACCCCTAGGATTTTTCTGCCTTCAGTATGCAACCTTGTATCCTAAGAAACTCCCCATTTTACTGGTTTAGAAAGCAATTTCCTTGGACAAGGACTACAAGAGGAATCAGAGGCACAAAGGAATGAAGTGACCTGCGAGAGACCATGCTGCAAGCTGACAGCAGAACCAGGACTGAAATACAAGTCCCCTCACCTCATGGCCTTCCTTTATGTTCAGGGCTGTCCAAGTCCCACCAGCACCAGAGAAGCATTGAATCATCACATCACACCCAAATGCAAAGATGCAGCTGGAGCAGGGCTTTCTTCTCCATCCAAATCGTAGAATTTGTAAAAAGTACTGATCAGTCCAAAATGTGAATAACAACCTCAGAACTAAGAATGATCGGGAGAAGTATGTATTTTCAACTGCCACTAACATGAGACATTGAAATTTTATCAGTCCATCTCCAGGAATGTCCTAATTTTTAACCCACTCCCCCAGCACACCTACCTTTCCATTTATTATACAAGACCTAAAGAAAGATTTTTGTGGGTGCTGTGAGTCAAACGTTTGGCCTGCATAAAAATGCTTTCTGCATCACACCCATCAACATGGTCACTTCATTCTCAACTAGCTATTTCTCCCCCCAATGCAAATATAGGAGATTTAGTGGCTCCATCTGCTCTGTCAAAAGTGCCCAGACAGCTCAGCTATATTGCTTATTGAATTGCTTCAGGCATAGCAGCCCAAACATGAACTGTGTTACATTAAAGTTCTTCATCTTTATGGAAAAACGCTTGCTGTAAGAGTCCAATGGTTCTTTGTATATTGCATTAAATACATATATATTTTAAATAAAAAATCTGGATGTTTTAAAAGATTTTAACACCATATTGAATTCTAAGAAGCCTGCAAACTTCAAATATTGAAGAAAGGAAGCAAGGATGGAAAAACAGGTAAGAAATCTCTATTCAGCAAGTTTTTGAAATGTGCATAAGCAAATTAAATATTCAGTCTGTTCAGCAAAATAGGAGAGCTTATCAAAAGTGTTCCTGGCTAATAAAAAAAGCAGAGTGAAAAAACAGTAAACATAGATATTCCTTCCATTGCCCGCAGTGTCATATAAATCCTTACTTCTCACACACCACAGGCCTGTGACCAGGATTTAGACATCTGAACCATGATTTGGGGTTTGAGGGAGCCATGGGAGCTTCATGCACCTCAGCTCCCAGCTTGCAAGAGGTGGAAAAGATAAACCTTCATCGAGATAAACTAATTACTGACAGCGAGACACTTCAACATGCTAAAAAGAGATCTTAAAAACACAAGATGGGTGCTTTGAGAAACAATGTGGCCAAAATGTTATCAAATGTATGGGATGGATTGCTCACAAACACACAGAGCTTGACATTAATCCAAATAGAAAACACCTAGAAGCCACTACATGTATGCTTAAAATCAGAAGCTGAAATTTGGAAGAATTCCTCCAAAAACACTGTATGGGTTATCAAAATACAAAGACCAGCAAGAGAAATGTAATAAATTTTTTCAAATCACCCCTACCACTAAGTTTTCACTACAATTTCACTTCTATTATGCATCATTTGTTTGAAAGAACAGGGTAGCTCCTGCTTTTCTGAATCAGAAACCAGCAGTTCTGATCAAGAGTGGATGTCTTTAGCTACATAACTGAACTGTTTCTCTTCTGCTATGTACGTCCATCTGTATATAAAAATGAATAAAATATTTTGACGTAATTCTCAAAGAGCATAACTTTACTATCATCCACACTGGAACAGTAACATGTCAGTGACTACAGCAGGGCAAACAATAACTTCATGAGATTTTTGAGGGTAATGAGACTAAAAAAAAAATCAAGAACTGTAGAATAGTTTGGGTTGGTTTTTTTTAAGAAATTCCCTTCCCCACAAAGAGAGCACCTTCAAAGTACAGTAATTCAAGCAGCATATGGCATTTACATTTTCATCTAAATCTTTAAAGAAGCCCATTATTTCCTTAGATTTGAGAAAAGAACCCTGCTTTATTTCACCACACCAACCATAAATTATTCATTAATTCTGTTTGCTAACTCTGTAACTCAGCCCAGATGTGCCGGCTGGAGTGGCATTCCATAAGAGAAGTTAAATATAGCAAGCTGTATGCAAGGACCACACTCTCTCTCTCCCCTCACTACAGCATGCTCAAATACTACTTGAGAGAAAACAATGAAAACATTTAAAAAATATTCTGAATATGTGAGTCTGAAATGCCACAGTGTGATCACAAAATTTCATGTGAGAGAGTCCCCACACATTTCATTTGGGTGTAACTGAAGTCACTGGTCCTGTCTCTGGGGAAAGGGCTAGCACTTTCACTCCAGAGTAAACTGAAAATTTACAAGCAGAGGAACACTCCTTGCCATGCAACATTTACAAATATAAATGAAGACTTAAGTTTTCAATTACAAGAAACACTTCTGAGCCAGCTACCAAGGGCAACAACCAAGTTGATGAGGAATTGAGAGCATCCCAAGGAATTTTTTATGGGATTGACACAGAAATTTATTGGTGGGAATCTTTAGTCCATTTTAGTGCTTCAGAAAAACAACCATTATACACTAGCAAAGATGATTAATGTTAGCATTTATAATCCAACACTGAAAATAGTCCTGTTGAACAGAACGGAAACTACCACTTCAGGCACACATTCAGCCACTGTTACAGTTTCAAGCACTCTTCATCAACTGTCTTAAGCTAGTCTGGAAGTACCTTTTTTAAACTAGACACTATTCCTGATCATTACATAGTTGGAGAAGAAGTAGAACAGAAGAAGGCTGAACATTACAGTGTCACTTTCCTTGGAGTTTGGAGACTCTTCTAAGGCCCACAACTCTTCTTCAGTTGAGGGATTTTCAGAGGTCATGTAGTCCCTTTGCTGTGCTCCAAGACAAGATTAAGACTGTTTAAAATATTTGCCTGATCTGTTCCTAAAAACTTCCAGTGTAACAGATTCTGTACCATGCCTTTGCAGAAGGAGGGTATTTTGGAGAAGCTGTTAAAGACTGGCATGTTAATGGCACCACTGCTTTGGTAACAGGTATCAGCTGCTATCATCCAACTTTGCCACACTTGCATCTTGTAGCCAAATTCTGCTGTTCTTTAACCAGCTGTGTCCATATGAGACTTTGAAAATATGTAAAGACTAACTACTGTTAACAAAGGACACCTTCCCATTAGCCAGCAAATAGGCAAACAAACCTTGATGTACATATATACTACTAGCCACCTTGGAACACAGTAAAACTCTGTCAGCTGTTCCTAAGAACATGAATACATGACTGAAGTCATAATTTAGCCATGGGAAGGCATACCAGCACTACCTTGAGTCTCCTCAATGTCAATAATGGAAGAAACAATGGAGTGGTAGCACAGGTCAACAATCTCAGGGCAGTAAATACCTATTTTTTTCCCTAGTCCACACTTACAGAATTTTCTTTGTTTCTGGTAGTTACTCAAAGTTAGCACAAACAGCAACCACAGAGTTCTACTATGGACAATGACCTCTTCATTTTGCTGTGTACACAGATCTTTGAGAACATCTCACTTCTACTTCAGGAATCAGGTGGAAAGCAGGCAGCGAGAAGCAAACCAGATCAAATTTTATTTAAGCTAGTCACCCCGGCAGTAAGTTACAACTGAGTCCACCTCTATGAGGAAACGTTTCCTCTCCAACTTCTATGGAAGAAGAGAGGTATGCAATGCAAAACCTAGAAACTGGACCCAGTTACAGCACGCGTGGGAGATGGAAGGGGACGAAGGATCTGGAGGCTCTCAGAAAATAAAGACCATACGTTGCTAAAGGTAGAAATCTGTGAAATCTTTGTTGGGGGTACAGCAAAGAAGAAGGATACAGTGCAGGTGTGAAACCACAAAATGAGTCAAAAGAGAAGAATAGGAACTATATTAGGTAGCCCATCTCAAAAAACCATTTTCTAATGTATGAGAAGAGCATTATAGTAAAAGAGAAAGAACTTTTAATCTCCTTTGCACTGCATTAATTTCTAGAGCACTGTTGAGAAAATTTTTTTGTGGAGTGAAACCAGCACCTGGTATGTTTCCCTGGTTTTGCACAGCAACAGAAGCTGCAGGAAAGTTTTGGTTTGGACAACTAAATTTAGAAAGTGAAACACCAAATCTGATGCACTTCGCTTGTAAAGTCTTAGCTACACATTATACATAGCTAAGTACAACTGTCTGAAGTTACGGCTTTCAGGTTGTTTTTGTTTAAGCGAAAATCAGGCCCTCGTGAAGCTGTCTGTATACCTGAATTTGTGCCTTATTATCTTTCTCCACAGGTACTGTGCTTGAAAGCAGGGATAAGACCTTAAATTACTCTAACAAAAATTCAGCATCCAGCTAACTTTATGAAGAGGCTTATGAGAAAACAAAGTCACCATTGAGAACTACCTGTTTGCACGATCTATCACTTTGGCAGAAAAAGGAATGTCACAAGCAGAATTTTTGGTATTAACCTGTACTGATTTGTGCTACAGTAATCTACAGCAATTTAAACAACCCAAATCTAAAAGGTCTTGAGATTCTCCCACTTTTGGAAGTCTTATCTGGCCTACTCACTTAATGCACACACACAGGTTATTACATTCCAGCAGAATTACGACCAGATGGGGTTTTGCTATAAGCTTGACTATTTTCTTTTGTTTTGTTTTTATAAAGACTTGTTCTCTGTTCATTTTTTGACAGAGAGATAACAAACTTATTCAACATAAAAAAAAAAAGAGAAGAGAAGAGAAGAGAAGAGAAGAGAAGAGAAGAGAAGAGAAGAGAAGAGAAGAGAAGAGAAGAGAAGAAAAGAAAAGAAAAGAAAAGAAAAGAAAAGAAAAGAAAAGAAAAGAAAAGAAAAGAAAAGAAAAGAAAAGAATGTTTACTTTGGTTGTGCTAAGCAGCCAGGTGCTATAATAGTGCAAGTTTCATCTGAAGTCTGCAGTGCTGTAAGTTCCACCATGTTAACCATCACATCGGTCTTGTGGCCAGGAAGTTTGGGAAGCACAGAAAGAATCTTCTCTGCAAGACTGTCACCATGATGACCAACTGCTCCTGAGGGAAAAAAAAAAAAAAAGACCCAAAAACTATCAGGTGCATAACTAGAAAAACAAACACAAGGAATTGAAAAGAAAATAACCACGTTTTGGGGAGAAGGATACTAGTATTCATAACACCAAGATCACACTTAGCTTTTCAAAAACATTTTGCAACAAAAGTGAAATTAATTTCTAGAATGTGTAAAGTTAAAAGCACTTACAACATTTCAGAAAGATTCATTTTAAAAGTACAAATTAGACTTAGTTTTACAGCTGTTAGATATTCACTGATTCTACGCTTAGCCATGAAAAACATTTTTCTTTGCCTAAGGAAGTTGTTAAATAATATTTGCAATGGATATTAGAAAAAGGCAGGCAAATATTTATATATACACTCACATGTATACTGTACTTTTCTACCTAAACTAATAGGGCTGTGCTTGAAAGGGCTGTATACAAGTTGCATAAATAGCTACCCAGACAAGCCAGCCTAATATTAAAATAAACAATTACCAATGGTATGCCGCTATCAAGATCATCACTTTTATATGAACTGAGGGCAGCTCAGGTGAAATAAACATGAAATAACTAAACGAACCCAAGTTACAGAGTATAAAATGTCATTTTGACCATATTCCAAGAGAAACTCTGAACTCCAGCTGGCATGTTTTCTTCAATTTTCCTGATTTCAAACACACATGCTTTTCTTTCCATTCATGAACTCCCAACACAGGCTCTACAACCAACTTAGAAAATATTAGGGCTGTGAGCCAATTCAAAGCAGAAGAACATGACACACACTACAGATAAAAAAGTCAAGAGAGAAGGACCAGAAACCTTATTGCCTTTAGGTCAGGAACAAGTTGAAGGTATTTGTATTCTGCCACTTAAGCTACAGTTCAGCCATTAACACAGGGCTGGACAGCAGTGCTGAGCTTAGTATTGTTCTCCTGGCTTTAATGACAGAAAAACGGGAACTTTTGAAGCAGGAAAAAGTTCTCTCAGGCTATGGTCCCACTCCATCTAAGTCTGTCTGTGTGGCAGCTATCTGCTCTTATGTTTTCATCATTTCCAAAGACAGAGATTTGTTTCAACAGCTGAATTAACTTCACATGCTCCAAAAATCAAAAAAAGGCTCTTACATCAAGAACACTGCTGCGGTCAGATTATTAAATGCTCTTGGATAAGCAGAAGACTGTCTCCAGCAATTCTACAGCAGCCAGGTATTCAGGCTGTAAACCATGGTTTATCCACTATTCTGTATTGCAGAAGAAGATGAAAAGAGATGCAAGGATGAAAATGGAAGAGAAAAGTGAAGTCAAACTCTCTGCTGGCAATGGCTCTATCACTCTGCTGGCAGTGGCTCTATCACAGAAAGCAAAGAAAGCATATGTGTCCAGCATGGGGTGGTACTGCAGTGTGACCACTCAGCTGGTTTATTACCCATTTGTTTCACCAAAGCCTGCAACAATTACAGAATGACAGCAACTTTCTTTTCTACCATTGCCAGCCAGAGTTAGACCAGTGAAGTACAGATGGAATGAGCTGGGTTGTCTTTGTGACTCCCTAAGCTATCTTGTTCTACAAAATCCCTACATTCTTCTTACTAGATCAGTCACGTGTAAGGCACATTGCAACACTCACAAAGCTGCACAGGGAAAACCAACGGTACTCTACTGAGCTTCCTCCCCATGTACTGGAAGCAACATCTGTCTCTCCACACATACTGCATGCGAGCAACATTTAGCTAGACAAGACATCTGGCTAAACTAAAAACACCTCGAATGCAAATAAACCCACACTAATTATTAACATCCCTCCTTTCCCTCTTGGCACAGGGGGAAGACTCAGAGTACCCGAGCTGCTTCCACAAATGGCTAGTGCTATCTCCGTCTCTTTCCCATAACTGTTACTTCCTGGAGGTTTCCACTGGTCCACAGGCGCTCCTGGCTTTTGCCATGCCTCATCAAATCAATCACAAAACATCTACTGGAGGTTTTAAAAGTCACCATCACCCCTGAGCAACTGCATAAATCAACCAAGCCTGAAAAGACAGTTAAACTTCACAAGACTAGGACAGGAAATCCCAGGGAGTCACTTTCCAACTGCACTGACTTCAGAAGGATGCATGGGACTAGTTTTGATCCTCTCAACTCACCGCTTCTGAGGACAGTCAACAGACTGCTCAGCAGCTTCTCATGACCAACAGTGTTCAAGGCAGGTGATGGTTTTTATTGCTGCCAAAGTACAGACAGATCAAGCGTTCATGTGACAAGAAGTTATCTGACCACTGCAAAATAGGAGTTTTCATGCCAGGCTAACATCTAGCTTTCAGGATACAAGAACTCTTATGTATCATGCTGTTCTAATTTCATTTTTTCTTTACATTTTAAGTTACAAACTGAAATAGGTGACATTTGATACAAGTTGTAGCTGACACAATTTGCAAAGTCAACCAACCAATTCTTTAGCAGCAGCCAGGAACTCACTAGCTACAACCCCTGCTTCCCCCAGAATGGCATCAATGACAGGCATACAAGAAAATATTTTCCTAAACCCATTACCAGTGCTGTATCACACCACTTGTACTCCTATTCTTACTTTCTCCTACTAGCTGTACTGTTTGGTTCAAAAACAAAACAGAACAAAAAAATAGCACATTTAAGGAACAATTGCATGCCACAGAAACAAAATGAGAGCCTGGGCATTGGGAAGACTTTAAAGTCAGTTGCTAAACATGAGGAGCTTGATTCAGAAAGCAGTTCTGCAGCGCTCACTAGCCAACAACTAATGCAGCTAATTTCTACTGGCAGCTTGTCCTTCCATGAGTGTTTAAATATAAGACAGTGTGCACCAAAACAGTATGCAAAGCATATCTTGGCCTCACTATCAAGCTTTCTCAGCATCTGCTGTTTTACCTACTTTATAGATAGATCAGTTCGGGACAGGTGATTTTGAAAGATACATGGACAAACCCATCCCATTTTTCATGATGTTTCAACACTGCACACTCACCCAATGCTTTTCTGAATAATACCACCACTGGAAAGACTTTACACTACATAACTCTAGTGGGACAATTCCTGTGAGGCACCTTTCTTAGGGACCACATGACCTCTATGAGAACAGGGTTTAAAATGTCAGGAGGCAGAAATATTTACACCTATTTCCTTGAAAAAAGATAGATAATTAGAGCTCCAGTTCCTTATCAATGTTTTGACATACTCTTTTAATCCAGTGTTAGATTAAGATGATGTCGTTAAACAGTGCTGAAAAGCAGCCTGTATGTTCCCAGGAACAATTGGGCAGCATTAAAGGAAACTAGAGCATTCTTTTACCTTGCCAAAAGACAGATCTATATTCTCCTCTGTACAGATAAAAGAATACCAAAGCAGCCAGTTACCTATCCCATTATGCTGACTATTGAATCTTAACCAACAAAAAAGCACCACAACTCCTCCCTCCTCCAAAACCCAAAAGCCAATCTGCACTCCAGCAGGAGGATCACGGAAGTCCACAACCAAGTCCAGTAGCATCATTTAGTAGCATTTACTGACATAAAAATATGACAGATTCCCCATCTCTCAGAGTCTTGCAACGTATGTAAAGAGCAGCAAATTTGGAGATGAGGAACACTTTACCTGTTCAAGGCTCGTGTAATTTCTAAATCCTCTACACTGACCTAGTCACCTGCATTTTTCTTTTAACAAGAAAAACTCATTCCATTCATTTTCTTCTCTCTGTAGAGCCTCTGTAACAAACTTAATGTCTGAAGCATTTAGAAACCTATTATAAAAATTTGTGTGCTTATCCCATGATAGCCAAATCTTTACAGATGTCATGCCATAGCAGAAGCTGCACCCTGACCTGCAGTAGTGAGTGTTCATACTTGAATACTTTCGGCAGCCATCACTACTCACAGCGCAGTCTCAACCTCAAGTAACCATAATAATTTAATTATCAGTTGCCTCCTGTGTTGAAGCCCCAGTCTAGTTCACAAAAAGGGGACTACTGTACTCTACAGGCCTCAGTATTTATGTTTTCAAGGCCTCAGCTTGGATAGTAAGAAAGGAAAAATCATCTAAAAGGACATTAGTGTCAATCCACCAACGCATCAACATGGAAGACGCTGCAAACAAAATGAACATGAGTAAAGCACTCCAAATTAGAAATGTGATAAATATAATGAAGAAAATAGACAACTACAAACAAATGCTTTAGAACAAAAATAATGAAAAAGAGAGATTAGTCTCTCTTAGAACCAGCCTTTACCAGGCCACACTCTCATTCTCCACTATGAATGGGATTATGTAGAATGATAAAGGCACACTATGACCTTCTCATCACTACAGCTGCTCCCAGGCACCAAAACGGAATAGTACCTGCACTTCACTGATGAGTGACTTAACTGTGCCTTTTGTATCTGTTCAAATGCTGAAAACATTACAACCAGCACGGAGGTCTGATGCAAAGCTGACAGTGAGGGAGGGGATACATAAATTTAAACCCAAGTTTGCAGCCTTGGCTCTTGAGAAACATTCCCATGATTTTGACAGACCAATGCAACAGTGCTGAAGACGATAAAGTGCTGCTGCTGACAGCATTGAAATATCCAACTTCAAGAACACCTATAGAAAGGTTATTATTCAAAACTATGGAGTAACTGCACAGGCACCCCCTGCTATTCACTCTTCTCTGTCTTTTGCTCACTGTATCGAATTTCAAAATTACCCCCACACACCAGCGGGCGAGACCCTGTGCTTGCAATAGCCCAGATCCCAAATGCTGCAAAGCTTGAAAGAGTGGGAAGAGAAATGTGTCAAGCTGTTCTGAACACCAGTATCTAAAAGGTATCAATGAGCTTAACAAACAAAACCAGAAACCTGGAAAACTACAAAATACTGCCCCATAAAAGGTATGAATGCTGGCAAGGTGGTAACCAACAAACACATGGAAGGAGCATGGAGCTACAATATAGTACCACAACACAAATATTTAGGGGTGCAAATATTAGAGGAAGGAAATTAAGAGGAATTAAGGTGCTTACCAGAGTTAGCTCTGACTTTTAACCAGTGTCACTTATCAGGGTACTCCTCTAGCTGGGAGGATTTATTCTGCTTTTTAAAGCAGAGTAGTGAACATTAAAACAATACGTAGGCAAACAAAATACAGCGTGCATAAGCAATGCTGAACATACAAAAAAATATAATATAAAAAGTATTCAATAGAGTTCTAGATAAGAATGGAACACGAGCTAACAAATAAGACATCTCTAACTGCAACTCTTTTAGAAATCCTCTAGAGCTACCTAAACCTGTACTACATCCAGGCCTTTGAGTTAGAAAATACTTTCCTTCTGATAGTCTATTCAGAGGGATTCAAAGTCACCTTGTTCAAAGCAGAAGCCTGACTTAATCAGAAAGTAGCCCAGCACCTACTCTTAGTGAACTTCCAGGCTGTTGTGGAAGTGCTGTGGAATAGGAAAGCATTCTGATAATTCATGGACACATAACCAACATCCATTTCTACAGCCCACGCTCCAGACAAGATTCAGATATCAATACAACACAAATCAAATCCAAAATCTTGCATCTTTAGAGAGGGAAGATTTAAAAAGTTGTTTGAAATGAGCTCCAAATGAGAAAGTCTACCTCAAAGGCTTCTAGCTGCACTGAGTTGTCATTTCAAAAGAAAAATTACTTATTTCTACACTGCTGACTGAAAATATGTATCATAGCTTGAAAAAAAGATCCAGTGGCCCAGCTGCCAATACCAAACTGAAAACTTGCAGAGAGGAAGCCTTAGCTTTTACAAAGTGTAAGGCTGAATGAAACTCAACAGACTCAATCACCTGAAGGCCAAGAAGTGAAGCCACAGGTACAGGGCCAGGGAAAAGAGTATATAAAAAGCTGGATATGCCTAAGAAAATTTAGGTATTGGGTACAACTTAATGTTGCCATTTCCATTTTCTTTAAAACTGATTTCACAATTTAAACGCTGG
>VXAD01001741.1:499162-663784 GCA_013399195.1 Dicrurus megarhynchus
CCGCTGCCGGTGCCGTGGGCCCTTAGCCCCGGCCGCGCAGGCCGAGGCGTGCTGGGCCTCAGCGGCGAGAGCCCCGCGTGGTGTCCCTGCCCCGCAGGCACCCCTGGGGGCCCGAGCTCTCCCTGGTGCCCTCCTGCCCGAGTTCCCGGCGTTGAAGTACTGAAACAGCCTCAACGTTTTATGTATTAACTTTTTTTTTACAACTTGAGGGACTATATTTACGTTCAGATGGTAATGAAGCATGTAAACTAAACCTTGCCCATGTGGTAGACCTGTCAGTGCAGAGTACTGTGAGCACTCAGGGGTCTGCTCAACTGATTTCACAATTGAAATGTTAAGAACATGTCTCAACAGTAATCTGAAGAGTAGCCCTAATATTCTACATGTGAAGATAATCTGTCACAGTTGATATCCTGGGAATTTTATTCTTAAATAGTATGTGTTTCTTTTCTCTTATGGTAGATGAAAATGAAGCAGAGAGACCAGAGGAAGAAAAATCTAGGTGAGTATCCTGACAACTGGAAGCCCTGTAGCATGGTTGCACAAAAATTGTATTCACTACATTCTTCTTCCCAGCTGCTTGAAAGTTGGTAGTACCTAAACACGCTCTGATGTCTTTGAAAATGTCCTTAAGATAGTATGTTTGGTGTTTGCTTTTCTGTGAAGTGGCTTTACCTGTGAAATTGTGTTACTTAAGTATGAAAGTTAGTTTAACTCGACAGCAATAACCCCTCACAAAATGCCAACAGGTTTGTTGGCACAATTCTTTTTGTAATCATTGTGCTTTATGGTCTTAATAATGGATCAGGACTTGATTTGTTTGAGATAATTTAGCAATTAAAAAACATCCTATTTCCCAAAGAGATTGCAGTGTAGTTACAAAAACAGGAATGCAAGGAAGCAGATGAAGATTACACATGCAGATCACATCTGCTTGGGTTTTCAGGGTTGGTTTGTTTTTTTTTACCAGTGAGACAGTATTTGAAAGAAACTTAGGAAAGCTCTGTAAGTATTTGGGGGGAGGCTGCTTTAGTTACAAAGAGCTGTACAAGAGCACAAAGATGCTCCCTTGAAAACTTAACAAGGTTAATGGAGATTAGTAACAAGGACTGACTGGAAAAGGGAATCAGTCACTTGTGCTGAATGAAGGAAATTCTCATAATTGGTAAAATATGGAAATTGCTGATTGTCAAGATATATTAAACAAATAAAGGGGAAGTCAATACATGAAAACATACACTGTTATTTTCTGTAGATGTTTCAGTTTTTTCAGTGTGAACTCTTTCATTTAGTTAGCCTTGGTGGACTGCTTGTTCATAAGCTTGCTCAGTTGCTTTTTTGAACTCATGTCAACTTTTGACAAGCACAGAATGATAAAGCAGTAATGACCTCCACCACGTGACTATGTACAATATCACTGTGAAACAGGTACTTGGTGTTATTATTTGATTCCCATTATTTCTGTAGTATAAGAAACAGAGTTGTTTTCTGTCACTTTTTCCCTGTCACTTAACGGGTTTTTAGACCTCCATTGCGTTTGTCTTGAATCCCGTCTCTTCCTGAGCAAAGAATTCTAGTTACTTACTTGCTCTTTATGTAGAAGCTATTCCATATCAGTTGATTCCTTATGTTCAGTTACTTTTTCTTGACCTGTCATCTTTGTCAGTATTACTGTTATTTAGGAAAATCACTTGCATTGAGGGCAAAATGATCTTTAGAAACAGTGTACTCCAGTTTTTGGTCAATAGTGTCTAGCTTGGCATTTGGCTGTCTCAATGCATAGTTTTGGACAAAAAGCATAACAAATATTAACTTAGACATCTTAGGAGTTGTGTTTGGAACTGTGGAAGTATGGGGACAGTTCACCTGTTAAAAGTTTTGGTCTCTGGCCTCTCAGTTTTGGCATTGTTTGTATATACAAAAAAGTGGAAGGTGTTATATTCAGGTTCTGTAGCTAGTCTGTTGTTTTACCAGGTGATGAAGTGAAATGATCAAGCTTGTATCCTGAGGCAACAGCTGGGCAACGGCATGAGTGTGTTGCCAACAGAGTATGAGTATCATTCTATTCAATAAAAATTGGCAATTGCTCACTCTGTTTCAGAAATACCTTTTTAGTAAAAGGATATGGTTTCCCTGCTTACTCTGCTATTGTGGTGCAGCATCCTAACAGCTAATGGGACTGTGGAAGTTAAAATATTGCTGTGTAAGAAACAGCAGTAGGTGGGCCCGGTGAGATGGCTCATTTGCATGGATGGCACAGTACTCGTCCTTGTAGATGGACCCATAGTTTTAAAATTTTTACAGTTCTTAGTCAACAGTTAAAATATAATAGAATTAGGCATTGAATTTTAAGTATTCCATGTGGTAGAAGAAGATTTCAAAATGGTGATGTGGGAATTGCGTTTCAGTGAAACATTACCTATGGGCATTAAAATGGTTTTTTCCATTATATCTTTGATAAGCGTCAGTCTGCAGTGAAAATAAACCTCAAACAACTTATTCTCCCTTCATATGTTACGAAGTATTTCAGTTTGATTTCAAAAGATCCAAGTGTAATGCCTCATTACTTCCAACTATTCTACAAACATCCAGTTAGTATGATTTATGATAGCTAAATATTGCTAATATAAAGTTATATTTGTCTAGATTTTTAAAATAAGTAGACTTTGTTTTTTAATTAATTAGTGCAGAAGACTACTGGAGCCTTGGCTTTTTGTCTGGAATGATGTAGCAAAGCTTTTTTTCGTCATTAGCTGATACCTGTGAAATGATATGTGCATAAATACCTACTTTCATCTTTTCCTATTTGTTTTTGTTTAAGTGCTCCACCCCCACCTGGAAGTGAAGAGGAAGCTGCAGAAAATGGCGTTGTGAAAACGGTAGTTTTAAATGTGTTTTTGAAATACTGCTTTAATATGTTTTGATTCTATGACTTATTGGGAATTGATAATTTGACTAGGACTTACATTTAAATGAATTGATGCCTAAGTGTGTGCTCTTTTTTTTTTCTATAATGTGTTTGTGATCTGCAGAAACTGTAGAAATTACTAAATTAGGACATCAGATTTCCAGCTGCAGTCCACTTTTTAAATCTAACTTACAGAAAATAAATTAATAGTGCTCCCAGTTTTTGTGGGGGATGGGGGCAGAAAGATGGTGCTTGAAGACAGCTCTCTTTTCTCAAAGGCATCTTTATCAAAATGATGGTTGGTCTATTTTTCCTCACTGATAAGAAAGTAAAGTCCTCTGATCATTTTTCTTTTTTTGAATATGACAAACAAGCAGCATTTGTAGAACTATGTGAAAGTATGAACCGAGAGATTAATTATACATGCCTTTCAGAGGCAACATAACGCCTGTTTTGTAGTAGTCTTCAGTGTTTGGTGTGTCTGATAACTTCAGTGTTAGTATGATGAAGGAAAGGACCAGGAAATGAAATTTACAGTTGCAGTGTTGATTAAAGGATTCAGGTTACTGTGAATGGGAACAATTTAAGTATGTTCTGTGAGAAAATCTTAGTTTTACTTCAGTGGGATTTTTTAGCTTATATCTTCCAGGAGATATCTGTTAGTGATGCAGAAACCGTTATTGAGATATTTGTGCAAGTTTCAAGGACTGGCCTCTTAGTGAAATACTTTTTTTTCAGTAACTCTAATGCTTTATTTATGAAAGGCATTACAATGTATTTAAAATTGGGGAAAAAATTATTAAAACTTTAAAACTTATTTCAGTTGTTTAAACTGAAAAGCTACTTAAAGTGCATCGAAGGTGTTTTGTGTGATGTTAATGTAAGTGGGTGTAATGTTCTTAGGTACCAGGCAACAATAATACTTTTTTGGAGTTGCTGATCTTAAAGTATTTCTGGAAATCCGTTTAGGCTCAGTTTTCTTGTACTTGCATATTTTTGTATTTTTCATCTATATAAAGCCTGGCATTGTTAGGATATCATTAGAATATCTCCTTAAAATTGAGAACTTCGTGGTAAATGGTATTCATGAAGGTTCAGCAGCAGCTTAGAAAAATGGGTGCTGTTCAAGTTGGTTGAATAGGAACAGGTGAATATTTCTGTGAGGAGGGAACTAAGAAATCATTGATTGTAAGTGAAGTGGGTTTTGGTTGAAAAGGTACATCATCCAGGCAAAATTTTATTTCCTATTTGATGCCTCTTTAATGGCATCTGTGTGGGTTGCCTGGTGAGTGATGAATTTGCACTTCTCAACCATATGGCATTGAAAGACTGTCTAAATCTGTCATTTACAGAATATCCGTACTGATCTAGACTTGCCCTATCTCTCCCACCTCAAGAATAGACTCTTCATTGTTATGTAAATTATATTAATGTTGTGTAGCAAGGATGAACTGCACTCCAACATCTTATCTTTTAGGGAGCTGTTGTTTTTTGTCTTATACCAGGCAACTTAATAGACAGTATAATAGACAAGGGCTAGAACTCGGCTGTGCGTGGGTAACTGCAGGCTGCCAGGGTAGAATCAACTTGGCTTCGATGTGTTCAGCCTCTTGCTGAAGGATTCCAATATGTGAATAAGGCTGATTTGGTTGGAAAAGTTTACTTGATTTCCACAAAGTTTTTGAAGAAGTTCCTCACCAAAGGATTTTAAAAAACTATTCAGTGACAGAATGAGTCCCACATGGATAACTGATTTGTAATAGATAGAAAACACGGGGTAGAAGTCAAGGTTCTGTTTCCATAGCAAAGGAAAGTCACCTCCAGGGAGGATTCTCTGGAATTTTGTGCTTATCTATGCTGTTTAATGTATTTACTTGGAAAAGAGCTAAGTTGTGAAATCACAAGTTTTCTGATGATACAAAGTTAATCAAGATAGTAAGATCAAGGACCAACTGTGAAGAACTGACTGGTTAATACATGGTTATTGAATCCTGCATAGAAAAAGAAGAGTGATGTTCATTGGGGAAAAAAACATATTTACAAATAAAATGGTCCAAATTGATCACTACCACTTAGGAGGGACATGTTAAGTGCTAGTCAGGAGTCTAAAAAGCAGTTAAACCTTGCAATGTAGCAGAAGGTGAATATAGAACAAAATGGAAGATATCATACCATAAATTCATGGTTCAGTGGCACCCTGAATTCTGACTGCTGTTCTTTCCCCTCATTTCGTAAAGGCTTCACTGCAACTGGGAAAGTTGAGAGAGGAGCAGCAAGAGTAATCAAGGTAGTTTTCATACATGGAATGGCTGAGTACCCAAGAACTTCTCAGCTGGGAAGACAGGCATGTGTAGGATACGATGGAGGCTAACAAAATCGTATGGGAAGACCATAAATAAGGATTCATTCCTCATAGTTTCTTCCATAAGAGGACTGGAACTTTTAAATGAAGATTGTAGGAGTCAGGATGAAAACAAAAGAGGTTGGATCTTCATGCACTAAACAGTGCTATGGAACTCCACTCCAAGGAGTGTCACTGCTGGGAGTTGTATGAGTCCAAGGGAAGTCTGGACTAGTACCTGAGAGTAAGATCCATTGAGGGTTACTAAAAAGACAAACCATAATGGGTTTATCCTAAGCTGATAATAATCAGCAGCTGAACAAATTAGGGAGTAACATCATATGTGCTTTTTTTCTCTCCCCTGTGGTCTCTGTAAGGGAAAAAACAAACCAAAACACCAACAAATCAAATGAACTCTTGATATGAACTGGTACAACTATTTTACCAGCAAGCTTGAGGGCTGTGGGGCAGCATAGAGCATGCTCTTGTGTCTGATTTTTCAGTCTGTTTACTGAAACATCTCAGTAAGCTTTATGTAGCTTATTGATGTTAGGAACTAAATAGATTTCTCTGAAGTGCAGTGTTCATCATCAACTGGAAAAACATTTACATCAGTTACTCTGGATATATAATTGATGATGGCGAGAAGCTAGTCTTGCATATCTTTTAGTTCTTTCCTGAATGACAGGGTAAGAGTAGAACCAGTGTGTATGAGCTAGATAGAAGGAAGAAAGATGTTAGACAGTGGAAACTCTTTTATGCTTGAGAAACTGAACTTAGTATTAAAGACACTTTTCTATTTAGATCTAGATGTTTCAGATCCTTGTAACCTCCTAAATTTGCTGTTAATACTACTCAATTCTAATGTCTAGGAAGAGTAGAATTTTATTTTCAAAGATTTGTAGAATGGATAGTTTTGACTGGATTGTTTTTCCATTGTGAAGGTAAGTGACTGCTTTTTTGTCTAAGCAGTGACTTTTTCTTTCGTAGAAGGTGACAGAGGCTGAGGATGACAGTGATAGTGATAGTGATGATGATGAAGATGATGTTCAAGTCACCATAGGGGATATTAAGACAGGAGCTCCACAGTTTAGGTAAGTTATTTGCAAACATTAACTGGGGAAACTTTTAAGATTGTATTTAATTATTAACACAGTCTCTTTAATACTTGCCATTTATTTGCCATTTTTTAATATTTACATTTTTAAATTTATTTTTTATTTTTATCTTTATTTTTGCTACATATTTGCTATTTAATACTTGCCAAAAATGTCAAGTTGTCTGCACAATTACTGTTAATTAAGAATTTTTTCAGCTCTTTAACATGTTTTAATGATACAGTGGCTTGAAATCAAGTGAAATGAAGTCAGTGGAGTACAAGGAAGAGTTTTGTATGAGTTTAAATTGTGTTTTCAGATTTTGAGAAATATTGTATTAAGTTTGTAAAGGAGTGAGTTGATTGTTCTTATGGAATGGCTATGTTATATAGCATTTTTAGGGTTGTTACAGTGACAGTGACATTGTTGTGGATAGAGTGGCAAGAACATGAGAGGTGCTTGTCCCTCATCCTGTTTGTAGTGGATACAGTTCTAATTAGACCTCTGTAGTTTCAATCCCTAGTGATGTTCTCAAGATTTTAAGGATGGAGCTGTGAGTCTCTGGAGATTATTTCTCAAGATCATGGTTTAGGCATTTGTACTGTTCTTGCTACTTTTATTACCCCATATCCCTTCTGGTATTAAAAAAGGGCTTGTTTTTCCCTGAACGCTTTTTTACAGTGCTAATTTTACCCCAAATTATGAAATAATATTTTTCATTTCATGGAAATATTCTGAGGGAAATGGTTCACTTGTTTTTATTGGCAATCCTAATATTTTTATGCTTATTAACACCAGAGTTACTAGGGTGCCGTTTCTTAATAGAATTATGACAGGTCTGCAGGTAGGTCTGACTCATGTATATCATTGTGTTTTTAACTTTAGAATGCAGGTGATTTACTCCTGTTTGAGACATATTATTTTTAAACTTTCAGTATTTCATATCCTAAAATACTGTGCAAATCAATGTAATATAAAAAAACCCTATTCTTTCAGTTCTTTATTTTTCTGCTTTCAATAACTTGCAGTATTCTTGTGGTCTAGGCATTGACTTCAAATTTTGTGGTACTAAAGCAAAACTAGATTTATATTCTCAGTGGATTTGCTGATGCTCTTTCCATGTATGCAGGAAACAATGAGCATATGATCCTAAATCTAATTAGAGTGGAAAGTTTTATATAGAATAGCCTGTTTTCTGAAAAACCTTTTTTTCTGGGAAAATTGGACAGAAAGTTCACGGAAGGGCAGTAATCTAAAACAAACTGAATATTGCTGTTCATTTTAACTGCAGTAGAACAAGTCTATTTTATAGGATTAAGCAATTTTTCATATAGTAGTCAACTGTGGTTTAAAAAACCCCAGTAGATTTGTTTGACAAAATCATGCACAAATGCAGTGCGGCAGATCAGAAGGTTCAGTGTTTTGTGCCAGTTTTGTGCTGTTGTAGCACTTGAAAGAAAACTAGAACTGCACGAAAGTGGATACTGTAAAGTATACCCTGGCCACCTAATTATATGCTAATCTCGTGATGTTTATGGGTCACCTGTGAGGATAAGTTACTTTGCACCCAAATGGTAAGGAGAGCTAGCTCTTAATGTTACAAATGAACAATACTGTAATTCCTAAGATAGTTAAATATATTCAGTAGTTGGATTTTTGAGTGCATTTTTATGAAGAAAGTTCTCAAGTATCTTAGAAAGTGAAAAATTACTTACTTTTCTGTTGGTCACAAGGATAGATGATTACTAAGAAGTACATTGAAACAGCACTTCAGTCATTTTAGAGAAATGCTTGTATTTTCCACTTCTGTACAAATTAAATGGAATAATTATGAAAAGAGAAAAATATCCATCTAAACCTTTCCTTTTCTTTAAAATTTATTTTGTTTTTACTCTAATCCCCAGACTATCATCTGTATCCATATATGAACTGCATTTTTCCTTTCTCTCTCTTCTTCTGGTTCTGTCCATTCTTGTTTCTATCAAGGTCTTTATCCTTTCAACTCAGGAAGAGTGACTGGGACTTGCTTCACTACTGTATATTAGTTGGAGAAGTTGCTACTGAGCATAGAAAGGTACTCTCTCTTCCTCCTAGGCTGATCTCTTTACTTTTACAGTTACCAGCTTGGAAAGCTAGAGATTCAGGATGGTGATTGAGCCTGGGTCCAATTTGTTTCTGGATCTAGCTCTCTCTTGTTTTGTGTTTTTCTTCTGGTTTAAAAGTTTTCTTTGTCTAATTCTTTTTTTTTTTGTTAATTTCTTTAAGTTATGGAGCAGCACCTGTGAATCTCAATATTAAGGCAGGAGGACGAGCTTATGGATCTTCTGGTAAGAAAATGTACACGATAATATTAGAAAATGAAAAAAGGTTGGATTGTTTTGGATTAAGGAAATAATGGTTACTTTTAAGACTTCTTGATAAATTTTTCTGGCTTCTTAGTTCTATTCTAAGTGTAATGCTATCGATAAAATTCCATTTGGTAGAGACAGAAGGCTCTAACTTTCTAAGTTTTCTTCACAGGTGCAAAAGTTAAAGGACTGGATCTAGATGCACCAGGGAGTATTAATGGTGTGCCACTTCTGGAAGTAGATTTAGATTCTTTTGAAGATAAACCTTGGAGAAAGCCAGGTAATGTCGGGTTTACATTAACTGATACATAAGGTTATTTTAATAGGGATTCCTATTGACTGCATGTACATGTCATCTTGCCTATCCCTAGGAGGTACTGTACAGTGTAACTTGGAAAAAGCAACTATGTTACTTGTGCCTTCCTGCTGTGTGTTTGGGTGTGCTGTGTTTCTTAGTACACATCCCGATCATTTGTCAGGAGGAAGAGACAGGCCATTTTTTTCATACATGTATATCCTGAACTCTCCTTGGAAATCTGTGTTTCTGTGGAGACTACTGCCATTGCTCTGTGCCGTGGAACACAAGATAAAGCAAAATGGAAAATAGTTCTAGCATGTCTTAGCAGGAAGAATGGTGAAACGTAGCTGCCCGTGCTAGATTGTGTTCATGCATAGACAACCGTGAGCTTTGAATAAGAACCTGGGACTTTCCACATGGACTTCCCCTGAGTCTCCTCTGTATTGTCTCGTTGGCTCAAGTGATTTGTCCAGACTTTTCTTACTATACCAGCGTTGATTGGTTTTTTTAGTAGCAGTACAATTTGCTGCTCCATATAGTTTTTTCCTAGTGTTTGAGTGTTGCTTTGGTAATACAAATAGTATGTACAAAATGGAAAAAAAAGAAGCCTTTGATTATCTAGTGTTTGAACTGTTAGCTATGTTAAATATATTCTGTGCATTTGTGTTACAACTGTTCTCTCTCTTCTAATAAAAATACTTCATGGCATCAAATGAAACTAGGAGCCAAAACAAAATGAGAAATCAAGTACAGAACAAGCAAAACAAAAGGAAGTGGTTCTTCACTGAACATAAAGCAAATCTATAGATCTTATATTTATCTTATTGTAAAGCTGTGGGGGATTATAATATCCCATGATATTCTCTACTCTTGTCCCCACTTCATGATGCTAGGCAATCTATTGTTTCCGACTAAATTTTAATGGTTTTATGATCTTAGCCATGAATACTCTATGTCTTTTGATTAACTATACCTTTCAGTTGTGCTTTTTTAGATCAATACCTGTTCAGTTTTGATGCTCTAAATAGAGGTATATATATGTTTAGTGGAGAAAAGGTGAACTTTGTAATGTCCTGAAAAACCTATGCTTGTCTTCTTAAAGGGGCCGATCTCTCAGATTATTTTAATTATGGCTTCAATGAAGATACCTGGAAAGCTTACTGTGAAAAACAAAAGAGAATACGAATGGGTCTTGAAATTTTGCCAGTTACCTCAACCACAAATAAAATTACGGTAAGTAGTCCTTTTTTGTATTGTATGTGGTTTTTTTCCTTGTAAAGCTGCTTGTGTGTCATAAGCTTGTTCTGCCCGGTTCAATACATTTGTTAGAGTTTGCACCTGACTCCCCCCCTGAACCTCGAGTGTTACTGTGTTGCTTTACTGGCAATTGTGTGGATAGTGTGACAGACAGCTACAGCTAGATTGCATCTGTACCTTTATTGAGATTGTGGCCCATCATTTAAGAGTTGTATGGTATCTTAATGGGCAATGTGTTATTTAACTTAGGCTGAAGACAAAGCTATGGAAGTAAGACCAAGTGCAGAGATTCTCGATGGCAGATACCATCTTTTTAAGGTGAATTTTAGTAAAATTTTGTTGGTTGCTCTCATTTTTCTTGAGTATTGCTTCCCATGCCAGCACAGACTGATAGAAGAACAACTGATGCGAACACAGCCGTTATCTCATACTCTCATCTTACATCAGTGACTTTCTGTATATGTCACAAAATGTGGATTAAAAAGTGTTGCTTTGTTCATCACTCTTCTGCAAGCATGTGAGTTAGTGGCTGGTGAACTAACAAATTTCCCAGTGAAATTAATTTTTCTTGATGTGATGGTTTATTTGTAGTTTTAGTGCATACGTTTGTGCAGATTAAAGAATTTGTGCAGATGTGGTGGGGAAGCTTTTGTAAATTATGGCATGTTTATTTTTCCTGTGGCATTGTAGCTCTTACTGTGTTTTGTAACAGTTATCCTTGACAACTCTGTTATGAAAATCAATCTTCCATGTTTTTGTGTTGTCCTTCTGGGGTTAGTGGACAATAAATCAAGTTACATATAATAATTTTTCCCTTCAGAATTGCTGGTTTTCAGAGAATAGAAAGATCTACATGACAGCATCTGTCTTAAGGATTGAACCATTTTTATCTTCTCAGTTTCTCATTTACTCGTTTGTTTGACACTAAAGTTAAAATCTTAATACAAAGGTGATTTGTTTTACCTATTCTCAATATGTAGTCATTTTTGTTCCTGAACTGTTGACTTGGAACTGTTTCTTTCTTCTGTGTACTCCAGTCAGTTGCAGATACAGAGCTGTCAATTGCAGACAGGTGTTTTTGTTTTCTCTTATATGCTACTTGAGGATATCCAGTTATTTTTGTTTTATTTTAGCAAGAATAGATCAGAAGGTCTCTGGCTGAGGAAGGCTTTATACCTTCCTCAGTTACCATTATAATACTGCTGTGGGACAGTAGAAATAGTAGACAATAGGAGTTAGAATTTGCAGCTGACTTTAATCTCAAACTTCTCTGAAATGTTCTGAAGGAAGAAGGATAAGTAGTCCAACCCAACACTTCCCCTATTTCTAGCTCAATGTTGACTCTGGTGATCAAACAGTGCAGATAATAATTGTGTTGTAAGAGTTTGTCATGTTTTACAAGGCGTTCACATATAATTATTAATTTCACTAACTTTTTTTCCTTCTCTTCTGAAGCAGTCTCACGTAATTTACATGATATTTACATATATTTATATTAATCTCCTGTAATTCGCAAGAATGTCTCCTGCATTTGCCAGTTACTCATTAATTTGTAGAAGTCTTTTTCAGATAAATACTTATACCTTTTCCCCCTCATATTTCTGGATAGGAAACATTAATTAAATTTTTAATGAATTTTAAACTATTGATGTGCATTTTTGTGGGTTTGGGAAAGATGTGCCTGTGTTTAGAAGTGAGATTCTGCAGAAACATAGTTCACTTGCCTACAAGCTGTGAGATCACAGTTTATACGATGTTCTAGCATGAGTGAACTAGCTACATAGAGTGATGTAGCTGGTACAGTGGGAGTGACTTTAAAAATTGAATCAGTGTATATTTGTCTTTAATGCTAACCCATGTAGGTTTTTCTTTCACATATAGCTGCTGCTGGAGTAAAACAGTAGTTGATGTACTTGCACCAAAGGTTTTAAATAGCTTTAATTAAAAAAAACTGTCTGGAATTTTGCAGTTCTTCAGAAACAGCAGGGTGTTTCTGAAGTATTCAGTCTGAACTAATGAAAAATCTTTTACAGTTTGCATAACCCAGAGTATGAGGTGGCTTCCTGGTATGACTCGGAAATTAAGTGGTTACTAGATCTCATGATCAGTGAGGCAGACGGAGAATCCATTCAAGTTTCTTGTCTCATGGCTTGTTCGTAGTGGATAGCAGGCTTGTTAGATATCTCTGTTAAGATGATGAAGATTTTTTAAATAAGTTTCCTTCTTTTAAAAATTAAGATGTAATTTTGTTCATACAGGAAATTCTTCAAGAAAATCAGTTTGGTCTGTTCACATACAAATGAAATGCTTGGAAAATAAATATTTAAACTGTCTGATCTTCTGTAACAATTGGTTTTCTGACATATTGATTCTTATATATATTAAACACAATAGTTAAGTAATACATCAATACAAAATACATAATTTTGCTAGCTGTGCAGAGGTGACAGTTTGTTAAATTCTGAATAAAGTTGGACTTTCTTTTTGTGTTGGCTGTTTGTTATGTTGAGTGTTGGAGCTACTACACTTGGGAGGGTAAACTAATGATGAAACATTATTTTGAAGGTACAGCAGGGCAGAACTGGAAATTTGGAGAAAGAGTTGGCAGTGCAGTCGACCAAACCTGATTTCACATCTCCTCCTGCCTTATTCAAATCAGGAATTCCAACAAACAGGTCAGTTAGCTGTAACTCGTGACGGAAGAACTCTTTCTACTGTTACCTCTATGTCATTGAAGTTTACGATTTTTGTAGGAAAGAAAGGAAAACACGTTTCTGTAACAGGTGGAAAAGAAGGGTAGAAGTATCCTAATCCCATTTAGCATAATCAGACATGAATACTATGTTACTACCTTCTTGGCTGTGCTATGCTAATGCCTTCTTGGCTATTAGGGAAAAAAGTAGAAGAAAAGGGGAGAAAAAACAGCAGGACCAAGTAACAAGAGAGTTACAAAAATCCAGTTGTTGATTTATGACACTGTGTTTTCTGTGTATAATTAGATTTGCCTTCATAATATTCCTAGTTAGGGTCCTTATGAGTATTAGCTAACTCATTTTTTCAGTTAAACAAGATGGAATCTGACAGCTATGACTTTAACAAGTGGAAGAATTCCTGGAACCTAGTCTCTTTCCTGCAAGGCAGCTTTAATTTCTCCATATTTGAATATTTTATTATACTTTCTTTGAAATGAGAGAAATTATTTCCTTAGTGGGGTTCTTCTCCCAGCCCCAGGCTTTAATAAGTTCTATCTTTTGTATCTAAGCCACTGGTGTTTGATATCTGGCACTTGGCTTAGGATGAATCCATGCTTCTGTTTTACTTTAGTTATTTAGCGATCCTGTTTAGAAGTTTTGGTTCTGTGCAAATGAAAAGCCATTATAATTACCGTCATGTTACAAACGATGGTAGGAAAGGTAGAACAGCTTGTACGCTTTCATCGTCAACCATTAAAGATTAGGAGCTATGACCTCTCTTCAGCACTGCATCCATAAGTACCTTGACTAATTTAGAGGCACTTGTGTTCAATTATTCCAGCCAATAGGAGTCAGTTCAACACCCAAATGTATTTTTCTTGGAGGGAGGGAATCAATCATGCCCTTGCCTGCACTTTTCTTTCACTTCTAAAATATTCCTTCTGGTAGCCTAAATTTTTCTCTGTGCTATCCGGTTGTGCTGCTCCGTGTTTAGTAGATTTTAGTTCTTTGTTTTTCTATTTTTCTTTGTCAAAGAAACAAGAAGTCTTTCAAACTTTGTGCCAACCCTGTAGCTCTTTTTTAAATTTGCTTTTCTGAATTGCTTTTAATGTATGATGTTCTTGTAACAGAGTCCTCAAACTGGAATGTAATGTTCACAGGGTAAGGGTTCCAAATCTATATCTAGCATAGGTTTTGTTACAGGATTTCAATTCTTTGTTCATCTTGGTGGTGGACAGAGAACCTCTAAACTACTTTAGGAAGTAATTATTATCAGGATATTAAAATGTAGTCAAGTTTAAAGTTGTAGAAAAAATGCATTGTGTACATTCTGTGGTTGTGTGAAATTTGCATTTGTGACACCTGTGTCACTTTTTAACATTTATTTTGACATACCACTTTGTGACATATCATTTTGACAATTGTATCACTTGTGCATTCCAGTGGGTAGAATAGGTTGGTTTATATACATTTAGTGTGAATACTGTAATTATAAGTTGTTACAATGACAAAACTGACTTCTGCCCTTATTTAATACTTGCTCCTATGGTTACACTTGCTTAAAATAGATTCTTCTGTAAAGCAAGGTATTTCTACCAAGTGGTCAGAAGAGATTTTGAAAGCAAAGTATGCTCAGAAGTCTGAGAGTAGCTCAGTGAGTGCATATGTGCTAGCTGTGTGGATTATATATACTTCTACTTTAATTACTTTTCAATAATGCATCTACTATTTTCTGTTTATAAGAGCCTGTATGACTAACTTCTGTATAACCAGGCAGTGTTTTATGGGGTTGGACTAATTTCTTTCTTTAGTTAAAGAGTTTATTTTAGGTGGGCAGAAAATTTTCAGCAATATATCTCTTCAGTAATTTAAAATAATTGCCTTTATGCCATGTGGCATTTGCAGTAGTCTTGTTGAGAAATTGCTGGAAGCATTTCTCATGTAGCAGTAACAATTCTCTTGGCTTCTAGCAGTAGTTGATATATTTTCTGAAAGGGAGAGAAGACTGATACAATTTGGTATAGCAGCATTGGTGTGGGGATTGGTAAGAAAACAGAAAGATCTAGGCAATTTACCTCACCAGAAAAAGCAGCAGCTCCTCTCAGTCACAGACAAACACTGCCTCCGGAAAAGCCAGTTCAGGCATCAAAAAATGGTAGGAACAATACAGGAGGGACCAATCATGGGAATTAAGGGGAAAAACAATTCAGGGCATGATGCTCATTTAACATTTTAGTTCCTCACTTACTAGTCAGGGCTGCAATATTGCTTCATGGATGATTTTACACATGGACATTGCATTACATATTGCTCTTCAGTTGCAAGTCTGGGGACAGATAGTGGTGTTTACTCTTTTTTGTTTGTTTGTAAACGAACTTTAAAATAATTTTGTGCTTATGTTTTTAGCTTTTTGATTTGAGTACAGCAGATGCTTGCATGTGGTTGCAAATTGTCTCAAAAAAGCTCAAAGAACCTCTGAGGTCTAGCAATAATATTACTCATTACCAATATGGAAGTTGTAGCTGACAAAATAGGAACAGTATTATTGCTCACCAGCAAATGAATGTTGCTGATTCACTAGAATTGCATCCTAAATGTGTAATTCAAAGAAAAATTCAGTGCTTGTTCACACAGTGCATCTCTGAGAAATTTTGCTTGAACAGTGGCTGTTTTAACCATAGCTGAGATACTAGTTGTTTAGAAATGACACCTGGATTTCTTGCCTTGATTCTGTGCTACTTAGGGCTGTTGGGTGCATAAAGTGTTGCGTAACCCTGAAGGAGGAGTTAGATCATAATGGAAATAGTTTAGTAAATGGACATTTTATACAAACAATATGGTATAAAATAAAATCTTTGTTCTCTGGAGGGAGTTAGTTAAAGATTTATTGTGTGCATAGTCATAATTATGGTAAAAACCTGAAGGAACCTCTTTTGACTGGTGCTTTCTAGACCATGAAAAGGACTTTGATATGTTTCAAATGTGTCCTAACTACTTCATAGAAGTTGGTTTTTTTCAGAGTAGTGCTTTTCCTTATGTCATTTTTCAAGGACTGTGAGACAGTTTTTCTTTAGTAGTAGAGAAATAAGCATAGGTTTCATTTATAAGGTGGCTGTAAAAGCTTGTATGTTCTCATTCAAGTAATACCTATAGCAGCTCTCCATCACAAAACTTATTTCTGTCAGAAGTTTTTTGGTTTTTAACCTTCATTTATGCTTTTACTAAAGTGTACATTACCTTTAAATGGGTGTTGCTTTCAGAGAAATTAGCCCATCAGTGCAGTGGGCTATTCATCAGCTTTATCTGTGCTTAGGGCTTTCTGTAAACAGCTTTTTTATAGAAAATAGATTTCTGATCTTTCATTACTATGAAAAAATACCGATTTCTCTTGTTTCATTAACCAGCCTTGCAAGACTAAGTAAAGGATACTCAGATATTAGTCTGAAAAAACATCTATTTTCTATACAAATGGTTTCTGTAGTAAATCTGTTAGGTTCTTGTTTATATCAATCAGTGGCGAGCTCAGCAAAGTTGAGACTGTCCTCAAGAGAAGGAAAATAAAACATAAAATACATAAGCAAAACAAGAAAGAAGAAAAGAACATATTGAAGTATATTGTAATTCCATACATAGTAGGTTATACTGTAAGTCTACTAAATAAATGTGGCCTCCAGTAGTTAGTCTGTTTCTGAATTCTGAAGAGTCATATGGGGGTGTTCCAAAAAGCAGATTATTTATTTTATCTGTGGTAAGGATAAGGATTTCTGAAACTATGAACTTGGAAAATAACTGGGTTTGCCTTCTTTTTTTCTTCTTCTTTTTTCCCCTCTTTCTCTTTGCTCTGTAGAATCTAAATTCAGCTTGCCAAATGAGATTGAGTTATCTTTCTGAATTAATCTCCATGGAGAGTGGTATTCTTGGTGCAAATAACTCATAAATAACCATTCTCTAATTGGAGTGAAATAACTCAGAGTTGCTGGAATGTTCCTTTCAAGCTACACTTTGTATGAACTCTGCTGTGGCTTCATGTGCATCCCACACGTGTGGATTGCATTTTTATGTTTCAGTGGATCCATTGGGAATGCATCTGTATCCCAAGTGCCTTGATCATATGAGGGACAAACCAAGCCCTTTTCTTTTCTTATGGCACTGAGACAGAAACCAAGTAATGCCTGCTTAACATCTAATCAGGACTCTAGATGAAGTCTAGGGAGTCTTGGAAATTTCTGCTTGTGCCAGCTTGCTGTGACTTAATGTGTGTAACTGTACCTATGATTTGAGGTGTCACCTGCTGCTTCATTTGCAACTGAATCTATGCTTCCTTGTGTTCAATTTCAAGCTCTTTTAGTGGAGTACTCAATGAAATCATTATTGCAATCTTGGAAATAGAGAATTTGTCTAGTTCAAGGTATGATTGCAATTTCCCAAACTCATCCATCATTATGAAAATTAAATCTCTTGGCAGTTGTTGGGAAGAACAGTGGACATAACAGTATACAACATTATTTAAGTAATAATTATAAAGTACCGTCTCAGTGAGACTGAAATCAGGTATACTCTTCACAATCTAAATTAAGTGAAAGCTCTATTTATTTCAGTAAAATTGATGTGTAGGAATCAACTAATTGGTAGTCTAGGTTTGCTTTGTTTGATATTGCAGTGGTGTGTTTGGGCTGCTTCCCAAGCCAAAATTAATATTACTGTAATACGGTTGAAGCATATATTGCTTTAATGCCCAGTACTTTTGCATTGGTCTCACTGTGTGTGTTTTCAGTGCTGATTTTAAGAGTTGCTGGCAGTGTGCAAACAGCACAAGAGAAGAAGAGTCTTAATTCTTGCTGTGTACATCACTCCGAAGGGGAAGCCCTGTAAATCAGTGGAGCGAGCCAGGCAGGGACTTCTGCTGTGGAATAGTGTCATCTGTTATACAGAAGGACTAAAGCTGGGTAAAATGAGTTTTCTAGGATATGGTTTAGATAATTAAGAGAAGATACCAGTGATGGAGGAGAACAAGTGTCTTAGAACTCTAAAACCAAATGCACTCTCAGTGAAGACTGAGATGGTGAAAACCGTTGTTTCAACAACTATTTTATAATACCTATGTTTCCAATTTAGTTACTTAAAGCAAAATAATAATCCAGTTTAGCAGTGCTGGAAGGCCATGCAAGACCACTGGGGAAGTTTGGAAAAGCAGTTGTTGATTATTGGAACAATCTAACTTCTAGGATGGGGTATTAGAAGACCAGAGAATTTTTAAAATTTGTGTTATTGTTGTATAGTATATATTGCTGTATAGTATATACTGTTCTATTTTGCAGGTATGTTGTCAGACTCTTGTACCATTGCACTGGTTTAGTTTGGGTTATTTTGGGTTTTTTTTTAACTCTAAACTATTGTCCTTAATAAGCTTGCTTTAAAATCCAGGAGGAAGCTCTAAACCCAGATACTGAAAAGCTCAGAGGACAGGCATTTGGATCATCCTAAGTATGCAGCCTGCTAAGGAGCTTCAGATTATCTCCAGGAGATCTGACTGTTCCTTCATGCTTTAATGTCTGCTGTGTCTTTTTCGGTTGCCTTGAAATCTAGGTATCTGAGCAATTGGAGTCCAAGCTATCAGTCTGGCAGAACTCTGAGCCTGTAATTCCAACTTACAGTTGCTCTCCCTAATATTTGTACTCATGTGGTTAGTAGTACACTAGATGCAAAAAAGACAAGAACTTGTCTTCTGAAACTAGAAGTATTTTTTTCTTTCTATGGATTTGTTTCTGCGGAAATTTCAGGAAGGTTTTTTTCAATCTCTTACTGCTATATATCATGCTCTTGGTAAATGTTACCAGTTTAATCTGCTGTGGTTTCCCTTATAGGTGAGATACAGATGAACCTTTGTTTCTCTTAACCATTAGCACTGTAGTTTTGTCCCTCATTTTCTAACAAAGTTGACCTAGGTGAATCCTACTTTTTAACATCTTTTAGAAATCAACAATGGCCTGCAGAACAGGTAGAATCACAGAATCATAGAATGTTAAGGGGTTGGAATGGACTTTAAAGATCATCTACCCAACCTCCCCTGCCATGTGCAGGGACATCTCCCCTAGACCAGGTTGCTCAAGACCTTAGTCCAACCTGGTTTTTATAACTGTTATGCAGATAGATTTTGTTATATATGCATAGGTTATACGTTTTCTTTAAACCTTGGTTTCTGGTGTTTTAGGGCTGGTAACAGGAAAGTTCACTGTACTTTGGATTATTCCTCTCCTCAAAATAGTGATTCCCATTGTCACAAATATCAGGTTTTAGTTTTACTAGGTGACATTCAGGTATTTGTCATATTTTCTGGTCTGGTGTCTGGAGTACTTCTTCTGTGTCAGTATATTCCCCTATGGTGAACTACACTTTGAATTTTAGTGTTTATGTTTTATGCTTATGTTTTTTCTTCTATCTTACCTTTGTTTGATCTTCCATGGAATCCTTCATTATGGTTTCATGCAATTTAGAAATTACTTCTAATTAATAGCCTATAGCTATTTTACATTAGATTTTTGTGGAAGTTCTGCTTAATATATTATTTTCTTACTGAAGTTTTGTGATCTTTGCATTTAGTTGGGGTTTTTTTCTGTAACAGAAGAGCAGAAGTAGTATCTTTTACGGGGTGGAAGGAGACTGCTGTAGAGTATGCCTTTGTTTATTAAAGGAGTCTTTATTGCTATATTAGTTTAGTTCTGTATACTTGTTCTATATAATTCAGCAAATGGATCACCTTTAGTGTTCTTCAGAAAGAGTCTTTTATGTTTTCTACAAAAGAAAGAACTTTTGCCATTTAGAATGAGAGAAGTCCATAAGGCTTTCTTCTCTCTCTTTTTCTCTTTTTTTTCCCCTTTTCTGGTTCTGCTGGTTGATTCTGGTTTGTCCTGTGTTGCAGGCGGATATCTGGCACAATAGACGTGATTGGACAGACCATCACTATCAGCAGGGTGGAAGGACGACGGCGTGCTAATGAAAACAGCAACATACAGGTTTTACACTGCAGTTTTGCATTCTATTTTTGACTGAAAGATGTTTTTGCTTTCCCCATAGTTTCTAACTAAAGCATCAGAGTATATGAATGAGTAATACATAAGTAGCTTTAAGTTCAGGAATAAAGTTTTGGCAGTTATCGAAATATATTAAGATTAAATATTTGATAAATTTCAAAAAAGAAATGTTTTGGTATACCTCTTCCTGCAGAGAAATGAGCAGACTTACGGTCCAGGAGACAGCATTGGCTCTGCTAGATCTCCGTGGGATTGTGTTTTGTTTATGGAGTGACAAAGATAAATATTTAAATTGCCCATTTGTCCCCTATACCTGCCAAACAGTAATGCTGAAAGCCCCCTTGTATGCAGTTCGAGAAATGCAGTCTTGTAAAAATAAGGTGTGAAGGAATAAATAGTTGATAATAGCTTGTTTTTAATTATATTGTAGTATTTTACCATAAATTGCAAGATTAGTCTTTATGGTTTTAGTCTTTAGACTTTTATTATCCTAAGAAAGCAACTGAATCTATTAAGATGGAATACAGTTCTCTCCTGAAGAATCAGAGAGAAGGATGAGAGTTGCTTGGTGCCCTACTTGCATTTTCATGCCAACTTAGGTTAAGGTTAAACAGTGAAAATAGTAATGGATTGTAGTTCTGATACTGAAAACAATGCCGTGTGTTTTTCATCTGATCTCAGAGTGGTTAAGTAATTTATAGTCTGGGTCATTTTCATGCTTTTCATATTGATTTTTAAATATCTTCCAGTAAATAAATTGAAGGTGCTCTTAGACCTTTAAAGGTACTTGGCAAAGGTGGGACGCTGAGCTAGGTATGCAGGTAGAACTTACACCATCTGAATATGGGTCTTTAGGTGTGAAGTGATACTTTCCTATTTTAGTAACTGGAAAGAGAGGAAACCTATCTTCTGCCCTTTTCACATAGCAATTGTAACTAGAGTTTGATATTTTACAGGTTCTTTCAGAACGCTCTAATCCTGAAGTAGACAGTTTTACCAAGCCACCTCCATTTTTCCCTCCAGGAGCTCCACCTACTCACCTTCCACCACCACCTTTCCTCCCACCCCCTCCAACTGTCAGTACTGCTCCACCTCTGATTCCCCCTCCAGGTAAATATCCTGCACTACATAGGATGTAAATAATAAGAACTTCGTTAACATCAAATGCTTCAGGTGCATTGTGCAGAATTTCAGAATTTCCTGTTCTGCTCTTTTCTTAAATGTATCTGTAAAACAAAACGAGAAATTTTTATTTTTACTTTCTCAGTAAGCATAATCCCAAGTAGTGAATAATTACCTGAAGACTAACTGCTGGTTCTTACGTTCTCGAAAATGTTTGAAGTGAGAAGCTGTTTTCTGTACTTCAATAACTGTTAATGCAATTGAAAGGTACATGTTAACACATCATTCCACACACTTCTGAACTAAAAGTATGGCATACTGTGAATTTGTGTCACAAGTTGGATTCTCTGATGTCTAAGGTCAAAGCAGCAAGAGAAGTTCTAATTCCCCTTTTCTCTCACAGCATGTATGAATTCCCAAAGTTTTGATAAGTATTGCATTTACTCTGTACCCTTTCTTTCAGTCAGAAGTCTTATTAGTCCCTGGTGTTTTTTTCCAGTGTCCTGTGTCTATGAATCTTAGAGGAATCAAAGCTCTCTGAGAACTCTTCGCATTATTAATCTGTTTTGAAATTTACTGCTATTTACTGAACATTTATTGAAATTTGACATATATGGAAATTTACTGGGAGAAGTGTCATGGGCATTTGCACAAGTAGTACAGTTACCTGTATTTGTCATTTTAAGGCATTAAATTCAAAAGGATTTGGCAAGAAACTGAGAAGAATGGTCAGTAAGAAATTAAAATAGATGGAGAAACTTTGTGGTGTATTTGAGTAGGAAAGTGAAGCATTTGTCAACAGAAGAGACTGATTAAAGGTGGAGCCTCTTTCCTTATTTTCTCCTGTTCCTTGGATTCTTTTTCTTGATTTGTTCTGAAAATCATGCTGAGCAGTTTCTTTGCTATTCTGCTTTCAGAGGGAATCTTTTAAAGTTTCTCTGTTAATATTCTTATGTATAAGCAAAGAAGTAACATTATTTGAGTCCAACTAGTGTGAGCCTTTATAGGGTTTAAATCCTCATAGAAGAAGTTGCTTCTTCAACTGCCACTCCTAATTTTAAAACTTAACTCATTCTGCCTGGCAAGCTCTGGCTTTCCTCAGTGATAGTCATACACAAAAATCATAACACCTGGAAAACTCAGGAGAAGAGATTTAAGGATGAAATGATTCTCTGCCCTTTTCCATTTTTTTTTTTTTTAATAAAAATAAAAAATAGAGTCTCTGAAGTGAGAATATGATAGTGCTCTGGCGATTTTGTGATGTTTCCTTACTGGGGGAGGGGACAGAAAAGGAAGGAATGTGACAATAATACTTGCTGTGGTTTTAAGCTTCATTTAAACCTTTCTGATAAAACAATATATGTAGTGCATTGCAGGTTTTTAGAAAGTAATGATTTTAATTGTAATTGGGTTCAGAAAAGGTGTTCTAAGTTGTATATTACTAAAAACATGAGACCCACCCCTGCAGACACTCCAGACGCACTTGGTGCTGGGATGTCACATAAAGGTACTGGCTTGTCTTATGAAACCCCTCACCTGTTGAGTTTTTAAAGGTGAAGGAAATCCACATGTGTTGCAGATCAAGCCAGCAGGTTTTAGTCTCATGGTTTACAGGCAGGTTTATGACACAGGCTTGTTCAAAAGGTCTTCTGGAACATCCTTCCGTGCTTCGAGTAGATTCGAAAATAACGATTAAGAGCTGTGGATTTGGTTTCCTCAGGCCTGTGTTTTAATTGTGCTGTTGCCAGCTCTTTATCATCAAAGCTGTTCCTAAAATAGATTCTGCCATCCCTTCTAGGTTCACTGGAGGAGGAGTGAAAAAACTACACTTACCCAATATTAAACTGGGACTACTTGCCAGAAAATTTTAGTATTCCAAATATAAAACGTCCTCCAAAAGCGCCTTTGAAAAAAGAATCTTGCTTTGAAGTTAGGTCTCTTGTTCTGTATTCATTCGCTCTTGTGATTCAAATCTTTTCTGAGGAACAAGTCCTGGAACAATTCAAAGCACCAAATGTAGAAAATTCTCAAATAGTCCTAGGAGATGACTGGCTGTGGCAAAAAATGAGCTAGTTTCTGTTTACTAGGTTTACTGCTATATTGGAGTAATTTTCGTCTAAAGCAAAACATGGATGCTTGTTAACCAGGCTTGAAAAGTTGGTTTATGTGCTTTCGTTTAAGTGTGTAGTTAAAAATGTGACATGTATTTGTGATTTAAGAAAAAATTTCTCTGAAATATTGAACTTCTGTTGCATAACTTTGCAATATATACCAGGGTTTAGTAAGTGACTGCTCAGCCTCAGCATCCTAAGTATATACTTTTTATCTTGGGATACAGAGAATTTGACCCAATTTAGCCTGTGGCAAGAGAACCAAGTTGAGTTATATTACGTTTCTGGGGGCTGTTACACAGTTCAGCTAATTTGCAGTATGTTGTTAAGCTATGGCAGTGTTGTTCATGTTTGTTTCCTTACTCCACAAGCAGAGCACATGTGGCATTGCTTTCCTTTAGTAAAACATACTTGATTTTCTGTAAATATTTACCAGCCTTGAGTTAGTAGGATGGTATACAATGTCCTGAGGGCAATTTTGAGCGCCTTAGGTAAAATGGTGCACTAATGACATTTGGGTTGCTTTTGAGGCACGAGTCTGAGTACTTAGGTTTAGGTTGGATGTATCTTTGTGGCAGCATAAAAATGTTGTAGGGTCATGACAAGGTCTATACTAAGCCATTGCACTGGTACAGTGTAGACTCTTCACTGCAAGAAATGACAAAATATTTCAGAGTGTTTTTTCTCAGAAGTAGTAATTGGCTGGTGACACTACAAGTATATTTTCATACACTTAAAAGGCTAAGGAATGAAGAGTTAAGAAATTATTTATTTTCCAGTAACTGAAGCTTATGATTTTTTTTTCTTGTTTTGTGTCATATTTGTGTATTAGTGAGGAAGGTGAGAAAAAAAATATGTTTAGATCTTATTAGATCTTTTAGATGTTTTTGTCAACTTGGCATGTAGAATCTTTCTGCCTTTCTGATACCATCAAGTAAATTAGCTTCTGTTTTAAAACTATATAAGCATTAATCATGACTCCTTAAAAGTTCTTAAAGGTTTTTGTGGGAAAAAATGCTTATGTGGTTTTTTTTTTAGTGTAATACCCTACATTAACCAATTCATTAAAATTATTTGGACATTTGGTCTCTGGATATCAGTTGTATTCAGTCTGTCTTAATTTTGTTTGAATGGCTCTCAAGTGAAAATTTTCATTTGGCTTTTAGTCTTGTGGTGATAATTTTTACTTTTAATTCTGCACAAGATAACATTCTTGTGAATGAGGAATATATTAATAGTTTAATACAAAATTTTTCCTTTTTGTAAAGAGGAGTTAGCTGATGGGTTTCCAGGCAGTTCTCTGGATAGTGCTGAGTGTCATGTGCAGTGCTAACAATATATTGATTTTAGTGCAGCAATTTAAATCTTTCTAAGTATAATGTGGAGCTTCTGGTATTGTTTTTGCTTATGTTCTTAATACTGCTGTATTATATAATAGGTAAATATTAAGCATGTATATATTATATATATTTTTTTAATATGTTTTAGGCTCATGAAGGATCTATTAATTAGAACAATTAACCAAAAAAGATTAATGGTAAACACTTTGGCTGTGCAACAGTTTGAGTTCTTAATCTTGATTTTCTTTCAGGAATTTTCATCAGGAGTGTTGTTCTTTTAAATGTTACACTGTCAAACGTTTTATGGTGTGATGCCCAGTGTTCTTAACAATTGTAGTGCACATTGGAAAGCTTGTGTGCTGGTGAAGAGAAAATGACTCATACAGTTTAGAAATTTGGCTGTTGGAGTTCACTGTCTCCTGATTTACACTTTGGCTAAGAGATCAGATTTTAAATCTTCAGGATTCGACAGAAACCTCACTTACCTTTCACCATTTGTTAAATCCTATAGGATTAATGCTGGTAGGAATTAGTATCAGTGAGATTGCCAACAATTAGTGAATTTTGGTATTGATCACTCTGCCTCTGCTTGCATATTCCTTCATTCTGTCCTTTTATCAAGGCAGTCTGGGGGCAGTTGGCATTTCTAGACATTAAAAATACATAGATTTAGTAAAATGTTGCTGCCATACAATGCTCTTTTAATGTTGAACTAATGAGATACACGTACATTTCGTCATGCAGTGATCAGTACTGTTCTGTGTGAACGTTTATGCAGTTATGTCAAAACTGATGAGAGCACTTGCCAGAGTTTTCTGTTCTCTCCCTCCCCAAAGTTTTGCCCCAAGCTGTCACATTGAACGTACTTACTTTTTAATGGAAGCAGAGTTGTTGATAACTGAAAGTGCTTTATGCCTAGTGCAGTAGTCTATTTTCCGTCAGTATTGCTTTAGCCCAGTTTATTACGTAGCAGGGTTAGGTGTTCAGGTAACGCTAGTTCTTTGCAAAGCATGAGAAGATAACATCCTTTAAAGTGTACAAATTATTTTTACCTTGTCATCATTCATTTTATAATCAGTAAGATAGGTTTATATGTTGAGGTAGTGTATTTTGTTAGGTCAGCTAATTTAGTTGGGAACAATTTTCTCAGCTTTTAACAGCTAAGCTAGATCTGAAAATCAGGTTAGAGTAATTCTTGCACATGCTTCTGTTAAAGGATGCTCCTTTCTCAGATATTTACAAGAAAATAGAGAACAAAACAATCTTTTTCCCTCCAAGTAGCAACTGAATGATGAACTGCAGTGTCATAGCATTGGCTCAGACATCTGTATTGCTTACTGCTGCCTGAACACTTTGTTCGTGTAGACCTACTATTTCCTATGACAAGCTATTGAAGGTCAGAGGCCAATTGCATTTCCTTCCATCCAACCATGGAATGTAAAATAAAGCAAATGTAGTCTATGGGATGTTACTTTCCTTCTGTGTACTAAACATTTTAGGATTATGAATTTAAATCTAACCTTGAGACCCAGAGTCTATTCTTCACTATTCTTGCTTCTAAATAAATAAGATCTTAAAGAATAGGAATTTAAATTAAAAGCTAGATTTCACAAGGCTTGTTTAAAATTTTAACAATTTGTGTCAATGTGAGATCTTGATCTAAGGAGACAGAAAATATATTATCATTCTTCTTGATCATGTACGTAGTGAAAGCTCAGTCTGGTTTTAGATCTACAGATAATAAACTATTACTATATCTGATATTTGTTGTCTTTTTAGGTATACCAATAACAGTGCCACCACCAGGTAAATTTGCTTAGATTTTTTTTCCACATTTGGTTAAGAGATGAAAACTTTAATTATGTGCAACTTACCAACTTCCTTTCAATTATATAGATAAAAGGTCATCTATACTAAAGTATATGTGTATACGTAGGCTCAGTTATTTTGATGCCAGGCAGAAGAAAAATTGTATGAAAATGCTGTTGACTAGTGGACCTAATCAGCCAGTTTTCTAGATATATATTTCCTTATTTTCTTTAAAATCTTTTTTTCTCAGCTCTGCAGTAAATAGTTTTGATTGTTGTTTATTAAGTATTGTTAGATACTTAGGAATTTTCCCATGCTTCTAAATTATCATATTTTTAAGAGTGATAAAGTTTTTAATTTCAAGCACTGATAATACATGTTCAATGTTTTGCCTTTGTCAAGCTGAAAAGTAGTTCTTAATCTTACAAAATAAAATCCATTTGCACGGAAATAATTTTTGTATTGCTCTCTCTGGGATTTGTTTGCCACTGTATGCTTAGCCTAGTTCTTTTATGTGTTTATGGGTGTTAGGTTTTTTTTTCTCTCCTCCTTACCTAACTTATTGTTACAGGTTTTCCACCACCACCTGGCGGTCCTCCACCTTCCCTCATACCCACAATAGACAGGTGATTATCTATTGGAAATCTTACTAAGCAATCTTATCAGTATTCTGTAACTGAAATAAATGAATAAGTACTCTTGCATTGCCCAGTGTTTTATGGATTTGCATCTGGGAGAGGGGAGACAGCTTCAGATTTTTGCAGTAATTTTACAGAAATGTTACTAATCTCACCTCTCAACATGTTCTTTGAGTAGGTTACTTGGCCACTTACTAGTTTAGTTATGACACAGTATCAAAATGACAAATTAGTTGATTTTGATTGTATATCAATGCCAAGACCTAAGGTACTGATTGTTAAAGTATTCTTCAGTAGTCTGAAGGCTTATTTCTGTGAACTGTATACTTTTCAGCTATTATATCCTTTTTTATAGATGTCCGCAAAAATTTGAGCACAAATTCAAGCCCTCATAAATTATAGGAAGTGCCAGAGTTCCGCAGAATCCAAATTTGTGTTTCTATTCTGTTCTAAGTGTTCAGCTGTAACAGACCTAACAGTACTTTTTCAAAGCATTTTTATATACATTTATATGTATATGCATTTATATGTATATGCATACGTATATTTGTGTATATATATATATATATATATATATATATATATAAAAATGTATAAAAGAAGATAAAAGGTTGGCTGTCAGAGTCCTTGAGAAATATTTGTATTTTGCTGGAGGCCAAAACCAGGTCATATACAAAACTCATTTAAGATGGTACAAGCCTCTTGTCAGTTCTCTGGATCTCACTGAAGGAAGATGCACACATCTGTTCCTTTGAAATTGAAAATTCTGTTAAAATATATCCTACAGGAGGATGATGGTAAATCTCCAAGAAAATCTTCATATGATTTAATTGAGAAAAAATCCTAACTTAATGCGTCATATGTGCATGAAAGTAAAATTATTACTTTGTATTGACACTTGTTGTGAATGAGTGCTGCTTCTGATTGTATTTAGTGTATATAATGTATATATTATATATATTTATTGAAGGAGGTAGCTTTGTTGCTAAAGCTGAGTTTTTACATGTATCTTTAATGCTGAAACTGGTTTCGCATGTATTTTCCACAGTGGACATTCTTCTGGCTATGATGGTCGTTCTGTTCGTGCATTTCCATACGGCAGTGGTAAGTGAGCAAACTTGCTGGCTTTGGAAATTTTGACCAGTGTGATATCAAGTTGTTTGATATACTTATGAGGATTTTAGCTAGAAGACTAAAAAGGTCCTGTCAGTATTTCATTATGAAAGCTTATTGCTGACCATTTTAAGTAGATACATGCTGTTGCAAATTTAACCACAATTGGTAAATACTGTTGTTTTGCTTATTAATTTATATACTGGATATCTTTTCCTGCTGCTTTTGCTGAACTTTGGTTTTGAAAAATTATATACCATAATATGGACTGCAAGTCAGGGAGAATTTTTCAAGGATTTAAAAGCAGGAGAAAAAGTACTGTTGGGATATCATTAGAGTTTTAACCACTAGGACCAATCATTCAAAAATCCTGGATGATGTACCTCTCCTTTGAAAAACTGTTTGTCTAAGACACTATAACCTTCAGCTATCCTATTGCAAACTCAGTCTTTTTTTTGTCTTTTTTTTTTTTTTAGTTACTTTTTTTGGGAAAAAAGTCTGATGCTGGAAAACTTGACTTTGTGTTTTTTTTCAGTAAAAGTGAAATACGAGTGAACTAAAATAAAAGCTTCATCATGTGCCACCAAATGGGCATCCACAGAACGTATGCTGAGTTTAGAACTGTTACCTAGCACAGCTCTGCTTCTTGATCCGAAGGAGAAAATAGGAAGATAAAGTAGATAGAACTATAGAATGATATGGGTTGGAAGGAATCATCAAAGATTATCTATTTCCAGACTCCCTGCCATGGGCAAGAACACTAGACAAGTTTGATCAAAGTCCTGTCCAACCAGGCCTTGAACACTTCTAATGGTAGCACATCCCCAACTTCTCTGGGCAATCTGTGCCCCACCATCATCATAAAGAATTTCTCCCTTATGTCCAATCTAAACATACCATTTCTCAGAGTAAAACCATGGCCCCTTGCCCTGTCACTACAGGCCCTGGCAAAGGGTCTCTCGCTTCTTTCTTGTAAGCCCCCTTGCAGTACTGAAAGGCCACAATAAGGTGTGCCTGGAGCCTTCTCTGTGCTGAACAACCTAAACAACATAGGAGAGATGTTCCAACTCGCTGATAGTTTTTCGTGGCCCTCCTCTGGACCTGCTCTAACATAATCTTTGTTGTACTGGGGTCCCAAGAGCTGGACGTTCCATGTACCTGAATACTCCAGGTGGAGCCTTGTGAGGGCACACAGAGAATCACCTCCCTCAGCCTGCTGGCCGCTCTTCCTTTTGATGCAGCCAGGATACAAGTGGCTTCCTGGGCTGCAAACTCACATTGCCGGCTCGTATTTAATTTTTGCCCACCACTGTCTCCAAACCCTTCTCTGCACGGTTGCTTTGAATCAGTTCATCACCCAGTTTGCACTGACATTGAGGACTGCCCCCACCAAGATGCAGGACCTTGCGTGTTGCCAGTCACTTCTTCTGCCTTCAGTACATCTGCCATCCAGCTCCTAGTGCCTTTTCTTTCAGCTAAATTCTGTTGCCATGCTCCTTGTTCCTTTGCACCCTAGCCGGTGAGAGGAGAAATTGTAGAGGAAGTTTTGTCCATTTCTGAGGATGTGTGATGTTCAGCACAGATCAAATATTCAGCAAATCTATTTCGCAAGTGTTCTGAAGTCTTAAGCATGGATATACAAAATGACGTTTTGTAATGGCTTGCAATTTCTTGAAGTTGTAGCAGTTCATGGACTAACAAGCAGTACTTCGCTGACATTGTAAGGATCGTCATCAGTTATGAAATGTTTGCTTTCATGTGTTGGAAGCTTGTTATGTTTTCAAGAGTTCTTGAAAAAGAATTCATAAACATCTGCTTTACACAGACTTCTTTTTTAGCAGTAATTGAATTGTGTTTTCTGAAGTTATAGCAAAAACTGAGGCATACAACTAAAGCCATGCAGAGTATCATAAGGAAAGCAGTCTTACTAACACATACTAATGTATGTATGTGACAATTATTACATAGTCTCCAGTGTAGAATATTTTTCACTTTGAGGTCTCTTTTGTTAGAATTTTCTATTCTGTCAAGTATTGTCAGGGGCATAAGAATATTTCCAAGTTTTATGTTGACCTTTAGAGATGATGGCATGCTTGTGTTGTTGCAGCACCAGTTTTAAAGGATAACTGTTACCATGATCATGCCAACATTGAATTTTAACTTCTCCAGCAGGATTAAAAAATCGTTTGCCTTTATACGATTATGGGGACTGAGGAGCACAGTCCATTCCTATCTTGCCAGTGTGCTTCTAGTGTATCTGGTATCTCTGTTGCAGCAAAAGCTTTCATATTTGCTGCACAAAGCGATTGTCTTGTCTCTAAGCTGTCCGTATCATACGGACTTTTGAATCTGTGGAGACTCACTGGCATTTTATCACTATTGCTCATCTTGTAGCGAGAGATGTTTTCCTGGTCAGCATCACACTCTGGCAGTCCCTGTTGTGTAGTGTGATCACTGGTCAGTGTTTAGCAGTGCTCTCTGTGAATCAGAACTTGGGGACATTGAGAGCTCCACAGTGCAGCACGGTGCAGATGATCACTGTGATTTGCAATCACTAAGTATATTTATTTAATAGACAGCACTGAATCTCCAACCTGCTGTCTTCTTTGACAGTTGGTGCATTTCCTAGCTTTGTCAAAATTGCAGGGGAAGATGTGCAAATGGGACACATAGCCAAAAGTACCAGTCTTGATTAAGGTTCTAGCCCTTCTTCTGCCTATTCAAATTCCTCAGCTCATGCTTTGGTGTCTCTTCCCTTGTGGTCGGTCAGGTTTCCCACTGCAAGCCCTTTAGGAAGGTTACGCAATAAAATAATATTCTTAACTCATAGCTTCAAGAATGTCTGTTTTGTTTTTGTGCTCTTCCACCACATCAATGTGGTTTCGTCAATTTGCTCTTAAATCCTTTCACAATTCAGTGATACCTTTGCCATCAGATCTTTGGCTTTGCTTGAGCTGCATTTGATCAGTCACTGAAGAGCCTTGTATCAGATGCTTGTTTGCTTTTTCCTCAAGCAGTTCTCTGGTCTGTGCTCTAAATGTTCTTCATACCTCAGGAACTTGCAAGACATTTAGCATTACAGAAACAGTTTGAGAGTCAGTATTTTTTGAAGCACAAAGGAAGAAGCATGAAATAGTTTGTCTTATTCCATGAAGCTTTACGTTTTTAAACCATCTCCAAAACAGGGCTCATGTCTCCAAAACTAGTAATTATTCAAAGCTCCCTTCCTGTTTTAAAAATAAAATCAGAGTTAAATTTTTGAAGTGTCTTTCTTCTTGTAGAAATTATTGGAATAATCCATGTAGAAATAATAGAAGTGACAAATTATTTCATTTACTGTAGTAAAAGCAGAACACCAATTCATATTAGACAGTAAGCTTCTCATGTGTTGTGAGTAATTCCTGGTGAAAATCTAGATGTGAAAATGTGCAGTGTGTCAAATTACTGCTTTATCTCATGTTACTGGGGTAGAAATACTTCTGTCTGATGAGAACTACTCCAGATGTGATGGAGTATCCAAAATTTATTGTAAAAGTTTGTGCTACCATTAATAATTGATTTGTAGTATACATTTAAAGTTAAGTTTAAACTTTAGATCAGAATACGCTGGCAGCCAGTGTCTAATATACTATACATGTGTTGTTGACATAGTGGCAAGTCAAGGAAATTAGCAGTCTTTTAAGTCCAGCTGGTTATTTTGCTATTTCTGGCTGCTTTCCTTCGAAGAATTTCAGGTCTTGGCAGTATAATGAACAGCATAATATTGTATTAGGGCATTTTTTTCTGTTAACCCTTCATTTTGCTTGTAGACCTGAACTTAAACAGTGTCAAGCATTTCATTTGAGGCAAAAACCTTGTATAAATGCTTTTTAAATGAATTATAATACTTTTCATTGCAAATGTATTTTAACAATGAAGTGTTTTTTCCTGCTCCACTGCCTGCTCTAAAGGTCTTTTGTATTCCTCCTCTGGAAGCTTGGCAAACTGCTCTCTTAAGCTTCTGCCAAAGCTTTCTGGGGCAGGCATACCCCAGACGTTACAGGCAAGGCAGTCTGAACATAGCCGTCAGCAGAAGCCACTGGTTTTATAACTCAACAGCATTAAATACAGGACCAGTAACACACTACATTGTTCAGTGGGTAATTATGTTAATTGTACTGTTAATCTCTTTGTGACACCATGAAGTCAAGTAAATATTGTTCTCGTATTATAGATGATGAAGTGGAGCTCAAAACAAACGATTTATTGAAAGTTAGGAAAGCTAGCAAGGCAGATAAGCAGAAAGGGAGAAGTCCTCAGTACTGTAAGTCCACTAGAGAGTGCTGTTTCCAGCTAAATACTCAGCCCTTGTTTTTCCTTTACAGGATGTGTTCACGGGACTTCTGGCGAGGGAGGGCAGGACAGAACAATTGGGGCATTAAAAGTAGTAGTTCTGTATTACATCAAAGTTGGCAAAAAGCAGTGGAGAAGCATGTTCCTTCTCCCCATATCTAAAAAAGGTTGTGAGACAGTGTTGAGACTTCCTTCTTAACATCTTAACATGTCACTTCTAGATTAAGACTATGCTTAATTTTCTTAAACTGTTACATTTTAGTGGTGTGAGTGGTTGTGCTGAGTATTCATAAACGTTATCTTACAAAGCACAAGTGGGAGCATTATTTCTTCTCCTCAGATTGAATTTCTTTCTAAAGCTTCTTTTACATCTGTAATCAGAAAAGTATGGCAAAGCACAGTATAGAATATAAATTAGTGAATGAGAACTTCATAGCTAACATTGTATTTTAAATACAATGATTTTAAAGTACAAGAGATAAAAATAATAGCATTTAAATGTCAGGTTGGAAGTGCCCTTCTTTTTCTGAACTGTGTTTTCAGAGCACCTGAGTTTCAAAGGCAGTTTTGTTTTCTAGTTGTTTTGTTGTTCCCCCAAGATCAAGCCATTTGGCCACATAGAATCAGATTCTTTGAGCAAATATTTGCACAATTTTTTTTTCCCTGGAAGTGTTCAGACAGTCTTTGGGGTACATACCCTGTTTTTTTTACATCCTCATAAGAAGTATTTAAATGAGTGCCAGAGGCTTTTGTAATCATAATGGAAAAAATGCAGTGTTTGCTTAGAATTAACTCTAATGTGAAAGGGGAAGATTGAAAAATGTCATCGGAGGAAACTGACAAATGTGTTTTCATGCATAAGTTTCCATATGATATTTTTCTTCTTTCTAATACCTACATCTCTTTCTTCAGTCACCTTTCCACACCCTGCGGGTTCTGCACCCTCATGGTCTAGTCTTCTGGACACCAGCAAACAGTGGGATTACTATGCACGAAGAGAGAAGGATAGGGAACGTGAGAGAGAGAGATCCCGAGATCGGGATCGCGACCGGGACCGAGACAGAGATCGAGACCGCACCAGAGACAGGGAAAGGGACCGAGATCACAGTCCGTCTTCAAGTGCGTTCAACAGGTCAGTGAAATGTCTTGAACGTGCTCTAACTCAGCTCAAAACCCTTGTCTCTGTTAAACAGTGTACTTCAACATTCAAATTTAGTGTTCTGCTGTATACTCCAAAGAGCTGGATGGTATGGCTGACTCACCTTCACCTTTTTCTCTTGGAAGCTATAATTCTAAATTTCTACATGTAAAACAGAAGCAGAAAAAAAGGACAGTATACATCCAAACTGGTCATAATGCTTTACAGGTTAAAGATGATTTAAGTCTTGAGAATGACTGAAATATCCATCTCTTTTTGACATCAGTAGGTCTAGAAAGAATCCACAGAAAAATCTATAGAAGTACCAAATAAATTTTAGTTGCCGATGCGGTACTAAAAGCAATGTGTTGCAACATTTGACCTTAATTAATGGTGTTACTACCTGTTAAAATGGTTAATATGGTTGTTAAAAAGGGCTGGATAATAATCTCTCCTCTCTTTTTTTAAAACTATTATTTCAAGGTCAAGAACTTTTTTCATTTTCATGTAGATGATGAAAATCATGTCAGATAACTTTATTCAGCTTTCAACTCTAATTGCTTTAAAAAAAATGCTGCAACCTTCTGTGGTTCTGTGGTCCATGTGCTCAAGTACAAAGCATTTAATGTTCAGATCACTATGGCTCCATAGAACAGAGGTCTATTGGTTTGCCAGATTTTTCTAAATTTCCTCTGCTCGTTATTTACTAAGCTTTTTAGGGTAAATATCTGATGCTTCTCTCGGTGTTCGTTGTTAAGTTTCAATTCTTGCAGAATATATGTGTTAGCTATTAGGCAGATTGCTCTTACTAATGATTTTACACTGAGGGGAATGAGAGCACCAAGAGTCAACATTGCTGCGGTTGCGAGATGACATTTTTGCAGGATGATTGTTAGCTGGAGACCCAAACTGGGTGCAAGATGGAGGATTTTCCATGTATGCCGGTGCGGTGATGTCCTGTCCTGTGTGCATGTGCTTCGTTCCAGGGTCAGTTTCTGAGAACTGAAGACCTATCTAAACATCTGTTTCTCAGACAGCTTGATTGAAGGCCAGAAAGAGCTCTGGTCATTCAAGGGTGCTTGAAATGAACCTTAATAGCTTCCAGGCCTCAAGAAATCTCTGTGCTGCTGCCAGAGTTATCTGTAAAGGAGGGGGAAGAGCAGGCCTCAACTTTTTTATGTGACTAAATTATCCGCCATCTGTAGCAAAGCTGTTGCCACATGGCTGTGTAAGAAAATGGGAGGCCCTTAAGTAGGATAAGTTGGTTTGGGAATCACAGAAGAGGTGGGAGAGGCTTAAGAAAGAACATGCAGACATAGTATTTCTTAAGAAGGTTTATTTTCAATTCAGTGCACTTACGAAAATAAAATGAATTGAGCTGTGAGGAAGAGAACGTGAACTATTTTAGAGACTGTACAGATTTATAGGTTTTATTTATATTCCCTTTGTTTAAACTTTGATCAAGTGGTACTTTGGTGGGGTTTGTAGTAAGCATCAGGTTTAGCATTTTACTGCTCAGAAATTACGATTTTCAATGTTTTTAGCAGTTGTTTTCCAGATAAATAGCCTGTGGTTTTGCTACAGCATTTCTTAAAATTATAAGAAAATAGGATTATTTTTATTCTATTACAACCAAAATGTGGTTTAAAAATGAGCTTTCAGCTGTCTTCATGTTCTGTTCTGCTTTTACCCTGCTGTCTTCAGAGAAAGGTGTGCATTTTTACAATGTATCTCACTGTGCCCCCTTGAGAAGATGCCATTATTTTTGGACTGTTTCCCCTCTGCAAAGACTGGGGGTTTGTTTTGTTTTGTTTTGTTTTGATAGTTTCAAGTCAGTTAGTTACCACTAAAAATGTAGACTTTGGAATTTGATTGATATGTTACCGTTTTGTGGTTCTTTCTCAGCAATTTGAAAAATTAAAAAAAAACCAAAAAAAACCCACCCAAGCACACCCCAGCAACTGTGTTTCTAAGGTCCTGGAACTTAATAATCTCATGCAGAAGGGCAGATGAGGGTCTGACTGGATTGCAGCTTTACAGGGTTTGGTGTCCTGGTGGTCAACAAACTGAATGAGACTCTACAACCAATGTGTGATAAAGGTCAAAAACATGGAGCAGCATTAGAGTGTTCCTGAAAGCTCCCAACACACTGGTCTTGGCAAACTGTTTTTTTGCTTTACTTAGAGAAGTTGTTTATTTTCATCAGACGCACTTACAAGCTGTCATGGTTCTTTAGTAGTTTGCCAAAATAAGGTTTAAAAGGGAGTATCAGTAATATTTTTAACCTTTTCTGGAGTGTTTTACAGTAACTGGGTAACAGAACAAATGCAGAGTGTGAGTTATCATTAGGGGCTTTGTATCTCATCTTTGAAACCAAGCCATAAGTCTACAAGTAGCCATCTAATTTCTCATGGCAAGCTTATCAGAAGTTAGACATTCAAATTTTAACTTTTTAATTAGATCATCAAAATATTTGTTTTGGGAAGCAATATCAGATATGGGAGAAAACTACAGTTGCACAGAGAGGCTGGGGAGTCTCCATCCTTGGAGATACCCTGAAGCTGTCTGGACATGGTGCTGTTCAGCTGGTGGTCCTGATGGCCCTGCTTTAGCTGGGATTTGGTCCTGATGGCTTCCACTCATGCCTTCCAGCCTCAGGTAGTTTTTGTGCCATTTGATCACAAATGTGCTTTGCAGGATTTGATCAGCTTACTCTCGGATCTGTGGTTATGAATGCATTATAAAATCAATGCAGGTGTATTACTTGGTAGCAAATCATAATTTTGAGTCCTGTAGCTGTAGCTGTAGTTTTCCTGGTTTTGATGTGTGAATATTTTTTGTGTCCCTTAGAAAAGCAGGATGTTCTATGGGGTGGTTAATACTTCTCTACAGCATCTTAAATTACTAATTTCTGACATTTGCTTAATGATGTAATCATACAGAGTTTCATAAAAAGACTGGTGCTGTTGCTTCAGGTGTTCCCCCTTCTCATGAAAACTCTCATGAGTTTTCATGCATAGCTGTAATAATCATTAATGTAAAATCCTCACTTGGGAAATGGCCAGAGGATCCAAGTCGTGGCAGATAAAACGAGTTTGATCTCAGTTCTCATTGCTCCAGGACATGAGAAATCTCTTTAGGCTTGAGCTGTTCTCCTCATGTGATGTGTCCTGCTGCTGCCAGGGACCTCAGGAAGATACTTTCTTTCGAGGTAAAAGTTGGCAAAGACAGAAATACTTGCCTTTTGTTAGGTCAGCAGTATCTACATTGTTACTGATTTTACTTCTTTAGAAAGGTTACATTGTACCTTTCTTTAGGACTTGGTGGGGATCTCCTAAACTAGGGTTACACAAGACTTTATGTGATACATAAATAATTACACTAAGTTTATTTGTATTGACATTGCACTGTTAAATGATGCCTGGTAGGATTTTCTTAGTAAAGGAATGATGAAATGATCATGCGATCATGCCTTTTTAAGCCATGCTGATGTACCATTTGAGTCGTGTTGGCTAACAATGGATAGTGCTCTCATCTTTTTTTTTTTTCTTTTTTTTAGATTTCAATAAACTCTTAGAACTGCCCTTTTCATCAAGTCAAAATATAAAAATATGTTTTAAGTAAAGCCTTTGAATTCTTGTCTAACCTGTGATATTTAGGGGTTTTTACCAATATTGTGGCAGGGCAGCATTTCATGGTAATCCAAGAGAGAACTGGAAGTAGAGACAGCACTTGCACCAGAGAAAAATTAATTTCAAAAGCAACCCAAAACATTTAGTATATTTTACTCTTTGTACTTAGCTTTTCGTTTTCTTGAGGCGGGTGTAAGGAAGTAGATAATTGTACCAAAATCTAATTTTAATTTACCCAAATTGTATAATAGTCAAAAATTGTGCTGATAAGTGTTGAACAAACGCTGATCTGAAAACATTACTGAAGTTTATGTAGGGTTGTACTTCCTTCACAGTTAGATACAGGTTCAAGCTAGCAGCTTGATAACTCCTGTATAAACTTAATGGGACACTGTTGTATTCTTTTTTCTTTCATTTTTAATTAACAATTTCCTTTCAAAATTGCATTAACTGCACAAGTCTAGTGTGTAACGTGAAGAACTTTATTGTCCTTTAAGCACTGGAATTCATTTAGACACCCAGAAGCAATATTAAGATTTTCTTCTTGTTTAGCTTGTTACTATTATGCTCCTTGGTCTTACTGTCCTGACAATGTCTCCTTTCTGAATCAGTGATGAAGAACGCTACAGATACAGAGACTATGCAGAGAGGGGCTACGACCGCCATAGGACAAGTAGAGAGAAGGAAGACAGACACAGAGACAGGAGACACAGAGAGAAAGAAGAGACTCGACACAAGTCATCTCGAAGGTTTGATTTCTCTTTTTTTAATAGGATACTAAAGACTTGCCCAGTTAAAAAAAAAAAATAAACTTTTAAAAGAACCCCAAACAAACAGGAGTTTTGTGGAAAGATTGTAAACACTTGAATGTGCTACTTGGAACAAGTCTGCCATATAAAACATGGACAGATAAAAAGCAATACTGACCCTGGGTAACCTCGTACTGAGTGATGTGTGTGACCATCAGTATGTGAACAGAAATTAGGACTTTGGGGAAAGAAGGGTAAAAATGGTGAGTCAGAAAAAGGTGGAATGAAGCTGACATTCAGCAGCATGAACAGAAGAACTCAACAGTCATGCTCAGTAAGTAAAACAACCCTTATGGTCACTTGATAGAAATTGTTCTACATGATCCATTTGAAGTTAGAAAGAAAAGTTAAGTCCAGAAAATAGGGTCAGAAAGAATGTCAAATTATTAAGGAATGCCAGTAGGTACATGACATTGTTAAAAGTATTGCTATTAGAATATGGGCTACAAATGTGAAAAATCATTCCATTTTCCCCACAAAAAGTACGGGATGGGTAGACGTATATATCCCATTCCAGGAAAAATTCAGTTACGTGCTGACATCCAAATACTCTTGCATTGGGAGCAGATGCCAGTTTTCAAATATAAATGCAGAAGCTGTTTTTTTGGTACTTTGTAATTAAATAGGGCCTGAAGTGTCAAGTGTTTGAGGCATGTTTTCTCTCTATTTAGTAACAGCAGACGTCGTCACGACAGTGAAGAAGGGGATAGCCACAGAAGGCACAAACACAAGAAGTCCAAAAGAAGCAAAGAAGGAAAAGAAGCCAGTGGTGAACCTGCTCCTGAACAGGAAAACACTGAAGCTACCCCTGTGGAATAGGCTTGTGTGATTTTTGCCTACTTGCATATATATTAGTGCCAGAAATAGATTACTATAAATCTTGTTATTTTTCTGGGAATTATAATAATTTGCTCTTAATCTTGTTCTGTTAGTTTGAAATCAAAGGTTACTTTGGTTTTTTTTGAAAATAAAAGAACGAATTTTTCATGTTAAGATTCTTGGACTGACTTTGTCTTTTAAGAAACAGTGAAAAAACAACTTACAGCTAGAGGCTTATGCTCTTACAATATAAGTAGGGCTTAAATTCTTTGTATTAAATTGTCTCCTTTTTTCATAAGCCAACGGGAAGGTCATTCTTTTACTGACTTTAGAATAGTGTTCATTCATTTTATTATATACCCAACATCTGGAACAGTGTGGGTTTAGCTTAGCTTTTGGAGTCATATTTGGAAAGGTCATCCTTTACTACAGGGATAGACAGGAACTGCAGGCTCTTCAAAAGCCTTATAATAACGTGAAGCAAAAAAAAATTAGGGAAAGTGGGAAAGGTGCCGATTGTTCTTAGCTGAATGGAACGCTGAGTGTGATGATGATACACTTGGTAATTATGTCTGGTTTGTGTGGGTGCATAAGGATGAATTAAGCTGGATAATCGTCCCTGCTGCTTTTCAGTGGCTTAAGAGAGAGTTCATTTTAGTCTTTGTTCTAGGGGAACAGCTGTCCTTAACATGATAAAGATTAACAAACATATCCTCTTCCCACTGCAAGCTTGTGAGATAAAAACAAGACTGTGGAACACGAGTAATTTGCAGAGAAAGACAAAGGACTATTTTAAGAGACATATAAGACCATCATCACTTTCAGATTTACTTCATGCAGAACAGTATCAAGTGTGATTGATAAGGCAGTCCCACAAAAATTGTACTGCTGTTCAGAAGACTTACTTGATGGCATTAGCAGGGTGCAGTGTACTTCCTTAAAAGTAATATTCTATATAAAAATCCCAGATTTAATAGTATTAATCAAAACAAACCAGGGAAATGAGGTAATTTGGTTTTGGATGAAAATAACATCTGTACAAGTACACAGTTACAATTATTTTTAATTATTTTAGAAATTTCATTCACAGTTTTACAGACTAACAAACAGTACTTGAAAGTCTTGAAAATACCAGCTTCATGCTGACCATGAAAAGGTACACATAATCAAAGTGCTATTACTGTGTTGGATAAAAATCTTCACCTGATTATTGCAACTAGAAAAATTGCAAGAAATATTTCCATAAGTTATTCAAGGTTTTCTTTTTGTAAATCAAAATAAAGTGGGTGAGCAGAAGCTGTTGCTCCTTAAATTTCATTATTATTATAATGCATTAAATAGATATATAGATATGTATAAAAAAAACAACAAAAACCCCTTAAGAACACAGGGAAGGAAGGACTTAAGTCTGTAGCTTGGATCACTCTGAAGTGATTTTCTGACAGGTGTCACTGCTTTGCCTAAACTTGACTTTTCTTGACATGCAGGTTGAAATTTCACAAACCTTTTCTGTATGAATACATACTTGACCCCCCCAAAACCAAAGACTGATGTTCCTTTTTTTTTTACTTTTGTTTCCCTGTTAAGATACTTGTCATACTCTCCATGAAGACTTGTTTTATAAAAAAGTGCCAGGCCAGGACACAATTGTGAGAGTAATTTTTCCTTTTAGTTCTTTGAGCATCCTTGCCAAGCAGGCATGCATCATTCCTGATGTGTTCCTGCCATTGACAGCAAGGAGGATGTCACCACATCTGAAAAAACAAATGCAAGACAACAATTAAACAAGGTGGCTTCTTATCTTAAATGTTTTCAAATGCCAAAGCACATCCTTCAGCTGGGGGGAAGGGGTAGAAATGAGTATTGTGATTCCTTCTCTGGCTAACTACCATTCGTGAATAAGGGAATAAAGCAGGTGAAAATACTTCACTTGATTGGATTTCTTACAAATTTATAATTAATTAGACATATTTGAAAGAAAACACAATACAGGTCTTCTGATGTTCATTCTGAAGAATCATCTTAACAGAATCATAGACGGGCTTTGGCTGAAGGGACTTCAAAGATAATCCAGTTCCAACCCCCTTGCTCTGGGCAGGGACACCTACTAGACCAGGTTGCTCAAAGCCCCAACCAATCTGCCCTCGAATAAGGAGGAGGCATCCACAACTTCTCTGGGCAACCTGTTCCAGTGCCTCACCACCTTCACGTTAAATAATTTCTTTTTAATATCTGGTCTAAACCTACTGCCTTTCAGTTTAAAGCCATCTTCCCTTGTCCTAGCACTACATACCCTTGTAAAAAGTCCCTTTCCAGCTTTCTTGTAGACCCTCTTTAGATATTAGAATGATCTGTGTTCTGAACAAATTTACCTTTTAATCCTTGTTAATTGATGTAAGTTTGTGCCATGATTGTGCATTTACTCTCTTCAATTTTATTGGTGTTTGCAGGGAAGGTGTTTGGTTGGGGTGTTTAGAACTGGGTATGTGGGAAACCTCTGTGCTGGCATGCTTTGTACCACCCCAGAGATCAAATTGACTCATCTTTTAACTTACATACTAGTGGCTTGCTAGACATCTGAAAACATGCTGCTGTGAAGGCAGCTCTGTTAAACTTCAGGATACTTATGTCCTGCTTCCACATCTCCCAGAGTTACTTCTGTATCAATGAGTCCTTTCCCCTGTCCCTGCCACTGTCTTAATGAAAACATGTTTTTTACAAACCCCTACAAGTTAGCCCGAAGAAAAACTTACTTAAATGCTACTTTTTTTAGATAGTTATCATTACCTAATTCTGCCATCGTTATATGCTGGTGTTCCCCCAACAATGGATTTGATAAAGAATGGTTTGTTCCCAGTATGTTCTTCATAACCTCCTACGATGCTGAAGCCAAGACTTCCAGATGTATTTCTTCGTAATACAATTTCTTTGCAGCTGTACAAATACCTGAAATAAACCAGTTTAATTAAATGTCTTATAGTTAATTTTAGATTCTGATGAACCATTAATATTAAATCTGCCTTTTTATGCACCCACAGAGTGTTTTTAAGAGTTAAAATAGCGCCATAGTTCCACTGTATTAAGCATCTACACTTCTCTTCTGTTTCTGTAGTACTGCTTTCCTGTTATAACCAGTTGTCCAGATAACCAGTTGTCCCAAAAGTAAAATTAGTAGGTAATCTTGGGCTTAAGTATTAAATAAGTTTTTTTATAGGGTAGAAATCTATACAAATTATCTAGTTGGTGTGATGGAGAAAAGCACTTGAGTCTGGATTTAATGTTTATAAATCGGCAATTCAAAAAACTGTATTTCATCTACCTTGTACAGGCCAGTGACTTGTTTATCTTCCAATGAGCCTGTATGTGATTAATTATGTCAAAGTGCTCAGGCATTTATTACTGTGGTGCATGTCAAAGTGAAATAATTTTAAGGCCAATGGAATGAATTACAAAAATTACAGATGACACAAAGACAGGTATTGGTGGAATTAGGGATCCTGAGCTTGTTGAGTAACCTGATAAGTCACAGCATGGAAGATGAGAGAAACTTATCATGTGAGTCAGTGCTTTGGAGTACTGAGTCTGCTCTCAAGAAGATAGCTTGTCCTCACTGTAATGATTAACACAAGATTTTATAGTAAGAGAACTGAAATCTGCATTTCCCTCCATTTGTCTTTTGAATGTATTTTATGATACTGCATGTTATGCTTGGTCAAAGCTTAGGTTCCTAAAGTAGGTATAGGGGAAAACAAGAATAGTGTTATTAGGCTCTTAAATGTTGCCTGTTGCTCTGAGTACATTAATTTCTGTTTCCTTTTTTTTTAAACCAAATTAATTCCATGTGTTAGAGAGTGAGTGATAGAAATCTGTCCATAGTACTTAACCCACTTATCATTAGTGGTGTACCCAGGAATGATTGAAATTACTGAATGACTGAAAATACATTTGCTACTCCAAATCTTAAAATATAGATTGACCTACAGCAGGCAACTGTTACAAGCTCTATTCAGAGACTTTCTAGGTTTCTAAGTACCTGACACTTCCATAGGAGGATAAATAGCCTTTATCTTAAAGACTGATATGCCTAGTGTTTTAAAAATTGTGTTTGTCAAATAGTGCATTTGCTGTCTTTCACAGCAGTAATACTAGATTAGTCCCCCAGGGCCTACAAATATTCACCTGCTGCCAGGATGGTGGGTATGTAATATTTGCACAAGAATTCACTGGTTGCTAATGTAAGAAACAGGTGACATTTGCTTCTTCCTCAGCAGCCAGGCATTATTACTTTACCATCTGTGGACTTCTTCAATGTGCAAAATCACTTAAACCCTCTATGTTTAATGGTACTTATCAAGGTCACGACCAAGCAATGCCAGGATCCAGCCATTAGTGCTATAATTCAGTGTTGATTTTAGGGCACAAGTCTCTGCTGCCCAGTGCTACACTCACTGCCTTAAGGAGCACATTCCTGAAATTGAAAGGTAATCAGGTAAATCCTAATGCCACAGAAAAGTAGAAGACAAGCAGGTAAAGGCAGGGGGAGAAAAGGCAGTGAAGCCAAACACAGCTTATGTGCATTCTGTACATGCAGTCTGTAAGATTATTAGTTGCATGGTCTCCATCAGTCCAGAAAGCATAAATACATATTTGCTGTCAAAGTGTATGATGAATTTAAGTAAAATGGGCACAGCATAATAGCATTAGGATTGTTCTCTCTGCCAGAGCAGAGAAAATACATGGGAACCAAGAAACAGCAGAGAGCAACCACTCTGTCATGACTCTAAGCCCCTGCGCTGCCTTCTGCCTCACCAAAGGGACTGGGTGTAACCTGCTGTGGCAATAAGGCAGTGGAAACATGGATGTCAGGAGAAGAGGCGCTGGTGTGATGCTCAGTTTGTGAAAAGGGGAGAAAAGGGGATTTCCCAAAGTGTTTACAAGTTTCTCTTCTTTGGTTCCCAATACCCAAATTGGTAATTAAATGTTTTAAGTTCTGAAAGCCAAGTCTGTTTTGGCCGTGACAATAATGAGTGAGTGATTTCCCTGTCTTTTGACCCATGAGTTTGCTTGCTCTTTTCTCTCATCCTGCTGTGGGTGTTGGTGCAGGCAGGTCTAACCCATCACAACAGCCATAGCTAGAGACTGACTCCTGAAAGAATAGGAGTGTCTAGGATGTGTTTATGCCTTTAACTCGATGTTTTCTTATCTCCATCCCATGGGATAGAGGTATAAGCATGGCAGTGCATCATCCATCAGCTGTTTGTCAGCACTGTCAGAACTGTGCAAAGGATGCTGGCAGGCAAAGCTGAGCTGTGTATAACACAGCTACTACTTGCTCCAAACAGTTCAGTGCCTAAGCAGACATGCCTGCTCTGCCTAAGCAGAGAGCAGCCCAGAGGGAGTCCATTCTTTTAGGGCTGTTTAATCATAAAGACAAGCTAGAAAGTACCACAAAGAAAAAATTAAATTATACAAAGTGCTTAGTTTGAGTAGATTATATTTCTGTGGTAATGAAAGCCTCAGTCTGGGTGTTTTGACCCAGTCAAACTACCCTAACCCACTAAACTGCAACAGGTCTAAGGAGAACCATCTCTTGCCTTGGAAGAGAGCAGCTTACAGTCTTCTGCCTTTATCTCTAAATACTCCAGAAGATGAGGATAAGGACTAATTTATGTGTGAACCTGCCTCAGATACAAGATTTGGGGATATACAGTGTCTACTTACAGGGTCCTATCCTAAGAAATACTACAACTAAGCACCAGTTACCGATGCCTGAGGAATTTAAAAGTGCCTGTCTTCAAGTAGTTAAATGTACAATTCCCTGCTGATTTTCATGAAGCACAAGTATCCTTATGCTCTAGGAGTGAAAACCAGCCCAACTGCAGGAGGACTTCAGCAACAACAGCTATGAAAAGGATAACTCCCTCCTCCCACCCCATTACAGTACACAAATGGCAGCAGAGTAAGGAATAATTGACAATTGCTTCCACCCGAGTCCTACAGCCCAGACTGATTTACTTTGGAGGTGTTTCTGTCCTAATTTCATGTTTTATGTCTTGTTCTACCCCAGGTTTACAGAATGACTTTGGCCACCTCGTCTCTTTCTCATCTCACTTTACAGATGAAGAAAAGCACTTGTGTGAAGTACTGTTTGTAAATGTTATGACAGGGTAATCTAAAAAGTATTTTAAATACTAGCTGAGGGAAGGAAATGTGAGGAGAGCAAAGAAAGGAGAGCGGGAAAACAAGCTAGAAGCAGCATCACAGAGCTGGGGAAATGCTTTCTGCCAGCTGTTCCCTGTTACTTCCTTTGTTCATGCTTCACAACAACATGTCCCTCTACCAATAAAGGAGTTCTGTCTTCCTAAACAACAAACAATTAGATTAGCTACCCTGAAATAAGTCTTCGGGCGTGAATGCTTAAGGTCCTGCATCACTGTTTCCACCCGCCGCCCAGCCCACAGCCCCTCTGCTTGCGTGCAGGCCAAGTTTGACAGATGTCAGATGCACATGTGCACGTATTTTATAACCACCACATACTGGATCATACTACAGAAAGAACAGAGGAGCTGTTTATGTATTATTAAGCCATACAAAAGTGAGAAAACCCAATTCTAAGATCTCACAAGAAAAGGACCAAAATTTAAGTGAGATCCACAAATGTTGAATTAGCAAGATGGCTTTTCCAAGTCTTTGAGCTTTGGTGCAAGGGATCAGATAACTTGTCTGATTCTGCTGCTACCAACTTCATCCAGAAAACTGATATAATTCCCTAACTCTCAATATTTGTGTCTCTTGTCTGTACCCATCTCTGTAATACCCACGCAGTCCCTGGGAAAGGGGAGAGTTTCATTCTAGTACAAAAATCAGGCATTTACAGTAGGCTACTTTAAATCGTGTAACTATTATTAATGTTAGCCTGTTTTCTACTTCAGTGGTCATGGACAGAAGCCTGTAGATACGCTCTAGTATTTAGTTCAACTCAACAAATTTTATGGGACCATTCGCAGGATTTTCCTCAAAATTTTGTGGATTTGGAACAAAGAAGGAAAGATCTTCCCGTCCCCTCTGTTTCCTGAGCCTGAACATCCAACTCTAAGTTGTGAGGTCAAGCTGCCTCTGAACCACCCCCCTTGCTTGCTGTGAACACATACACACACTGCACTGCTGGGGCTTGTCTAGAGCCACATCTTTCCCTTCTCAAAAGAATTAAAATAACCTACTATCCAGCCTCCTCTTTTTAAAACCATGCCTGTTCCTGGCCTACCAGTTTTACTGCCTTTTCTATTTGTTAAATTTGTCTTACATAGGTGTGCCCCTTCCTGCCCATCTTGCCAAGTACTTTGCATGATCCTGCATAATCATGATTTTGACATTTCTACTTTTCCTTGAGCTGTACCAAACATTCTTAGACTCATATATATCTTGGAGCAGTCCCTCTAGTAAATTGTTTTAATTAAAGTAGGTGATTCTTCAACATTTTGCCCCATAACTGCACATCAGGCACTTTTTCCAAGATGGACCTGTCAGACATCTATTTAGACAAAGTATAATTTTCTCCAACAGCCTGGAAAATGTCATTAAACTGCTGACAATATCTTGGGATCTAGTGAGATGTGATCCTTGCCTGAAGCGAACTGAAAGTCAGATAGAGAAAGGTTAAATGCTTAACCTGGAGCACAGTGAGTTAACACGACACACATCCTAGAGAGAGAAGTTGTTGAAGGACTTTCAGACATCTGATGTGGGCCCTGGAGAATCAGAACAATAAGTGGGTGAGCACACTCATGCTGGGGTAGATTGAAGGGTCTGCTAATACCTAGTGAGCAATCCCAAACCTGATCCTCTTGTGCCCTACTCAGCCAATCAGCTGCTAATAAGAATACAGAGCACCTTTGTTCCTGTCACACTGAATGTGTGTTGGTCCCTGTCCCAGGCACTAGTCTGATGTTCAGAGCAGTGTCTCCCCTCAGCATACCAATGTCCCCATGTCCCTTTGAAGAAGGGCCACGCTGTGCTCTGTGCACAGCCTCGCAGCTGGGGATAGAGTTACAATGAACTCTTGTCTTCAGCCTTGCTGACACTGGGGCTGATTTTCCTTCAGACCAAAAGCATTGGAATGCCTGCACACATGCAGCCTTCAGAGGAGGAAGGCTAAAGTGAGCTCAGAAACTGTTTCTAAAATGGGAAAACCCATTTTTTTGCCAAACTGCAAAGCGGAACTGACTGATGTGAACTCTGGGTGCAAGCCTGCAGTACTGTGAAGCTCTGTCCTCCATCTCCCCTACCATGCTAAGGCAGTGGGAACTTCAGGCAGCTGTGAGTAGGAGATGATGACCAGGCAGCTCAGGTTTTCTACACAACCCAATGAAGGTGGCATAGGCAGGGTGCAATTGTTACAGTCCATCCAGCAATGGATGGTGATAGAAGGCAAGACTCAGCACTGCAGATTTCAGCACCTACAAAGCCTCTGGTCTGTTGCTGTCTCTTTACTGAGAGCATTATGCATGCTTCAGTACCTTTACCATGCTGGTGGTCAAGCTCAGGAGTGCAGAAGTTAGCAGGAATGAGGACCACCCTGTGCCTGCCTGTCTTCAGAGAAACTGAGGAAAATTCATCATTGCTCTGGGGCAGCAGTTGAGGAGCATCCATTTACTGCATTTTCTTTTTTCTGCTTTTCTTTCACAGGTATAAAGATGTAGTCCTCTCCACTGGAGGAGGATCAGTTTGCCTGTGGGTGACAGACACACAGCCTGCCTTCTGGTCTTGCAGTGCTTCAGCACTTGTTATACAGTCATTAGCATCAGACCAAGCCCCAAAAAACATCTGGCCCTCACAACAGACCTTGCTGCAAGGTGAATGAGCTCAAAATGACTCCAGCTAGAAAGAGGGAAACCTGTTATGCAAGAGTAGGAAATGAATAGGAGTCCTGAAACTGTGCCCAGAGAAAAGTCCACCTGTTCCGAAGACCATCTTTTCCTGCCCTACTGTAAAAGAGAGACACTGAACTGCTGCCAGAGTTAGGAGTATAGTCAAGAGGGACTTAGAAGCTAAATTCTTCATTCCTTAAAACTGAATATCAATTTCGACTCTGTGATCCCAGCTTTGCATATTCACAGATTCACAATGTGTCATTTCATACTTTATGGAACGTCGTGGAAGCTGTAGGTATTACACCAGGCACACCGAGACCTCAGCGACATGTGATGTGGCTGCTATTATCCTTGCTGAAATGACAACACAGCTGCTTCCTGTGTATGACAAATGGACTTCTTTCAGGCGGGGGTGGGGTTAAAAGAGGTGATTTGGAGATACTGGCCAACTGCGCAAACTTTGCAACATCTGGGTAAAGTCAAACAATTCAGCTAGATTTGGCTAAGGACAAGGGCTGTGCAGCTTGAGTGTTGCAGGAGGGGTATCTCTGCCTTCTGCAGGGTGGTCGAGCTTAGACTCCAGTTCAGCAAGCTCCTGTATCCTTGCAAGGTTTTCCCTTCACTCCCTAAGTGCCAGATATGTTTTCAAGATTGAAACAATTCAGTATCCTATCCTCCCTCGCAAGGGGAGCTGCATGTCTATTTTGCCATGTACACGTACCCATTTACAAAAGGGAGGTATTTAGAGTCAAGTCAGTGACAGAGCCTGGATTTAATTAAGATGTCAGTGCAATGAATCAAGCCAAAAGAAAGAATTGCCAGAAAATACAATCTTTCCTCCCACTCCCCCTCAGCAAGAGGTTGCAATCTGTGGACTTACCGTGGCAGCCCCAGCCACATAACCCAGGACGGTGACCACTCGCTGCTCTCAGAGGTCACCTGTGTGTCCTCAGGGGGTGGCAAGTGACCCTGCTCCTCCTGGACTTCACATGCTCTCATCTCCAGGGCCTTGAGCACCACTGAGGAGTTAGTGTTCTTCAGCAGGGCAACAGCCTCACTCCGGCTGACTCCCGTCAGATCAATGCCGTTCACGTTCAGGAGGATGTCACCTGAGACCAATAAAACGGATGATAAAAAACCCTGCAAGTGTTTCCAGGATCTCTACTGCACCTCCACAACCAAGTGAGTCAAAGCCATGGCCAAGAATTGGCTGTCTGACGAGGCTTTTTGTTAATCCTATCGTTTAACGTGGATGTGAAGCATATGCTAGTAAACATGCCACAGGCATGAGGGAAGGGTCTAGATTCCTGTACACAAAAACATTGCATGGCTGGACAGAGGATTTGTCCTGGTTTCTTTCCATGTTATGTCCTGCATCTGGAGCTGAACAAACAGCTGGGGTCCTGCTGCACCAACAGGCTTTGGTACCGGTGCCTAGTACTGGTCCGGGTCTCTGGAGTCCACTTCCAGCTAACAACATTTTTACTCAACCTAAGCTTGAAACCTGACAGCTCAAAGATGTTTTTGTCCCAGCTCTCCCTTAGCTGAGGGCTGCGACTCCAACTGGCTCTTCCTATTTTCCTTTGTGGATAACGTGTTATTATTTTTGTATTAATGGTTGTTTGAATGGCCTCAAGCCAAACCATTTTTCTGTATGCCTTATTTATAATATAGGCACAGCAGCTTCAGACAAAAATGCAAAGATGGCCTCAATCACTACAGGAAGAACCACAGTGCCAAGTGCTCTGCTACCCTTCACAGCAGGCTCCCATGCCAGGGCTTTCCTTGGTGCCCTCTGTGCTTGTCCTGGATGCTTCTCCAGGCAGGGATGTATCACTGGCAGTCCAGGCACTGCAATACGAACATTAATGTCTTCTTGTGGTCTGCCCCCAATGAGAAGGACAACAGCCCAAAGCTGCTCTAAATCAGAGGCCTATGGCGCTATTATAACCTCACATATTCATTTGTTTCTAATTTTATCAAATTAACTAGGCTGAATTTTCCATGCTGCCTCACGATGAATATTTTTTGGAAAGTGTACCCCACTGAGAGGCAGTCATTTCCCAGCAGAAGGAAAGGGGAAACCTGCTGTTTTGCTCCTGTTGTCATGTTCTCACATGGGTTTTGTTGAGCAGACACAAAGGGGAGGTTCCCATGGGTGCCAATGGGGGGTACTGAGACCCAGGCTCATGGGGCCTTGGGTTGTGGGGCTCGTGGGTTGCAGCTATTCTGCCCCATTTTTGGGTGTCTTCACTTTCCTCAAACTCAGGATTTCCCTCCAGCTTCCATGCAGTGACTGGACTAAAGGAAAACATAGAGGATGAAGGGCAAACAAGCTGTGTCATTGCTGGATGCAGGCTACTGAGGGACTTGGCTCTTGGAGATGCAACATCCTGAATCCTGACAGTATCATCTTCCCTCTGCTGCCCAGCTATTACCACAAAACCAACTGATAAAATATGTTCCTCATCTTGCTCTAAAAGCTTATTCATGCAGAAGGGGAGAAACTATAAGCTTTGTCACTCTATCAATAGCTAAATGGGGTTGGGAAGCCAATGTTTCCAGACATGATGTTAAGCCAAGGCACTAATGTGTCTTATATAATGGGAATTCTGCTCCTGTATATTTCATTCAAATTTATGAATGCAATGACAAATAAACACAAAAAATGACTTTAAAAATGCATGAAGGTTGCACAATGAATGTATCAGGAGTTAGGAGATGGTGGTGCAAGCTAATTTTCCTGTGAAAAGCTATTTATATATATATTTTTTTAACAGAATATTCCTACATCCTATTTCACAGAGATGACTACTGCTGCATATTATGCCTTTTCTGATAGCTGACTTGAGACCCTCTAATCTGACACATCCCAAAGTCTATCGGATTGCTGAAGATGTCGGAGTGTGAAGCTCTTTCATTAACCCTGTTTTCAAAACAAGCCCTTGATTTAAAGCAGGCTTTCAAAATCCCCCTCTTTTACCTGTTTTTATCCTGCTGTCTCTGCTGATAACTCCTCCAGGTTCCACACTTATCACATAGATAGGCAAATCCCATTCCCGGTTAGATGCTCCGCCTGCCACAGTCATTCCCAGTGACTCTGTGTGGTCTTTCCGGACAGCCACCACCTTCTCATGACAGGTGACGGTGTGAAGAGTGCTCTGTGATGGAGAAAATAGCAACAACAATCACAGTTTGTGGGCATGGCAACCTCCCTGACAGCTTTGGCATCTCCTATCAAAACAAATATTCATGGAAGTAATACCAAGGCACTTCCCAGCTACGTGCTACACTTGGCCTGATGGCAGGCAGGACTCCCTCGGGAGCTTAGGCATCTGCAGTCAGAGCTACCACCAAGATAACTGGGCTTTAATAGTTAAAATCAGGCGCACTGCTCCCACCAAAACCAGAGTTGTTTTAGTGCTAGGACTGATAGAATTAGGTCCTTGAAATGTAAATAAGGGATTTGATTTAAAAAGAAAAAAAAGTTCTTGATATTAGTATCCCTAGTGGCCATCATATCTTTGACTATCAGGTTGTGCTTCTTATCTTGCTCCTTGAAGTCTGAGCATGACCTGTATAGTTAGTGAGAAGTAGTCCTCTTGTGTTTGAGGAATGAAACTATTGGGGACATATTAGAAGAGACATACTTCATTTGATCTTCCAGATATCTGTGTTTCTGTGTAAGTTATGGGTGGAAATATACTTAAAGAATAAGTGTTTCTATTCAGGGAAAGAGAAGGACATTTACAGTGAAGAGCCAGCAGTTTCCAGGTTGCTCTTAGTGCTCGTGCTTGAAGGGTCACTTCAGGACAGCCATTCCTATATTTCTGCCCCTGAACAGGAAAAGTTAAGTACACACAGCTGGTCATGCAATAGCTAGTGCATGAGTGAGGGTGAAACAAACCCACAGGTGCCCTCAGGATGAAGAACCACAGCAATGCAAGCTCCAACAAAACCTGTGAATTGAATGTCATGTTTACCACGCACTCAGTTCTTTCAGAAGAGTTTGAAAGGCAATAAAATCTGGAATTAAATGTTAATTGCTTTTCTTTCCTTAAGTATTTCATAAGCAGTTCTCCTGACATCAACTCCTGACAGTCCCAGTCCCTCTTGCAGGAACAGCATCATCCATTCTGGGCTTATATATAATGGCATGCTCCTAAATACATTTCAAATGTATATTTAAAAAAACCCTTCTCATCCACAAATGTGACCTCACATTCATAATACGCAAAAATAATCCATGAAACTCATTTAAAGCCATGTTAATATCTTCTTAGAAATCTGACATCTCACAAAGGCATTTTGTGTTGGTTCCTGGGCCAGCAGCACAGAAAGTGGAGCAGATGAATCCACAATGTCTCCCTAAGTGACAATGATGGACAAAGGAAGATTACAACCAGAAGTTTTTTATGGAAGTAGGGCAGACTATGTCTTTGATTTCTGTTTTTTTTAAAGGTATGTTTGGTGGAACTAATTCCACATCAAGATTTCAGTGATGCAATGTTAACAACAAAACAGGACCTTCTAGAAGCTTAGCAGAGGATTTCTATGTGCTTGAGCAGATGAACAGTGGCTGCCACAGAGCTCCAGAAACAAAAAGGCAAAGAGCTCAGTGGAAAGAGGAGATGTCTCAGTCTCTGGGAGAAAAACCAAACTAACACTGTTGTTTGGACATATTAGATGTGGTCCATGCAGAACACAGGCCCTATGTCAGAGTAATTGGGCTTAGGGTTTGCAAACAAATGCAAAAATTTCTGAAGGTTTTAAAACCATCACAAAATGTTTTCTTCCAGATAAACTTTATGTTCTGATCCAGATAATTTTAACCTTTCACCTTTGTCATTAAGGCGTAAATATTTTAAACATAGTAGTTCTATCTTCATGCAAATTAAACTTAATGTTTCATCCATGTTTTGCAAAAATATCCTTTTTCCCTTGGAAAGGAATGGCTTTCCATTGGGAAAAGGCCACTTCCTGAAACGTGGGATAGGGGCACTACTAATTTTCACAAAATTGCAGTCCAAAATTTTGTAGCAAAACATGAAATTGGGATTCTATTTGTGGCTCTGAGTGAGAGAGCAGTCCTGTTACTTACACAGCGTACATCCAGTCTCAGACAACAAAAACATTAAAGCATTAGTTTTATCACTACTTTTTGAGGAATAAGCACAGAGAGCAAGATTTCAAAGTAGTGCTTGGGAGCGAATTGTCCTGCTACATTTCAATGAAGAATTATAAAAGTACTAGTACTTGTATTCTCAACCACAAAAGACCAATTTTCCTTTGAAGCTACTCTTTCCCATGTCATTTTTTACATGGATGAAGACAGAAAGGATTTGGGGTGACTTGACTGAGACAATGGCAGTGATGAAAGGAAAGTAAAGCCTTTTTTAGTAAACACACGTAGAACTTGCTTGGAGGTATAATCGATAGCAAGCAAACCAGTTAAAAGGCAGTGTTTATCAGTGACTGCATTTCAGTGCATTCTCTTCTAAACAATTGTCTTTCTCTGTCATTTTGAAGTGACCTTGGAGGTCAGGAGAAGAAAAACATAACAGTTCATCTCCTCCTCTTTTTATTTTTTCCTCCTTTTCTGTATATTTACTGGAAAATAAATATTTACAGCAGATTATCACAACATCAAAGCCATGACACGTGCAGGCAAAAACCATTGCTGAGTCTGTTTGGAAAATGTACTTCACCTGAAGGTTAACCTGCTCGTATGGCCAGGAAACATTGCCTGCTCCAGCAACATTTTCTTTGCTTTAAGTACTAGACAATTCATTTGAAAGAAGTAAGAAAACAGTTTCAATTAAAAACAAGTGCTATTTAATTAATGGCAAAGCTCCCACTGACTTCAAAGGAATTGAATCAGGCCTGTTTATGCGTTACAGCCTGGCTGCACAAGAAAGTGTTTGTGACATCTCTTTTCTGAGTGCAGGCAGCAGCAGAACAGCTTGGGCTTTGCTTCCCCTATCACTGTACAGAGGAAAACAGATACATGAGACCCTGTGCAGGACCAATCTCTTGGCACACCATAGACCTGGCATCACTACCACCAGAGAAGGACATGGTCCCAAGAGATCATCCTCCTCTTATCCAGAACCTTGTGGGCCACATGGCTGGTTGCCACTGGCCTGAAAGAGAGGCGCCTCCTCACGCCATACAGATGGAGGTTGGCTGTCATGAGGCCAACAGCTTGGCCCAAAGTGGTTCCTGAGCCACTGCACAAGCCAGACAGCTGCTAGAAGCTAGTGTTTATTCTTGATGCCAAACACAGCCAAGGGTGGAGAGCAGATTTCAGCCCATGTATACATACATACTTTACAGTGAGCGCAGGTTCCCTCAAAGAGAGCATTCCTAACCTTCTACTATCACCTCCTACAGTAAGCTCAGGGGACAAAAAACACCTTAAAATTTACCGGAATTCAGGGCAGCTAGCAATCCTCTGTTAATCACACATAATAAAGCAATCCCAACGATGGCAGTAGGTAGCAGACTCATCAAACCACACGCACGTAGGTGACTCCCCTGACATTGAGGTCCAGCCAACAAGCAATACCTTGGTTTTGGGCAGGAGCATGTGCTGCATTAGGATACTGTACAAGCCCTAGGCATGTAAGCATTAATCCTGCACTAATGTCTATTTAAAATAAATAACATTTTTTAAGTCTTCCAAAATCAGTTTAAAGATCTTGAATTGCAAATTATGTTCAGTTGAACCTTCAGCAAAATAGCATGAAATATTTAAACTGACACAGCCATGCCCTATAAAAGGGCAACTAACACTCCAGTAATGTTTGTATCAGACCAAAAGTCCACAGTGCCTGAAGCTCATTGTGTCTACCGGCTGTACTGATCTGCTGATCTATTGCCAGAGCATTTTCTCTGATAGAAGCCCTCCACTATGTACACACAAAGCTAAAGGGAGGTAGGAACAGTTCAGAATTTTCTTTTTTTGGTTGTGATCTTCCCTGGAAAGTGCCCAAATGGTGGCACTGGACAGAAGCCCACAGTAGCACACCCACTCATGTGCTTACGTAGTAGTCATCTCTTGTGGCAAACTGGAAATCCCCCTAAAAGCTATGGCCTATCCAACAAGAGATGATTCATTAGTCTTTACAGCACTTACTCATTAGTCTTTAAAGGACTGTTACAAAGCCAACATTGTGCCTTCAATCTCACAGCTACCCAAAATATTGTTGGACTCACCAAGAACTCCCATCTAACACCTCTTGGTACATGAAGAGAAAATGAGGATCTCAGGCCAGAGAGAGACAAATATTTCGTGTTCTTATGTGGTACCAGTTAATTACTCAGACCAACATGGTAGAGTTAGCAAGTGCTTGGATCTTCCCTAGGAAGCATACAGTAGCAACACAAGCTAATTGCTGTCCTGCACATATCTTCCTGAGGAAATCATTGCTTCATTAAAAAGTAATGCCTTTTTAGATGCATGATTAGCTGGGCACTACTTGCCACTTGGTAGTAGCTACTGAACATTGACTCTGCTTTAACTCCTGCAGATCTGATCCCACCTAACAAGAGCTGTGATTGTGACTTTGTGGAAAAGGAAAACTAAAAATAGGTAAATATATACTAGTATTTTTTAACACATAAAAACACTGAATAATGTAGTTTTAGAAGACCTGCAAAAATGGGTATATTTTAACATTTGTAAAATACAGAGCTAGACTTGCCTCCTGGCTGACAGCTGTGCATCCGATATTTGGTCTAGAGGTCTTTAAGGACACAAATGGCTATCCATCAAGCAGAATGAACTTAAGCCCTCCCTGTACACCTCCCTGATGCACCCCTGGCACTGGTGGCCAGGGTCAAACTTGCATGGGTTTGCATAAGTGGTGATATTAAGGGTGATTAATGTAAATTAGCCAGGCATGTGACTTCAAATTTAGTGAAATAAACAAATTCAGTTCCTTCAAGGACATGCCTTGCTCTGTCTAAAGTGCAAAGAATAACACTGAGTAAACTTAAAAAACATATTTTCAAAACTCTAGCTGCATTGGTTCCTACTTAAAACCTCATATGTTTGAGCATTAGTTTCTCTCTGCCTTATGTGAAGACAATATTGCAAGTCTAAATGCACTAAACACACGCTGTGACCAGGTACACGGGGGCAGCTGGGGCACAGTTCGGTAACCACAGCCTTATCTGGGCAATGTGGCTGCTCTGTGCTGCGTCCCTTGGTTGAGTCCACACTGCCAGCCCTTGCAGACCCCACACCATGCAAGTTCCAGGTGCTGCCAGAGCCCAACAAACGTGCTTTGGGTCCAAAGCTCCACAGCAAATCCTCATGCTCACAGCAGCCAGGGAGACCAGAGGTGCTGTCCGCCGCCAAACTGCCAGCTGGGTCAGGGCATGGGCATTTTAATGAATGACCAACAGCCTAATAATTACCATAATTTTCAAGTAGCTTATGGGAAACTTTCAGGTCAGCTTTTTGTCTGAAGACTATATTACAGATGAAGAAACTTAAGAAAAATTCTTTTCTTTCTGTTGGAGCGCATTGTCCTCTGCTGGCTCACGCTGCTGGTCAGATCTGTGGCCATGGCCAGGATACTGTGTGCACATCAGCACCTGCCCCACCACTGCCCATTGCCTTCTCTTTCCCTCCCCACCCCAGGCAGAGTCAGGGCAGAACCAGTGGATAACTAATGAGCAGCACAGCTTTTGTGTCTCCATTGCCAAGTAAGACATGATATTTCTGGTGACAGAAACCAGAGATAACACCCCGAGACATGACAACACTAGCAGCCCTCCCATTCCCCTGTCCCATGGATTGCAGAGAAACCACACAAGTGGCCTCACCTTGCCGGGGTTGTTTCTCTCGGCGGAACAAGGCTGGGAGCTGCCAGCACTGTAACTCCAGCCCGTCTCCTGCAGGAGGTCGGGGGTCTGCTGCCTGGTCTGCCGTGACACGACGAAGTGAACCTGCTTCTCGCTGGCCTGTGGGAGGAGGTACAGTGTGAATCCCACTGCCCCAGTGCAACCATCCCCTGCACCTCAACCCCAGAGTGTCTGTGAAATGCGCGTACCACTTAAACGTTGGTTGGCTTTCCCATTAATGAGGTTGCTACAACATAAAACAGTAGCACCAGTTAGGTCAATAAAGTTTATAAAAGTTTACTGCCAGCTACGTAATACTTCTTTTGAAAATTTGGTGTTAACTCTAAAAAATCCTTTCTACCTGCCCCAAATTTGACTGGAAGCAGTGGTCTACCACAGTGAGTACTGATCAGCTCCCACCTACACCTGTGTATACCACTGCAAAGCAGCAATTTGCTATTAGAGAGACAGACAGAAAACCAGAGCTGGTGCTGCCCAATGGATGGGAAAGCTGAAAAAGATACAATTAACCCTGAAACCATGTGCTTACGCCTTGTCTGATGAAACTGGGTAATAAACAATGTAATTAAGTCCACTTGCATGCAATGAGCATCACAAATGTAAGGAAGCTTAAAGAAAGGGAGAAAAGGGATTTTATTTTGTGAAATAGAATCCTACTGCAGCAGAGCACAGATAGAGAGGGTGGGCATAAGTAAGCACACAGAGCAATGGAGTTTAGGACGGGAAAGTAACTCAAACTCTCACTCCAGGAAGAGTAGCTTCAAAAGCAATTAACCCAAGCTCAAAGCATTTCTAGGCCTTTTTGCACAATGCAGTCAAAATACTTGTGTGCCTGAGAGATTCTACAATGCTTCTAACATTGGTAACACTGGCTGATATTAGTGTTAATTCTGTGTACAGGTGATTTTTTTTTTTTCTGTCTTATTGAATCAGCTCTGTTTCCCTAGAAGCAAATGGCTTCACTTGCCCCTCAGTGAGGCTCATATGAATCTGTTCAAGACAGCAGTGATACAAAGATAAAGCTGAGAGGGAGTGGGATTTACCTGGATAAATCATAGATGTCTGCCATAAACCATTATACTGGACTGAAATGAAGAACAGTGTAGAAATAACCTCAATGCTATAGAAGCATGCTCAGAAGATGTAAAAATTAATCCTCTAATCTCCTTCTCTCTAGGCTAAAGACCTTGGTGTTGTGCCAGGCAGGAGCGGCTCTTAAGGACCAGTCTGCAGAGGGAGTCCTGCCTGCTTGCTCTCAGGTTATACCCGAGGAACTGCTCAGTATCTCGTGTGCAGCCCCCCACAAACACATCTGGAGGCCTGGTGTGCCGGGGGCTGCAGCTGCAATGCTTGTTGGTACTGCAGCCCTGGGGGCATCAGACCTCCTGGCTCGCTTGTTGGCACGGTGACTTGCCCTGCTCACTGGGGAGAAGCTCCAAGGAAAACTGCCAGTGAGCAAGCAGCTGAAAACCAAACCCAGATCCAGTTGTGCTATTGAAATCAAATCTCCCACAGACAATTAACAGGAGCCAGAGGAAGCTTCTCAGATTTTTGTTTCTATAGCTTGGTTTGTCCTTTCTGGAGCTGAATTCAATAGCAGTAGCTGAGAGTTTAAAAAATCTTTGGAAAAATATAACTTTAGTTAAGAAAAAGCAGCCTACCTCTCCTAAACCTCCAACTTCAAGCCTGAAATATATATGTTCAAGCTGTGCTATTTTCAATGAAGTAAAAAATGTGCACTTCTTTGTTACTTTCCCAATATCTTGGGAGATGCTGTTTTTTTTACTAGAAACACAAATTTTCACAGCTTCGTAATATATCATTTGGTGCATACAACGTATTTCAAAATAACTTTCTTGGCATTTTTAACAGATCTGGTTTTATGGAATATTTATTCATGGACTCTGGACTCAACTGGTACCCAAAAGCAGAATTCTGTATGTTGGGAGAAGGGAAACCACCCTGGTCCCTAGTTTCTAATATGACTGAGGTGGAACTGAAAAATACAAGATTAAACCTCCCAAGGACATGAGACATTATGAAAATACAGTTTTCCCTAAAATGAACAATTTCAACTTAACGCAACTACTTTTTGAAACTCATCTGTTGCCACATGGTAAGCCTCAAAGCTGGTTATTTAGAGAAAGGTTATAAACATGATTAATTCTCATAGAACAACTAGCAAAAGTTCAACAAGAGTCTGTTGCAATGGCACATTTGTCTACAGGCCAGTCAAGCTGAGTAGTTTCTCAGAAGTCAGAGTGGTTTAGAAAGTTATCCAAACAACAAGAACAGCTTTTGTATTTACATATGTATAAAAACGCATTAATGTTTCTACTGATCAGATTATTCATTGCTGATTCATTCTGATCTCTCCCTCCCTCTTACCACTGGCTTTTCCCACAGTTCTTTCTCCGTATTTTATGCTGAAGTGAAAATTAAAGAAACGAGGTTAGCTTTGATACTGAGTGCAAGTAATAGCTGAAACAATCTACTAGAATTAAACCCTGTTAAAGCCAAGGCAAATCAAGCAGGAAGGCAGAGACACAGTGGCAACTTCTGAGCATCTAGTAGGTAACTGCATCTTAGAAAGAGGCAGCAGTGCTGGTCTTGGCAGAAGCTGCCCCATCCCTCGCAGGGTTGATGGAGCACAGATACGCTCCACATCGCAACCTGCTTGTCAGAGGCAGTTGTTGGGAAGAAGAGCAGCTCACCTGTCCCTAGCAGCTGCTCCAAACTGTGGTGGGGGAAGGTGGTGAAGAGGAGGGTGGACATCTGGGGTCAGCAAAGTCTGACTCAGCCCATGTAGCTTGGTTTGATGTGCTCACATGAGCACCCCATATCTGTTACCTTGCTCCTTTTCTTGTCACTCTCATGGAAAACAGATGTGGAATGTCTCGTTACTTAGATTAAAAGTGCCCCTTCTGACACAAGGCCATGGCTAAAGATGACGTGACAAACAGAAGGCAGCAAACTCCCAAGTGTTATGATGTGTGCACGTTCCTAATTAGCACTTACACATTTTCTTCATTTCAGTTCTTGTGACAGAGCTTAGAGCTTATAAACAGCCAGACATCTAATCTACTGATTAGCAACTGCTTCACATATGCTAGTGTATAATTTCTATATGCCTCAAGACTCAGATTTGTCTCAATTATTCATTATTTAAAAGTCAAAAATAACCAGATTCCACAGAAATCTGACAGTCTTCCAGCTGTGCTTGGTTTAACAAGCCACCGCACCTTTTCGTGAAAGTTAGGTCTGTTTTTAAAGAAACTGATGGTGTATTTGTAGCTTTCACCACCATATATTAGAAGACCTCAATGCACTGCAAGTGACATGCCGAGCTCTCAATGGGCAGGATGTTGTTGAGAAATCAGAGGACACAGTGAAATATCCCTTCGTGTAAGAAGCAAATGCAAAACACTTGTGGCTTCAGTATAAAGGTTTTTCTCTGGCACAACATGGAAACAGGAAAGCCAAATGATAATTGATGAAAAAACATAACAAAAAAGACACACGTTCCAGGAATTTTGCATTAGACAAATGTGATTCATAGAGCTCATATCAATGCAATGTAATCCTGGCTGTTTGGAAACCTGAGTCTCCCCTTTGATGGGCTTGTTTAAATTCCTGGGAAATGGTGTGCATTTCAAGCATTATTATAAATAACATCCACTCTTTGGAGACCAATATGGGCTTTAGCTGCATTTTTAAACACTTGTATGTGAATAGTCTTGTTAGTAATTTTTTCCATTTCATCTCATGTGTTTTTTGCTTATGAAGCACTGATGCCTTGTTTTGTAGCCATAAAGAACTGTTCCAAGAATACTAGTTTTTCAGAAAGTTGTTCATTCCAGACTTGTTGCCCTCAGAGAATTTAAACCTTCCTCCTTCTGCTTTCTGTTCCCAGTTAGTGAGCTACATAAGGTAATCCAGAAAGATGCTGGACCAGAATTTCAGCAACTGGCATTATGTAAGGGGATGACATTTTCTTCATCTATGCTGTTAACTTCACAATAAAAGCTGGCTACAACCAGCTGTGAATCTATGCTAACAGAGGAATCCTTTCCACAAAATGCATGGATTTGACTGTTTGTTTCAGTCTGACTTATATTACCCTGATTATACCTGTCAGAAAGGAGAAGCAGCCGGCCTGATTTGACATCTTGTTATCGAAGCCCATGAAATTCTTCAATATGTGAACACTCTACATGCCTCCAAATGAAATTCAAAATTGCACCAGTATAACAACAGCTATAAATATGAGGTAAAGGCAACAAAAGATTCTTGGCTTTGCTTTTTATGCTGAAATTTTCTAAAAACATAGATTGTAGACAAAAACCCCAAAATGGTTCTGGAGGGAAAATTAGGCAGAAGCTGACCAGTTTTGTAGCTGAGAAAGGTATGGGGTTTTTCTTTTTTGACAGTTCTATGTTAACACCCATTTAGTACTCCACATGAGTCTAAACAGATATTAATAAAAACTACAGTTACAGATCAATTTCTCCAAAACATCCGGATTTCCATATACTAGATTTAGGTAAGAAATATCTATAAGGTGTGGACTACCTTCAGCCGTAAAGCACATCCATGGGAAATGGGAGGGTGATGTTCATGCTGAAACATGCCATCCACTGCCTTAGGCTACTCTGATTTGCTCCAGGGCTGAACCAGAGAGCACTGCGACTCCTGAGCCAGAGGAGTCAGGATTCTGCTGGAACCAGTGCTCCCAGGGTGCAGGCTGGCACGCCTTTTGGCACTCTTTGGTGATGCTCAGAGTACACAGATGTTAACATTGCTCTATACGTTCCGAAACCTGATAGTAGCAGGCACCTCTGTGACAGTCCATACCCATGTTCACACTTGTCCCCACAAAAACCCAGGAGCTTTTAGAGGAGTAAATTCCCATCCAACCTTGACTCCTTCCCTCTACCGAATACGCAAACTCATTGCTTGGCCCCTGCTTTGCAGTGGATGATGAAAAAACGCTGCTTGGTTTTTGCACAGTCCAAACCCCATCAAAGTGGGGATGACAAACCTGTATCAGCTGGGCTGCACTCTCTGGACTGCCATAGCGGTGGTCGTGCCCATTGATGGCCAGCACTCGGTCGTTCTCCTGCAGCTGTCCATCACGGGCAGCCATGCCACCTTCCAGCAAGTTGAAAATAAAGACCCCTGGCTCGTCGGCCTTGCGGACCAGCTTTATTCCCAGCTGCTCATCTGGACTGCTCTTGTTTAGCACAACATGGAAGCTGTCATCCCTGTTGCAGTGAGCATCGAGGGAAAGCCCGCTGTTCCGGCACCGGTACCTCTGCTCTCGGAGCACCGTCAGTCGGAGCACGTGGCAGGGTTGCTTCAGGATTGACAGGGCGTAATTGTGAGGCACATTTTTGATGTCCATGCCATTTACCTGTAAAGGAGAAGTGTAAATCAGTAGCAGAAAGACAGTCTATTCTGAGTTGGCACTGGGGAGGGCAGATCTATTTACACAGATGTCTTCATATGAAGTCACATGTGCTATTTCAAACTGTATCACACAGGAGGCCAAGTTTGTGGTGCAGAACAATCTTCCCTGCAAGGAAAGGATGCACTGCACAGACAGTTTCTGCCCTTTTTCTTCCCCTTTCTCCCTGATAGTCTCCAGACATACATGCTAGTTTTCATCTTTCTTACTGCTCTTTCCCAGGCTTCAATATCCTTTCATATATCTTAGTTTTATTCCACTGGCTTCTGATTTCAAATTGCCTTGCCAGCCTTTCCTTTCACTCCCACTGTTTTCCTGCTGTTTCTCTTCTTCTTTATCTCCCAGCTGTTCTAGGTACAGTAAAAAAAAAGTTCCTCACTAATGAATCCCTAATTAAAAAGAAGGAAAGAGCCTCAAGTTGAAGTTTAAATGCCCTGGATATTTACTAACAATTATGCTGATTTACCACACCAGAGAATCAGACTTTTCTTTTTTTTCCTCAGTGTTTTCCAGGTAAGATTTAATTCAGATGAGAGTAAAACTGCATAACTACCACTTCTTAAATTTAGTTGTGGAAAAGAAAGAGAAAAAAAAGAGCTTCCAGTCAATCCTGTCATGTTCATATGTGTAAGAGTGACTAGGCATTGCACTTCATGAAATTGTATTTCATCACTGGCTAGAAAACCTGAATCAGACAAGTTATTTCCATGTAGCTTTACACTGCACAGGTTGAACCATTTAAATATTAAGAAACATCTCCAAAATGTAACAGAAATATCCCCCAGCATGGACAAAAGCACTTGGCTGGTGTTTGCTTTTGCAGATTGCCTATGTGGGCATGACAGGACTGTTCTGGGTGCAGTCTGGTGGGGATGACTGCACCCAGAGAGACACAGCTCAACTTGATTTAAGTTGCTGCCTTGGGTACCACAAAAAACATGGGCTGCACCAGGATGGGGCTGAAATACATGGGAATCCTTGGTAAATCCTGGGCAGTCAGCCACAGCTGGGAAGAGCTAGGCTGGGCCCATCCATGCTACAGTCACAGCTTCATTGTGCAGTTTGGATGTGCCTGCAGGAACAGCTTTGTCTTAGTGGTGCCACTAACTCTGGTGCTCTTTGTGGCACCAGGACAAAAAGCCTCCCTGAAACACACAGCTGGCTGGTGGATGCTTATCCAGCTGCCTCTGGGAACCACCATCCAGAGGCATTTTTATTTTCTGCTAGAGTGAAGCATGCCCATATTGTGATCCTGGGAAATCCCTTTGGCTGAGTCTGTCTGACATAAAGCAGAAGGCATGGCACAACCTTGGCATGCCTCAAGTGTCCTCAGCTACCACTGGGGTGAGCAAAAGGTGGGAAATCATAGTGGCTTACAGGTGGTGCTCTGAACTTCAGAACATCTTTCTGTATGCAACATTGCAAATCTCGTCATGATTGACTCACACCATCTTGTCCTCTGTCAGGATATTTTAATCTTGTACCTCCACAGTACTGTACCTTTAGTATCATGTCTCCAGGCAGCAATCTTCCGTCTCTGGCAATTACCCCATCTCGATAAATATGCTGTATAATAATGTGAACCAAAGGGGTCTCACTGCCTCCCACAATCCTAATGGCCAGATTTTCATGGGGATTGGTACGGCTGATCTTAATGCAGGTAACTTCCCCATCTGGAATCAGGTGATACAACCTGGGAAAACCTGGAAATGCATATTGTAAGGTATTTATTTGACAACACAGCTTTGCTTTGTTGAAACATGCACTACACAGCCTCAAGTACCTGCCAGTTAGTCAAGCTAGGTTTTATGCATGGATGTGATTTAGACTAGGTGGGGAGGAAAGGATAGGTAAGCATGCTGAATGGACTTGAAGGGATCTTTTTACAATTAATATATTCAAACTTCCTTTTTTCCCCCCCATGAAATACAGCCTTAAACCTTTGATGTAATCCTAACAGATGAAATTTACTTAACAACAGTTATATACATCAATATTTTAAGGGAATTAAATACATTTTTAGTCACCGAAGACACCTCAGAACCAGGCCACAGTCTCTTGCTGGCCCTAGAACAGATGGGCATAGGCACCTCAACAAATATCCATCCCTGCTGTGGTGGGTTGTAAACTCTGTCTCACTGGTAGCATCCCAGGCTTCCCTGTTTTCTCCATTTTTGGTGTCACAGTGGAGGACTGGGTGCTTGTCTTATGACATTCAAGGAAGCCTTTTATTTACCTTTAGCTATCAGAAAGATAAGATTTTTCGGACAACCCAAAGCACACAGTAGTTTCCTACCAGACCCCTCTCCTTTCATCACTGCTTGAACTCTAGGGAATAGGAGTGGCTCTTACTGTCATGTGTCTCTATTAAAACCACAGTATGCTCAAAGTACCTGGAGGGAAACATCTCTGCTGGCCCTGGCAATCTGGCTGTGGGGAGGAGGGAATAATGGTGGGCAGGGGTCCCTTTTGTATTTATAATGCCCTGAATAAGAGTATCCTCTTCCAAACCCTACTTTTCAACTGGCATGTCTGATTTCACAACATGTCACTAATACTTTCTTTCTAAGTCAATTCAAAATTTTAATCCATATTGAGCAGTAAGCAAAGTTGAAGTAAAAGCAGCAGTGAATTTTCTAGCACAGGCATATCAGCCTTCAATTATTTTGAATCCCCCACACCTGAGAGAAAGAGCTTGAACCTTTTGCATGTGAGTCCAATCCAGTGCTTATATGACAAACCTGTAAGTCAAAAAATTAACTGCTAATATTGTTTCAATAACCTATTTTAGAAATGAAAGTACAGTGAGTGTTATTGAACAGTGGTTAAGTGTAAAATGAAACTTAACAGACCAGTATCTGAGATAGAAAAAATATTTGCTACTACAGAATTAGCAGGCAACAAACCAGCAAGGTACCAAAACCTTGTGGGAGAGAGCAAGGGGAAAGAAAGAACAGGAAAAGAAGTATTGAGAAACACCATGTTGCATCCCTTACCACTTCTTTGATCATATGCTCTTCAGGGTGGGAAGCTGTCCTCCTCCACGTCTGTAAAAAGCACCTACTGGTAGCACAGACTTCGACTTTGTGGTTTTATACAGACTTGACAGGCAATAAAAGTCTGTCTAGATAACTACACAGCCTTTACCAACCTAATATTCAGCTATTCATTTACCAACCAAATACTCAACCCTTCATTCTTGTAATAGTAGTTTCTGTGCTAATACATGTTTATTTCAGTTTTGCAGGCAACTTTAATGTCTCAGGAATGGAAGGTGCTTCATTTCCCCTGTGCTCATCTACTTTCTAAATGCTACTTGCTCAGCTTGTAATTTGTTCAATTGTCTCTATCCTGAAGGGTGGATTCACTTGATCTAAATCCATGTCTCTAAGTCAAATACACAGTTTGGTGATCTACTTGCTCTGACTTCCTTTGCAGTGCACAGGCACCCAAAGGGAGTGATTCCTATGTTAAACCACACCTGGAGGTGCCAAACGTTCTCCACTGCTGTGTAAGAAAACAGGCATTTAATTCTGGCATCTCAGTGGGATACTTGAAATCCGACAATAAAAATACTCCTCAAAAATCACCAACAGCCTGATCCCTGCCATCAGAATAAGCATGCATACTTCACACTCTTAGTGTGGCTATAAGGGTAGTTCTATGTAAAAACACAAATGAAAATCAGGATACCTAGATCTTCCCTGCATGCAAATAAATTAATATACCCGTATATATTGAAGACTATCAAAATAGTGCTATAATAGACCTACTTCTACTATGGTGACTCACTTCACATCCTAACAAACTATGCCTTTTGACTCTGATGTTCATTTTGCCATAGCTCATTCTGAAAACTCTTCTTCAGGAATTATCCAGTTGCATTTCTTGTCCATGGAGAATTGTGGACTGAATGAACTATTTACATACTCATGCTATTTCACTCTGTAATTATCCCAGAGCAAAATCAGGGCTATGGCAGTGAACAAGTCTCTACACTTGTACAAGACCTATATCTCTACATAATGTATAAACATAAATAGGTTTCTTTGCATTTTGAACAATGCCTTACCTGGTTTGTTAAGTCTTGCAGTGGCACTGGGCTGACTTTCAATATGACTTGATGCAGATTCTTTTAGAGGAATTTTTAATGTCTAATTTCCTTCTGAAATGTGCAGTCTACAACAAACCAAATTTTTCTAAAACATTTTTCTTGCCAGTCTGCAAGTCTCTAATGCTACTCTTTCAGAGTTAGCATAATGCCTGACTTTCTGTCTTCATTTGATTTGTGCTCTTTATCAAATATAATTAATAAACAGAAACATCTCCTCAGATGGGCTAAGCAACCAAAATAACTCCTCTATGATCCATTAATTTCTGCTCTCTTCATTGAAGACTTGCCTCTTCTTTTCATCCCAGACATCTACATGGACATTTGTATTATCAACAATCTATACTGTTGTAAGTAAAAGGCCAATGCCTATTTTGATAAACTAACAGTAATTGTGGCAATTGAAATACATAAAATACACAAATATACTTCTTTTAAATAAGAAAATTAATAGTTGCTTTTTCACCAAACAGTCTGCATACATTGTGTGCAGTTTGATCAAAACTTACCATGCCTATTTCAAGATGATGTCATGTCTAGAAAGCAACATCTTCAAATTGAATTTTTTAATATATATACCATACCCAGAAAAGGTGGACCCTGCTTTAGCACCTGGTTGCATACAATGATTGGGGCCCTCAGCAGCCCAATTTAAGGGACTCCAACTGACTTGAGGGCTTGTACCTTTCAGATATATATACATCCTGTTGTGAGGATGGAGTATCATTTTTTCACTGACTCCATTTTCCAGCCCTTACACTCTTATTAAAATTCTCCATTTTCTTTGGTCAGGTTTTCCAGTGCAGGAAAACCCAGGAGTATTGCATACCTTTCTTTACCATTTTATATTTCCAGTCCTTAAATATTGAAGAGCTGCTGAATCTAGAAAGAAGGAAACTTTCTGTCTTGTTGTTGCTGATTCTTCCAGGTTTTCCCACAGAGTGTTGTGTTTTTGTCACGGGGGGTTGTATGGAGCATTCTGAATCTGTCAATATAATAAAATGTCACCTGCATTCAGAAAGATTGTGTGGGTTTTTTTCTAAAGCAGTATTCTCTTAATATTAGTGTGCAGTTTTATCAGTATTTTCACACATCCCGTTATGGTAACAACATAGGAGAGACCAGCTTTGCACAGTGAACTCCACTTATCTGGCACAACATGGGACACCGAGCATTTGTTAGTATAGCGGCCAGGACAGAGTATTACAAAATTTTAAGTATGCTTACTATTTTTTCCCCACAGTTTATAATATTTAATGGTAGTGTTCCTTCAGTGCTCAGGTTTCTGCTGACTTCTGTGTGTATCATGCTCCTTCAAGAGTGCTGCCACGAGGGTGACTTCTGCCTTCATTCCCAGGATCCGGTGTGACAATGTGCAATATTTGCTGTGACTCTTGAGTCCACATTAATCAAAGGCCACTGTAAACAAAACTTGTATCTGTGGTTGCAAGTCCTCATTTAGATCAGGCAGCCTGACTAATGTGCCGGTTCACCCCCACAAATAGGACTATCTGCAGGAACACACACTCATGCTTCCCAGCATCTGGACACCAGAATTTAAATTAAGCTTGTGTAACCTGCTCTTGGAAAATTCATGTGTCTGTGAACGTCACATGCCCTTGTGCTGGTGGGGAACTTTATTCTGCAACTTTTCCTTCCCAATAGATTTCCATTTGTCATTTCATTCTCCTAGGGGTTTGCCATCATTTTGATTTAATGCCTTCCATTAATTCTCCTGTGATGCTGCTCCAGTGGATGGGCAGGTAGAAGGCGATGCCTGTTCTAATATCTCTTCTTGCTTCTGGACATTCCTCTCACCAAAGGAGTCCCAAAAGAACTAAAGTGAAACTGTAGCTGAGTTGACTGTGCCTCTAAAGAGTTGTGGCTCTTATTTACAGCAGGCAGATTTATCAGTCTGCAGTAGAAGAAATGCTGCAAAGTCAATCTCTTTCTTCTGAAAATTGCCTGGCTCATCGTTCCAGAGCAGAGTACTTCGAACCAGTTCTATAACAGCTGTTTTGGGAAATCAGAATGGCAGCTGAATCAAATCTGAGAAAAATAGGAACACTGTGGGATTTCTGTGGGATACAGCCTTCCTGAGACAGAAGTTGGGCTGCATTGTCTTGTCCTGGGGCTGAATAAACCACTTTTTTTCTGTACATAGAGAGTCTTAATGCCATGAAATGGTTGACAGCATCTGTGTTTCACTTACCTTCTTTTTCTTCATGTACTTTTCCAAACATTGAAGTATTTATAATATCTATCTATCTATCATATATATGTATGTATGTATATATATATATCTCAAAAATACAACAGGGTTCACACTGAACAGTACAAGAAAGAAGCCTGTTCTGTGGTTTTGCCAGTGCCTGCTGGGGCTGCCTTGGTCTTGACTGCTGCAAAGCAATAACAGATGGTAGAACGACATCCACTATGAGGCTGAGTTTGACTTTGAAAAACATTTGCCATCTTCAAGCAATCATAAATTAAATTTCTTTTATAATGGCTTGACTGCAAAATGAAATCAGTGAATGTTTTTGAAAGTCAGAAACAGAGCTCTTTTACTGTAAAACTGTATGGAGGTTTTTTCAGCTGTACCTGCAAATTCTCTCCTCCTAAAACATTAGCTAGTTTAAAACTCATATTTGTAGATCAGTTTGAGTAAAGAATATATATATCTGTAGTCTTTCTTGGAACTGAATTTAAGGTGTAAAGCCAAACTAAGAGCACAATGATACAAATAAGCATAGCAAAGCTGGAGCAGTCTTTGCTTGGAGATATTTTATCATTTAAGTAGATTGTCAAGGTCATTTACACCAGTAGATCTAGTCAGAAGATATTACATCTTAAATTCATCAGTGCCGTAAGCATGTCCCTGTCACCTTCCCTCACATCTCAGAATGAAACTCTTTCTTTTAAACTTTCTGAACTTCTACTTCAGACCCGGAAAGCTATTTGTAACTGTAAAAGCTGTTAATGAAATTGCTCTCAGATAAATATCACAAGCATGGGTGCTGACTACAGGCTAATATTTCTTTGCACAGGATTTTACAAATAACAAAGTATTAAAAATGAGAAAATCTTAACACCTCCTTCCCCCAAATATCTTCTCATCAGTGTTTGTACTTTTCATTCACCTCTAACATTTTCTTTGGTTTGGACATTTAACAATTCTCTACTGAAAATGTCACAAAAACATTTCAACAGAGAAACAAAGAAAGCTCGAATCATTTAAATCCAAAATGAGCACATATAACATTGTTTAAACAAATCAAACCACAGGATACAAACGTAAATTGTGGCGTAATCTCCACAGCGCAGGATGGCTGCCAGCTCCAGGTATAAGATAGCATTAGACTGTAACTATTTCTCTGCTGTAATTATAACAGAAACACATTTGATATTATACATCGTATTTTACAATGTCCCTAGGTGTCAAAAAATTTTCCAAAACCAGTACTGGATTCAGCTTCAAGTTAAGAATAATTTAAGTATTTTTTCTCCCACATCAGAAACTATTATTTTGTCTTGCACCCTCACAGTCATATTGCAACTGAGCACTGACTCAACAAACATAGCTTCAGATTAAAGGCACACTCTGCATGAAGGGTTGCTGAAGGCTAATACATAGGTACTTGTGATGTTCATTCTCAGAGCTCCTTTGACCAAAATACAAGCCAAACAGCGATTAAACAGAGACATATAAACTAAGATGGGGGAATTCTGAAAACTGGAGTCAGATGAATTATACATTGAGCTTTGCCAGATGAACTTACAGCTCCTTTATCAAGAAGAGGTTATCAGCAAGAAGGGGTTATATCACTCTGTGCTCACTGTGAGACTGGCATAGTCTCAGCTTTATTCTGCTCATGCACTGACTAAACCTGGTGAGGAAAGGGGTCACCAGAGAGTTGGTGAGGTGCTGTCCAATCTCCTGGAGCAATGAGGCATGTCTGAGTTTTGTTCTCAGATGGTCCCAGACACGAAGCTGTGAAAATCTGGGCAAGGCAGCAGCAGCTTTCCCACTGGGTGTGGGGACCTCTGACGTCAGGAACCACCTCATTCACCCACACAGGAGCACCTCCATTCTCAGGAGACTGGCATGGCAATGGTGAGACAGACACATGGGGCTCCCTTTTCTTCAATAGGCAAAACCTTTAGTGAGCACAGGGCAGAGCATACAGCAGCTATCCCTAAAGACTGACCAACAGCTCTAATCAGAAGTCTAGCTGCAGACTGCTCAGAACAGCAGAGGATTAAAAATATAAATAGAAGAAGAAAACATACAGAACTGGAAAAGAAAACCAGCCTCCAGCTGGCAGAATGATGATAACTGCTACAGAAAGAAGTACATTCATTTCCTCCTTCAACATGAAGAAACAGAGAAAGCCTTTGAGATGCCATTACACAAAGCACCTGTTGCAAAGGACTGAATAGAAATCTTTGTTCAAGTTGTATTTGTATTGCTGCAAGTTACTTGCTTGCATTTTTTTTAAGATCAAATTCCAGAACTGTGTAATCAAAATGCATTCTTTGCAAACGTAATTAATAAAGTAATTTAGGTACCCAGCTTCTGTGATCTCATACTTAAAAGTAACTGCTTATTAAGTAATTATACGCCTACCTGGTTTTTCCAGTGCAGCAGAATACATTTGGAAGTTTACAGGCATGCTTGCTGCAGAGGAATGAAACCACAAGCAGAGCCAGAGAGAGAATGACAATCTTGACACTGTCACTGGGGCCGTGGAGTGATTGCCATTATACACCCCTTATAGAGACAAAAATGCTTTTCATTTGCTGGAAAGGTAAAGGCCAGTGCCATCTTCACACCTTTCTGCTAACTTCTGTCAACATCTGGACTGCACTGGGATACTGGATAAGTGCTGTTGACATCCAGGTCATCTGCACACTCTGGACATGAAGCCAAGATTTCAGTGGAACTCCAACTAATGTCAGCTATATGTCTAGGTAGAAAGCGGTGTGTATCTCATCCTGAAGAGTTGTCTTTTGAAAAATATGAACTTGAGGCATGGACAATTTCACTCATTCTGAAAAAAGGCAAGCTTTTGCTTGCAGTGGATTGAAGAGCTGCTACGGAATGAGAAATATGTCTGCCTGCTCAAACAGAGATATAAACAACTTACTTGTGACATTTTACTTGGGGAAAAATAGAAAAATTCTGTTTTAAATAATAAAAACTATTACAAATTATTAAAAATAAAGTAAAATTATTAATGATGTTTCCAGGTCAAGGAGTATATTCACATTCCTTTTATGGAAAAGGTTCACAATTTTGAATTACCAGGTTTTATTTTGGCTCTATCAGGAAATATGTGAAGTAGGAGAGCAAGTACCAAGAACACAGCAACATAGTGAAACTCCCCTGAAGGAATAAGCAAATAAAGCAGAAGAATATTGAACATCGTTCTCTGATTCACCACTATTCACAATGGCATCACAATGATGACTAAAAGTAGCATTTGGCAGCCTTTTGTCCTTATTTTGTGTGGGTTTCAATGAGAACTTGAATACAGAGCAAAAGGAAGTTGGATATTTTGTATGCTTAAAGACTGCGTCCTGGACATTTGATCTGGGAAGAGACGCGAGGTGCTTAGGAATCGAGCAAAGGAATAATAAGCTCAGTGAAGACCTTGATTAAGACATTGATTCCCACTCCATCATCACTTCCTCTTGATGCATGAATGCCAGTGTTGGTTTCATAATTATGGTCCAAACTGATTAGTAACATTTGCTTATTGCTTTGAGAATGCCAAATGTTAAGTGTTACTACCTGCCAGACCCCTCATCCCTGACATACATGAGACAAACTTGCCTCTCCCTGCTGTTTAAGAGTGGAACATTCTTACTTCATCACCTGCCTGGCTGAGGTAATAAAGGATCCCACAGAAATGTTGGAATAATTACAGTACTTGGCACTTTCATACCATCCTCCCACTGGGAATTTCCAGTGCTTCATAAGCATTAGCCAAAACTCATTAAGTTCCTCTAAAGTATGATTATTGTGATCCATCTGCTTTAGGGGGACAGGCACATGCCGATGAAGAGACTTGAACAAAATTACAGAGCAAATCAATGACAGCTCCAGTAATAGATCCCAGACACCCAGACCCCACATCCCGTGGGCTAGATACTGGGCTGGCTGTAGCATGCAGGCTGTTACCAGAACAGCCCTACGTGAGGTCCCACACACCCCAGCAATATTCTTGCCTGCCAGTCAGTAACATCTTTTGAAAGAAGAAAATAAGGAAAGATTGTGTTTTCTGGTTTGTTTGTTTTAATCACGCACAGCCCACCACATGAAAGGCATGTCAGTCATGGATATCCAGTTCCCACGTGGATAGGGTCCTCTACCCCATTTTAAGTGATAACACAAGATGAACAAAACATTACCTTCCTCTCCAGCAGCAGAGTTTCCAACAGTCTCCCTTTCCCGGTCAGTCTGGTTGGAAACGGCACTTCCGCTTTTTGTCCTTCGAAGAACACTGAATGCCTTGTTTATTTTTTTAAAAGACCTGCTTCTTATAGTGGAACGTTCAAAGTGTCGAGCTGCAACAGCAGGAAGAAAACAAATCAATATTCAACAGTTCTGGTCTAGAACCACAGCATTTCTGCAGCCCTTGGCGTATGATAGGATGTAACATCAACAGCAAGGCTGCCTGTACTTCACCTTCACCTGAGTCCTGTTTATACTTCAAGGCTGCACCCACCTGAATCTGGGTACAATCACCCTACCTCAGTCCCACACCCTCCAATTGCCACCTTCCTGTCTATATGGCCAACCAGATGGAGAAATCTCCTGTGAGTGTGGTAGCCTTGGAAAGAATAATCCTCCATCAAGACAGGATCGGCAGCAGTCCTGTGAAAAATACTTACAAAATGTTTGACCAAATACATATTTGACCAAAAAAAGCTCGAAGTCATTAAAAACTCTGGTTGAAAAAAATCCCCGCTACTACTGCCTCAAAACTTGCAATTCTTCCAAAGCCACCAGCGATTAACTATTTCCTGTCAAAAAATTCAAATATTATCAGGTAGAAGGGATCAAAAAAATCACATATTGTGACTCGAGTAAGGCAATACAAAAGAAAAGTCATAATACTTTCAAAACATGTCGTTCTTTTCCATCCTGCTAAAGATAACTTCATGGCTGTTAGTGCTCTGTCTGTTCCAGCTCTGCATGCTAGCCAAACATTGTAATCTAATAATACAACATTCCCTCAAACCAGACTGTAACCTCTACACTCAATAAAACTCACAAAATTTATTGAGATTCTGATGGTCTCTTCTTGCACCCTTCCTTCCCTTGCCTCTCCAAACCCTGGCACAACAAAAGGATAGTGCTTCTCATTTCCTAGTCTCTTATCCCTTCATCCATTTTCCCAACATGCAACTGGTGGCACACAAGGTGGGCTTTCCATTTCAGCTTCAGAATCCTCAAATACATGCTTTGAGCTCACTATTAACACTTCGAAGTCTGCCTTTGGCCAGGCCATGTTTTTCAAATAGGACACTCATCAGAGACAGGTGCAGTGTCACAAGGTGAAAGATCAAAGCAAAGTTTTCTGATGCAGCTTGTCCCTGACTGTTGTTTTTCAGCAGGACCAGCTGCTCCGAGCTGCACCTTCCCAAGGAGCTGGCAGATGTCCCCCAAGGTCCTAAGGCAATTCTTAAGGGGTTTTTTTTCCTGAAAATACTTGGCAACTGCCAAACACAGTTCCCAACAGGATTTTGGGTAGGTGTACATGTGTGTGGGGGTTAATTGGGCCACCAAGGATTAATGAAGACACATTACCCAGACACACCATCTCCCCAGCCCATCACACATAACATTTAATCTTCCAACTGAGCTGACTTGCCTAAATAATCTTTCTAAAGATTTGCAGTTTACATGTGTGCAGCTAGACCATCTTTAGCTTGATGCTGCCCCTGGCCAAGCCATTTTTTTTTTCACCTCAAATCTATTGAGTCACTGACTGTGCAATTAGATAAACCACGTAAAATGAAAGCTTTTGTTTCCCCCACCCCTTTTTATTTTTTATTTTTTTTAATCCTGCAGTGACATACATTTAACAGAAAAATGAATGTTGAAAGGGGCTACCAGGCTCTGAAGCCATCATCTTTAGCTCTTACTTCTGTTCCGGTTGCTGCGGTGCAGGTCTCCAGGGCTGCTGCCCATCTGGCTGTCCTCCGAGGTGGGGCTGAAGGCCGGGTTCACCAGCCCTGGCTCATCTGTCATTAAGGCTATGGCTGCAGCTGCTGAGAGCTCAGGGCCCAGGGCAGCTACTGCTAAGCTGGAGCCATGGTCAGGAGAGCAGTCTTGGGAACGCCTCTTCCGTTCCTTGGTAAGGCCATAGTGGGATGCTCCTTTACATCTAAGGAGAAGGGAGGGAAAGAGAGACATGATAGCAAGCTGCATTTAAATGCTGTGTACTTGTGGAAATCATCTGGTTCCAAGGAATCACTTGGAGTACAAACTGTGATGATCATGGTGACCAGTGAAAGATGGATGATTAACAAGAGGGAAAAATGCTGGTGTGTGCTTCAAAGGAGGTGAGTTACCACCTTACATGGGAAGACTACTTCTGGTCAAGGAAAAATAGAGAGTTTCAGTCTTGCATGTAGTCTTATGTGGATAAATAGTTACTGTGGATGCGAGAAGACAAGAATAGCAGGTGGCTAATTAAGCCAGAGGCTACAGTTTGTAATTTCCTACTTGCCTCTGGTTGACAAAGGAGAGCAGGGTGAGGCCTGACAGCTTCTCTGGGTCTGCTGGTGAAATAAAAGACACCTTACCCAGTCCTGCCTCCTGAAAAACTCTCCCGGTCACCAAGGCAGTCACATGTGGAGCACGGCACTGTGGTCTGTAGAGACCACAGCAATCAATAAAGGGAGGGCTGCAGGTGGGAGCTGAACACCTGGGGGCTGCACGAATCCAGGCCCCACATAGTTCCTGTACTGACCATTTACTACTCAAACTGCATCTGAAGAATTGTTTTCAAATTCAGCCATGGAGATAAAGTTGCCAACTCTGCTATTCCAGCTCAGTTGAGACACTAAAATAAGCAGGTCATTGCCTTGACAGAGGAAGAGGTGCAAGTGGGGGTAGGGGGTCTCACTGACCCTGTGGCCTCACCAGAGTCCGGGAGGGAGTGCAGAGCTCCCACCAAGGGACAAGAACCAGGTCCTCATACCCAGGTCCTTGGGCCAGCCTGGGACTTCACCAGCTTGGGGACCTCAAGGCAGGTTCTAAAATACTTCTGGCGGAAAATTCTCTGTTTCTAGTGGAGAAATACATGTTCCCAAAAGAGTTGAAGATACAAAATTATAAGGGGCAAATAACAAGCCTGCTTTGAAACAAACTTAATTATGCTTCCAACTATCTGCTCTAGATTCATCCTAGACAGCAAAGGCAGGACCACGCATGGCATTTCTTTTTTAAGACTCATGAAAGAAAGTCACTTGAATGAAATTAAAGGTCACTGTAGTCTTCATGAGTCAGTATTCAATTAAAGCTATAAAATAACTGAAAAGACAGAGTGACCAAGGATACATCACCTGTGACTTCTCCAGCACCCCACTTCTGCCCAGTGCCCATGCACTAGAACAACATTAGTGCATTAAAAAAAAAAAAAAAAAAATCTGTCTTTTAGTCATAATCTAATGAGCTTGGCCTACTTTCAGTTACTGTTATCTCTTTCTTCATAGCAAAGGCTAACTGATGACTTTCATGAAAGTGCCCTGTAGGACAAACTCACAGAAATAGCTGCAGAAACCCTTAGGGATAGAAAGTTCTTTGTAATATATGGCATGCACAAAAGGCAATGCATAATACATACAGTACACAACGCCAGTGGGTTAAGTGTCACGAAAAGTAGTAGTACACTGAACAGAAGCCTTAGAAGAGAAATTATTATGGAAGCAGTTCCTGAGAGAGAAAGATGGTATGAGGAGATGTCATAGAGCTCTCTGTATCAGCTTCAGAGCAGCAATTTAAGTTCTATCATGGTATTGACCTTTGATGAGACAATTGAAATAGAACCTTTTTTTGGCACTAAATTATGTTTTACCATCATTTACTTCATGCTGTTTCTGACGAGTTTCATCTTAAAGAGGGAAAAATACTCAAACCAAACTGTGTCCTATTGATGCAACTGTGTAAGGGCTGTGTATATACTTTAAGGCTTGGATAGGATAAGGCTGTAACAAGAGTGATTTCTGAAACCTCTCACAAGCAAAATGAGGTATCTCAGAAGAAAATGCGCTTATGGAAGAGAAGGTTGGTCAACTACTTCAAAAGACCAATTAAAAGCTGTTTGAGGCACCTATTGCAAGGCAAGACTACAACAATATTCATGTAAAACAGAAAGGAGAAGCTCTCCTGATGTCGCTGCAGCAGGTATTTTTCTAGTTCTTTCCAAACTTTCTCACTCTCTCAGAACCCTAAACCATGGCAGGATGCTCTCCTTTAGATTTCATAGGAAGCAGAAGCACAAAGGCCTTTCCCTCTTGCTACTCACCTAAATGTCTTCAACAGAGTGTTTTGGAAACCCATCCTTGACATCTCCCTCTTGCAGTAAGGTTACATTTGCTAATCTAGCCTATGAATGCTTTTCAAAATAGTTAAAAAATAGTCTAAAAACCCAACACAGTAAAGTGAACACAAAGAATTTGCTTTGGGGAGAACTATTTGCTGTTCTCAGAAGACAGTTTCTGCTTTACAACAATCCTGCAAAGATTCAGAATATGATAAGAGATATTCCTACTCCTCCGCATTTTATTTCATTTACCTGTGTCTTTCTCATGTCAAAAAAAGTAAAGTGAAGTTTCAGTGGCTGATACTAGAGCACCAGCCTTCTGAACGGGTCCACAAATGCAGATGTTTTTTTCATTTGGTAGGTTCTATGAAGATCAATATGAAGATCAGAAGTGGCTCTGCCCAAACATTCCTAGCTATTTGGATTCAACCACTGCCTGGTGCCCATCTGCACTTTGCTGCTACAGCCTTCACTTTCTGTGGAAATCCTTACTTGCTGCTGCTGGCTGCACTGCAGATGCACAGTCAACAGCTTCATTCCAACAGCAATGAACAGAAGACAGCTACTTTGAATGTGGAGAGGACTGACACAGTTTAAGATGTGGCTTATTGGAGAAGACAAGTTGTCATGATACAAAGCATACCTTTCTAGCTCTGCCAGAAATAGTTAAAGAAGAACCAGAGCTCTTCAAGTATGATCACTAAAGCTATTTCTTAAATAACTGTGGCAGGCATAAATGAACACAAATCAAGCCCTCTTTCTTCAGATTAACACAGTGTCCTTGAAGAAGAAAAAAAAGTCCCAAGACCTCAAACTCATAATAAAATTTGCAACAGCATCTCTTCACTTTCATTGTTTTGCTTGTGCTGACAGTGCTGTGATAACAGAAAACATGAGACGACTGTCTAAGTGGAATCATATTTATAGTGTCTAAGCTACATTTTTCCATATGGTTGGATTTGGCTCCCAGAAAAGAGAGAAACATAAAACAGCTACATGCCAGTAGTAATTAGGTCTCTCATTGTGAGTATTAATCACAATGCCTGATTTGCAGCTGCAAGAGTGGGATACCTGATTAACATAGCCAGTCAGAAAGTGAACTCAACAGTGTCTGCAGGCCAAGGTGAACTACAGATTTATGTTCCTTCTCAGTTGCACTGGAGAGCGAGTACATCCGTGCAGCCGTATGATACCGAAACAATTTGAAGGCCAAACTCCAGAGAAATAAACAGACATGAAAAATGTGTGTTGTACAGTTCGTGCCGTTAAAGTAGTGTCACTAGGTGCATAGAGGAAACTGAGAAAATAGTTTCTTCTGTTTGCACAGCCTCTTTTATGAAGCAGATATCTACTGTCTGAGATTCTGGCCGTATGAGATAACCAGTGGGTGGTGAGAGAGCAGTGATGGCTGCTGAAATTTCACCCAGGGGTGCAATGCTGGCTGGTATCAACACTGGCAGCCACAGGGCAATCTTTGCCCTACACCCTGTTCCACACTCAAGGGAGACTGTACTCTAGGCTTCAGGAGCAGCACATCCCCCAAGCCGGAGCAAAGAGATCCAAAACCCTGTGGCCGCCTTAACTTGGTCCTACCATTTGTAAAAACAACCTTCAGTTAAACTCAAGGCCAACAGAAATACATCCACGTAATTTGAAATTCAAATTAAAACAGTGGTTTGAAAAGAGACTTCTCCCTGCAGCATCCCTGACTTGCACAGCAAAGGAGGGATTGAAAATAGGATTGACCTCAAGGATTTCAATTACCCAGGCTGACATAGGGAAAAAATGTAAAACCAAAACATAAGCAAGGACAACTGCATGGATTTTTTTTCACCTCTGTTCTAGTGATCTAAAGAAAACAATCCCACAGGTAAAAAATTATATGTATATATTTGCCCATGGCAGGGGGACTGGAACAGATCTTTACAGTTCCTTCCAACACAAAAGATTTTATGATTCTATGATTTATAATGCATTTGTTCTTAAAAATGCCCTGCTGTCTGTGTCATTTCACAGTCTCTGCCTGAGCATGAAACAGGGGAAAAAAGTGAATCTGACGAGTCACAGTGGTTGTGAGCCAGGCCCAACACAAGTAAACAGAGCAGAAACCCTCCCCTGCCCAGTTCCAGTAGTGCTTTCTCAACCTCATTTCCAGCACCACTTGTATTTTGGAGCTGTTTTGCTTTAGTGCAGCAGTAGTGGACACATTGTCTGAATGCAATTAAGAATAATGTATACAAAGCACTTAAGATTGCCCATCGGAAGAAAATACTGCATAACGGGCTGTCATTGCTGATCCAGAGCTAAACCCTGATCAGGGTAGACAAGTATGTTTCAGCTATGGCCTCACTGCAGCAGTCTCATCCCTATGTAATCTGGATCTGACACAAACTGGGGTCCAAAGTATCAACAGTATCATACCCCCTGTCACACAAACTCCCTGAATGCTCTAGCACCCATGAACTAATCCAGTGGAAAGGATGATGGAGAAACCAAAGCTGATCAACAAGGAGCATCCTGGATAACCTGATGCTGATAACCTCACTTGTGAGACCCTGGTGAGAGGCTCCTGCTGTGCCTGGGAAGAAAGGAGAGATAGGGTTTAATTGGAGAAGTTGACTCACAAGAAGGTGTTGACAATTCCCACCCCACAGGGACCGTTCACACCATGTGCACATTAGCAGTAACAGAAGTCCAAACATAACCCAAATACCAGCCACATGGATTTCAGGCCAAACACTTAAACTCCGAAGTTTTCTGAAACTCCATCATGAGGGAGTGAAGTGACTTGATCAGTTCTCAGACAGGGATAACACCAACTCTTCTGATCTCACTTTTGCCAACAGTGCACCAAGAAATGGAGTCAAATATGAAAAAGAAGCAAGGCACCTGAACTCCCACTATATCCCGTGTTACAGATATAACCTAAAATGCAGCAAATACACAATCTCCCATCCAGTCCAACCATACTGGTGCTTTGTAGGTCAGAGACGTCAATATCTTTGGCAGTGAAGGTGACCACTACCCTGCTGCTCTTTGAACCTGATGACATTGTAACATCCTCACTCAGAAAACTAGCTTCTGTGAATTCTGGTCCTATGTGCAAAATTTCTCTTTTTTTCTTTTTTTGCTGTATAGGGAAGTCAATCCCAGAACAGAGTGCTTAACAGAAATGATTTTTCCTTGGTAATTCTGAGTTCCTGCAAGGATTAACTATTGTGTGAACATTGTATATGGAAAAAAGCTTCATAAATAAGTACCTGATTTTTTTTTAAATGCATGTGCCTTTTCTGCTTTTTATAAAGAACTGTCCCATGTCAAGAACATTCCTCAAGCTACTGTAATCACCAGCTGTGGCAAGGAAGGTCCTGCTTACATTAAACCTTACTCAATATTGATAAAGAAGGGAATGAGCCATATAAAAAGCAAAGCTTAAACTTCTGGATTACAGTTTCCAGTGAACATTTGCTAAAAGACAGGCTGCAAAACCCATATCTAAGCAGGCAACTAGAAACAAGCTGATCTGCACCTGCACTTGAATTTCATAATGCCAGCAATATTTCCAGGTGCTTGCCACTGCTGTTCTGTGCACTCTGTACCCTGGCATTGATGCACTTGGGTATCTTCTCCCTGATGATTTCTCAGTGTCAGAGACTTGCCATCTTGTTTGGGGGGAAAAAAATGCATATTTTTCACTTCCATGGGAAATTGTCCCAGTTACTACTGCTCTTGGATGTCAATAATCCGGTAAACAAAAGCCTTTCAGAGACAGCTTCCTGACACCTGGGGCATCAGGGCTGGCTGGGAGGGCAGCATGGGCCAGTGGCATGATCCCTGCTGCCTCTGGAGGGCTGAGCATCAGCAATTCCTTCCTACGGTTCCATAAACACTGCTCTTCTCAGTGTCAGCACAGAGATAGCTATGATAGAAGCTAAGATGAGGCAAATGGCTTCTCTGTTTAGCTGTCAGAGAGATTTTCTCATGTTATTTGCTCTCTATTGTCAGCCAGAGGCCTTTGCTATAGTATAAACATTTAATAGATTTAGTGGTTCTGTATTTCTGCATTACTAGTCTCTAAATATTTATAAAGGTCCTCATAACATTTATTTCTTTAAGCTAAAGTTATTTAACTTAAATACTTTCCCACAAGATAGGAAAAACCCCTCTCACATACCTATCTTTTTCAGTTTAATTTCGGCATATTCCTGTTATGGTTTCCTAAGGTTTTTTTCCACACTTTTTTTGTATTAGTAAGACATCACAATTCACTAAATTCTGGAAAACTATCTTACTAGCAAAGCCTAAAATTGTACTTTGTCCTATCTGTAAAGATCTGACCCCAGGGAGGGGCTGTCATTTTCATGACGCTTTTGCACTAAGGTGCTGTCAAACAAAATATATTTGTGCATTATATAAGGAACGTGCACAGGAGTATCTGTATACTTATATTTCCACGTCAGCTACTCTGTATGAATTTGGGTCCACCACCAGAAAAAGGAGTTATAGTTCTCATAGATTAAAAAGGCATAGTTTTCTAAGCATATGAGGGACAAAAATAGTGAACAGTCTTGATAATTACAATTTAGTCATCAGCTATAGTGACATACTCCTATTTCTATGATTTGTTTGCTGAGAAGGAGGAGCAAGCATGGCTCGTCATCATGTTTCAGGCCCTTGAAAGTATTTTGCATTGATGAAGAATGGAATTGCAGTTCAGAGTTCAGACCCCACAGCTCCCCAAACCACCAATGGACAAAGACTTGGTGTCAGACAAAAACTGAACAAGCATTCAATGAAAACCAAATACCTATTTCATATTTGACTGCACATACTGAAAAAAGAGGGGAACCTCTGCATTTCCCACTAGTTTTCAGGAGAGTTGAAAGAACTTGGAACACATTTTTAATATTAAATATATTGTAGAGCTTGAATTTCATGTGCATGCTAGCAAAGTATCATGTAACATGAGGTCATGTTTAAGATTTTTTTCACCCCTTCTCTTTAAAACTCGGAAAGTTGTATTTCAACCACCATCTTGAGCTTCTATTATGAAATCTTTTTAAAGGCCCATTAACATCTATCATGGGAACAGGGAGCTGGAAGAAATGGAAAACAATACTAGTTGTCTGCAATTGCAGACAAAATCATGGCTGGGATTATTGTGCAATAATCTCAGTTGTTGTTGGGACTAAGTACAACTTGTTGGTCCAGATCATGTTCTCTTTCTCTCCTGACACTTCTTCCAGGCCATTATTCTGTCACTGATGATTTTGAAACTACAACTGTACTGATTTTTCTTCAAGCTGAGATTATCAATTCAATTTCTAGTGTTAAAGCAATCCAACAAATTTCAGCTGTCTTACATATAGGAGAATGGAGTTGTAAATTGCTAGGGAGAGCTGAGATGGGCAAGCTGGCACCCAGGCTGGAAATGTCAACTTTTTTTACAGGTTAGCACACCTTGTTTTTGCTTAACATAACTACTACTTTAGAGCACCCAATATTCACAATTGACTTTGTGACTTCACCTTCAAAGTCCCTTTCCCCCATGTTCAAGTCATGAATGCTCTGAGAGCGCACGAAGGCATCAGCAGACTGTTCCCACTGCTCACATAAGGCATACCCTTGAGTTGCTTCTAGAGCTTCTACCTTTTCCAATACTGCCTTTAAACATAATGCTTGTAGAGCATAAGTCAACTTGGAGCTACAAAACTGAGGAGTCAAGCAGGGTGAAAGACTGCAGTCAGCCTATTATTCATTATTTACTCCTAGATTACAAACAAATTAATTTGCCTGCGTTACTCCTAAACATACATTTGTCATCACAGAGAAGTTACCAGCCAGAAGCACAGTACCAGAGTGATCTTGTGTGATACAAAACAACAACAGTATTTATTTATACTGAACTTAATTAAAGACTGAAGCTCCCAAAGAGTGATCTACATATCTCATGCAATCTACTCACAACAGCTGACACAAGCAAGGAAAACAGAGGTAGCATGCTATCTCTAATTCCTGGTAGGTGCTCAAGTACCGACACAGCAATGAACCTATGAGTACTTTGTTAGGAGATTCAGAGCAAAATAAGAGAGGAAAAACAAGACATATGGGACTAGCAGTTTCGAGCTGGTGAGAGCCTGTAAACCTTGCTGATGGCTTGTAATACTTACAGCATCAACATATAAGACATGATTTAAACCCACTAATCCTGTTCAAGTGCTGTATTAAAGTACCGAAGTACTAAAAACTCCTCTTGACTTCAGCAGAAGTGGAGCTTGATGAAAACTTTACCAGGTGCTTTTGTCACCTTCCAGAATTTTATCATTACCTGTAAAACATACTTAAAAGATTCAGCTTTTACCACTTAAAGAAGAGTCAAACTTGAACATTTTTCCAAAAGAAAGTGAGAAAACACAAATTAGAAAGAGAGTTTTCTTCATGGAAAATGTGGATACTTAGCAATATTTCTACATTCTTTTATCTACAGAAGCTGTGCATGAGGGAGCAATCACAGGTAATGTGTATCAGTTGGGTATTTGGAAAGCAACATAAGACCTGCCATGAGCAGCTGTGAGCTTCATAACTGCTTTTCAAGTCCATCCAAGACCACTCAAAGAACTAGCACTTGGCCAGCAATCTTGACCACTGATTTTGCCTCATACTAATAAAATAATGATAATACAACCTTTTACATTAGGAATTGAGATCGTATATAATGAAGCTGCAGCAGGATCACTAACATTCCTCATTTAGAATATTAACTAAAAAATGAGCCTAAGGAAACTCACAGCATGTATACACAAAGGCTCAAAAAATGCTGCTAAAATCAAGTTATCTGTGACAAAAATAACAAGTGGGAAGACAAAGGAATTCTTAAGGCATTGCAATGCTCTTTTTCATAGTATCGCATAATCCAATACACTGCGTTTTTCAAATTATGTAGGTACACATATAATTAATGTTAAGAATAAGCATTCGGTCTGTTGATTCATATGCTTTTCATGTTTATTGTTCAGTCTTTTGATCATCAGATTATATTCAACAGGTAAAACTAGTCTCCTGGAACTTAATATCTCAGCATTGTCTTCCCCTCCTACTATCCCCACCTATGTTATAAAAACTTAATGATGCAGTGAGCAAAATATGTTTGCAATGGGACAAGGGGGGTTAATTTTTTAACAAGACTGACAGGATCAGCTTAACCTGATTCTTGCAGCTACAGACAGAAAAGCCTGACAGACAGAAACTTTGTATTTACACATTCTTAGCATGCATTTATTTTTAAAATAAGAAGAATTACAGTATCTGCTATGTCACAGCCAAGCCAGCACTACTGAGAGCAGGTGTGAGGCTTCTGCTGAAAAAAAAGAAGTAACACATGCACATAAGTCTCTAGCTATAATAAAAAGGGAACACTGTGTTCAGTTCAAGATGTTTTCAATCCAAGGCTTGGGTTTACTAGTATGTTCTCCACTGGAATTTGAAATTATAGGAAACAATAGAGCTGCATCCAGCAAATAATAAATGCTGTCTTTATACCATCTTATTCACAGAACATGCTGTGGACAGCCATCCACAGTTCTAGCTCTGGTGGCACTTGTCTCTGACCACTGTGACCCAAAAGTCACATAAGATCCCTTTTAGGTCGGCATGGATATCTAAATTATAATGCTAACACATCTTGGTACATATCATGTTCTAAACACATCTTTGTTTCCTCATAGGGAAGGTCACAGAAAAGGAGGTCTCAGCACACCTCAGCAGTTGAAAAACCACAGAGAACCCTGTCAGATGCCTGAGTCTTGAGCAAACAGCTCTGCCAGTACAACAAAGTAGCTTCTTAAGATGTCACAAATGTTTCCCATATTCTTATCAAATCTGATGTCTAATATTCAACAAGGACCCCAAATCAGGTCTATAAGTAAGCTACATTGCAGTCTTCTCTTTTGCACATATGATTAGAAGAGGGTGGATCACAGGGACATCACAAGCCAGTTTTCAGAAACCCAAATCTTCCCCAGACCCATTGGGCATGCAAAAAACTTCACTGCTTGTGTTTTAGGGGTTCCACCCAGTTGAATATGACATATTTCAGTGAGATATTTCATCCGTCCATAAAATAAACACACATTGTAAAAGCATTTAAGGGCTTCAGAATGTCCAAATCCAGCCACAGCACAAGTATGGCTGGAATGTTGTTTACAGTCTCCTGAAAGCTCACATAGTAGGAAATGCTCACTTATGCTGTAAAAATTGTGAAAATTTCTTTTTCTTGGAACACGCTTTTATAACAGAACTATCTGAAAAATTTTTAACCTGAATTCCTTTATCCAAATCTGAAAAAAAGCCCAATCCACTCACCCTTTTCCCCACACAGGCGCTTACAGGCAGTGCTGTGTTCAATATAATGGAAAGCGCCCAAAATGGCAGTGGTGTGGCTTCCCTCCTGTTGTATGCAGACTGCTATCAGCTGTCCCTTGGCAGGGAAGGCTGAAGGAGCTCACACCCTCACATCTCAGTTTTTAGGAGTGTTCTAACCACTAAAGCTCAGGTTGGGATAAGGCTGATCTCTGCTCCTCCCGCTGAAGCTTATTCAGAGAGGTGAATTAAGCAAGAGGGACGCAATGCTGTGTCCAAATGAAAAACTGACACCTAGGAATGGAGAACCTGAATCCTGCTTCAGAGCCTGCTGTGGCTTTTCAGTTGAATTTGGGAGAGGTTCACAAGAAAAGGCACTGTCCTCTCTTAGTCCAACCAGTATCTTGGGGAAAGCCTGACAATACCATCTAGGCACACAAGCCCATCTTCAGTCTGAAGCTGAAGAATTTGCCTTAGAGGCTTCAGATACAGGTTGAGAACCCCTCTGTAAAACTGTGTATTGTTTTCTTAGATCACCAGGATATAACTGGTGAATCAAGAAATAAAACACACAAATTAGGGTGCAAGCAGGAATTCAACCTTGAAACCCCTTAAGTACAAGAGATGCCTTCATAAGTGGGTACCATACTACCAACAACACAAAATGTGTTGTCCCTGACAAAGAAAAGTACCATAAAATCCTAGAAGAGCCAAGGTTGGAAGGGACTCCAACACATCATGTTGTCCAACCTTTCATAGGAGAAGAAGCCCGGATGAGATTATCTAGCACCCTCTCCAAAACCTTAACTCCTAAAAATTTTATCTAAAACGATTAACCTTAAGCATCTTGAAAACCTTAAGTAATGGGAACTCTACTATATCTCTGGGGATGTTGTTCCAGTGAACGATTGTACTCACTGTGAAAAAAAGTAGGAGGAGAAAACAAGTTTTGCTCTGGACCTTCCTTTAAACAAATTTTTGTCAGGTTGTTGCTCCTTCATATACCTTAGCTTACAGATGTAAAGTTTCTTTAGGTTTTCTTAGTCACTTCTATTCTCCCAGATTTCATGCTATTTTTGCATTGTATAAATAAGAGATCATGAAATGGTTTAGGTTGGAATGAACCTAAAAGACCATCTAGGCCGAACTCCCCCTTCCATGGACAGGGGCACCTTTTACTAGACCAGGTTGCTCAAGGCCTTCTCCAACCTGTCCTTGAGGAACCTGGCAGGCTTGGGGCATCTACAACCTCCCTGTGCAAGCCATTCCAGGGTGCCACCATCCTCACAGTAAAGAATTTCTTCCTTATATCTAAGCTAAGTTTTCCTTCTTTCAATTTGTACCCATTACTCTTTGTCCTATCACTAGAGTCCCTGACAGAGTCTCTCTCTGGCTTCCCTGTAGGCCCCCTTCAGATACTTCAGATACTGGATGTTTTCTCTCTGTTTTTTTTTTTCTTTAATTATTCAATTTTTAGAAAAACCTGTTCGGGATAAGAGGCAGTCATTTCATACTGTCCTGTTACAAAACACATTGACTTTTGTATTCGTCCAACTAAAATACTGGAAACAGAATAAAAAAATACAAAATGTTCTTTAGGAAACTGCAGTTTCCTTTCTCTTTTACAACACTGCAGCCTTGGAAATTTCAATATCCAAGCTCTAATGACTGGTCTTGCTTTCAATTTTAAAATATAAACATCATGTGTACAGTTGGGCACCTAGAACATGGTGGGAAAACCTGAGCAGCAGGTTTGGAGTACTGAACCTTAAGCATGAGCTGCAATTATATTTCCCTGGGTAATACAATACAGTGCCCTTGCTCTCGTTGTCCTAGGAGAAGGAACATCCTGCCTGACCTTGCTGCTCCCACAAAATGGGTCGGGGCTGCTGTGCGACAGCCTGTCCTGAAATGAATCCAAGCCGTGAATTCTCTGTGACAGTTTGTGGCATCTGGGTGACTCAGACAGCCTCTGTGCCTGAGGCTGTTCCAGCCCAGGCTGTGATTTTGTTAACGTCACAATTTAAGTAGACTTGGGTCTTGTTGGCAGTAATGATGGACTCCCTGAAGGAAAACCAAGGTGGCATTGGAAATGATGTCATTTCATTATCAGCTCTGAGATGGGGATAATAACATCTGTCTTCTTCAAACTGAGATGACCCCAGTCCTTCAGAAGGCAGCTGGCAATCTAACTTCCAGCAGCATGCTCACGCCGTGCCTCATCATCTGCTAATTTTCCCATCAAAGGCATCACTGAAGGTGACCCAAACCATCATCAAAAAACAGGATCTCCAGCTGGACATGTATACTAGTGTCCAGTGGACAGCAGCATGCTGGGGGCATTGGACATGTTTGCAGCCCTGACTGAGACATGCGTAAAACAAATACTACTTGCTTCATGTAAATATAACCACAGCATGCTGTCAATGCAGATGGCTTGACAAGCCATATAACAGAGAATAGTCTTATAGATACAATGAGAAATTTCCCAGTGGTTCCAAAATATCTTCAGCCTGATATGGACACTGAAGATTAAAAAAAAAACAAGATAGACAGACTAAACAAAATTTGGAGTGCGTTTAAATATTTGTATTAGAAATTGAGACGTGGGTTTCTGTTGTGGTAATTTTTCAGAATGTCTTGGACCAGTGGTTGGCAGTTTACCTATCTTCAGCTTCTGAGGAACTTCCTTAACTGCCCTGAAACAAGTTTGCTTCCTGAAGGGCAAAGCCAGATACTCAGCACTGTGTGTTTATAAGAGTGCAACACGGAACGGAGGAAGAAGAAAGGGAAATAAATACCTAACAATTAGTGATTGTAAACAGAACAGCCTCATGGCATATAATTTCTTTTTCTTTAAAAGCTACAGCATCATGTTGCAGGGTTTTCTGAGTACTTAAATACTGGCATTAAGATGACCTTCCAAAATTGAGCACAAAGTATTCTGTAAAGGTTAACCACATTCAGTTTACAGAGGTGGTGCTGCTTCCTAGGGGTTGTCTGCAACAACCCCTGTTCTGTAGTGGTTGTGGAATGATACCTCAGGCACACTATGTATATTATATGTGCAGACAATACATCTGAGAATACCTTCCCTGGAGACATCCCTATTCCAGAGTAAGAGCATTCACCAGAGAAGCTATCCTAGAATACAAACAGTATTGTCACTTCACACCCAACTTTATAATGGATTAACTTCCCTGTGTGTTCAAACCACCTTTTTGGGATAATTCCTGCCCTTTCTTCCGCGGCCTTTCTCCTGGTCACCAAATGTCTCATTGTTCAAGCGCTGGGTCTCTTTGAGAGACAGGGTCTACCCCTCATTATGCCACATCTTGAAAATTAGTTACTGGGTTTGCTTTATTTAATATGTAATAAAAAGTCCTTATTGCTTACTGTGTTTTTTTTGTTCAATGTCTCCCACAACACAGGATTTGGCTCTTTAAACTACCATAGCACAAAAAGCAGTAAGAATTAAAGCCTTGCCACAAAGCCCTAACTGTAGGAACAGCACTTTTATTCCCTCAGCACCTCTAGCAAAAAGGAGAGAGGGGAATGAAAGTAACATCCATTTACATTCTAAAAGCACTAAAAAGTTTGGGATGTCAAATATCCACGTGTTACTAAATATGTCACTGCATCCATGTGTAGCTAAAGATGCAGAATCATGAGTCACCTGAATTTCTGTGCTCAGCCCTGGACCTGACAACTCATCAATGGCTTGCAAGGGTGAGGACCATTTCTCTGCAATGTGACTATTTCAGAAGACCTGGATGAAGCACTCTTTGCAAAGCAGCCAGAAGGGAGGGGGAGAATAACATCAGCAACTGCTTCCCTGGCACAGGGGACCATAAGCAGCACAGCTGTTCTTTTTGGAAATGTCAGAGAGAGAAAAAAAGAAGGTGCCGAGGGAGTTGTCATCATCAGAAAGCACAATAGGTGATTCCAGAATAATGCTTCACACAGTCATAAGCTTTTCTTGAAAACATTGCTCAGGAAGCCCAGGCCTGACTAACTTTCCAAATAGCAAACACTGCTTGACAAACAGAGATGTAAATTATAAAATTACTTAGCATCCAGTTTCTCTGTTTCTCTCTGACGAAGGAGAGCACAGTCGTGTCTCAGTGCAGATGCTGCAGCAGAGATAGCCTTATGTTAGCCCTCTCCTGCCCAGTCACAGCCACATCTACAGAACGCCCCAGGAGGATTTCAGGTCATATCCATGACTCTACCTCTCTCCCTGTGTCTGCCCCCTTGGCAAGACACTTGGTCCACAAGGGGCCAGTTGTCCCACAGAAAACAGTGAAATTGTGTTTGTTCCTGGGTTCTGCAGGAATCCACACACCTTCAGAGGCAAAACACTATCTTAAGGCTGTTTTGACGTACTGCCAGTGTGTGCCCATGCAGCAAGCCAAAGCAGGTTTCAGATGGACATGTGCTGTCTCCTGTCCTCCTTTGTGTCTACGGCCTCCCCAGGAAGGATGATGGGGACAGAGGAAGGCATGTCATATGGTGCCAGACTTACCCCACTCTCAGGCACTGCCAGGAGATGAGGAAAAAAATCACACAGAAGATTTTGAATGAAAAAATCATAAGCCCAGACTTTCCCTTCAGTCAACAGAAAAAAACCACCAAACCAGAACCCTCTGCTTCCTTATGCCTGGCACACTGAGGTGAAATGGATATGTCAAAGTGATTCCTGCTTCATCCCCAACACTGTGGTCAATGAGAGGTGGTGAGAGGGGACCAGGATTAATCCTCAGCCTATAGCTATGCCATACAGCTTCTTCAGTAATTTATAAGACAGGCAGCAAGTCTGTTCACCTCTAAACCCCTTGAAGCCTTCTGTGGTGGCATGCATGGGCCTTACAAGGCCTTACAAGCTTCAGAGCTGGAGATAAACTGGGACCTTTCCGGACCCTGGCCCTTCAGCAGCAGATCTAACCATTCAGCAATGGGTCACTGTTTTATCACAAGTCCTGCTACTCTCCTGAAAACATGCTGCTCCAAAGGGACTTTCTGGTCAGTGTTAAAGTAATGGAATTTGTGTTTGCCAATGCAGGGAGATAAATTTCACCAAAAAAAAAAAAAGGCATGAGAAAAGTCACTGTTTTTTAAGATCTGCTGTCATACAACTACCATTGTCACAAGGGACAGGAAAAGTGCAGTCTGAGGTTTTACAAAGCTCCCACACAGGGGTATGTATTTTTTGAGGGAGGGAAACGTTGTCACAAAGATTGCAGAAGCTGGAGTCCATGACATTTTATTCATATTGTTTCAACTCATTCACCCACATGCCCTCAAGGGATGTTCTGTATTTTAAAATTGCAGTTTCTGCTAAAAACTGCATGGTGTGAAGTAGTGTGGTTAGACACTCCTTTCTCAAAAATATTTTTTTGGATCTCTACTATTCCATCTCTCTTCTCTGTAGGTGTGAAAAACAGAAGTTTTCCCATGCATGCAAAACCTTGTTTTCTTCCAAATTCATTCAAATTAAATTCAAGAGAGTAATTTGTTGATGTCAATGGAATAATAACTGTATAGAAGTAAGTTAAGAGAGGTAAAAATCAAGCATGTTTATATGGCTGTTTTCATAAATTCTTCCATAGCATCCTCTGTCTGGGTACTGGAATAGCAGTAGAGAACAACTAGAAAAGGTTCTTGAACTAAACAAATCAACTAAGCAAGAGGAATTGAATTATACAGGGAAAGAACTCATGACTTCTATTTTTTTTTGGGGTTGTTTTATTCTCACCATTTGTAGTGGGTTTCATAGGACAGTTTGCAATTCCTTTAAGAATTTCAGTCCAGATGGTAATTTAACTAGGCAGAGGATCAGTTGATAAAACTCTGATTAGATGTCAGCTCTTCAACAGAGTTATTTCCATGGCCTGCCTTAACCTATGTTTAGTCTAACAGATAAACATTTAGAATTCACCAAGACTGCTGAAGTAGTATAAAGAGACTCTTAGCAAATCTGGTCTACCCATAAAGATTTCCCTGCTTTTAGCCCTCAGCTCCACATATTTTGCTGAAATTAAATTCTACAGCTTAAATTCACAATATATTACTCATACATTAATCCATAAATTTAAAGTAAGAAACATAATCAGCTCAGAGTTTTGCAGGGCTGCAACAGTGCAAGGTGATAGAGGACACATGGCTCTGTGTGTTCAGCACCATTGGAGCCAACCACAAGGGTCCTTGACAGATCAAGTCAGCCAGTTTCTCTCTTTTCTTCTTTGTCTCCTTCAACAAGACAAGACACTCAAGTGAACAGTCCTTTCACTGATTATTTCACTATTACACAGATGAGAGAAGGATGCAGACAGGGTCTTGCCACCACAACAGCAATGAGGACCGGACTTGTGCAGCCCCAGCAGAAGTGTTTATCAATGGATTGATTGAACCTACCAACTTCAAGTGGTTTTGAAATTACAGTTGATCTCTATTCACAGTTCAATCCAAGAGCACATAATGTTTTTAAACCAGTTCAGTTCTCCTTTACCAAACAGAATAAACATGTTGCTGTCATGCTGTTCGGTGGTCAAAGCCACACTTCCCTGATAACCTTGATCCTTTGGTATAGCTAAACCTACTGGGGCAGATGTGTGGGAGAGGCAAGAGGCAAGAGAACAGGTGTAAAGAAAACAGGAATTGAGAGGAAGCGAGAGAAAGACAAAGATTTAGTGTAGCCAGGAGCAGTCAGGAAAATGACTAAGGAAACCAAATCACGGCCTGATACTGGTGATGACAGAGACCGATTGAGCTTTACAAGTCCTGCCAAGAGAACCAACAGAAGAACCTATTTATAGACTCAAACCTGCATCTTTTCTTAGAACATAAATAGGGCAGAAGTAGCCAATTCATACTTGGCAGGTAGCATCCAGAGAGTTTATGTAACACTGCAAAAAGATAAGCACCTATTTAAGAGCAAACTGTTATTTTTACCCAATAAGCAAACAAATCAAGCTCTTTCATCACACGCTAAACCCTTTATATTGTCAGCTGTGAGTTCTCTTGGTGTTGTAAAGCACCACAGGGCACAAAATCACTATGGTATTTTTTGCGTTGGTTGTCAACCTCTGTTTGCTGGAGATCTGAAAAACAGAGGAGACATGAAGCACAGGAAGATCTGAGCAACAATTAGCAGCCCTTAACAAAAAGCAAATCTGTGAAATGCATTTTCTCTCTGAGAAAGAGACTGTTAACCTCTCTGCAAATACTGACTTAGCAAAAATATGAAGGATGTAACTTAGCACCTGCAGGAGAGGAGAGGAGAGGAGAGATCTTGTTGTAAGTGGAACAGGAACAAATGTTTTTTAAAAATATCTGGTATGGATTACAGTTCATCAGCTCCAGAAGAGGGTTACTCAGTCTTGGACTCCCCTCATGAATTTCTTTTGTTCACTTGGGTCGCTTCACTATTATTAAAGCCTAGATTATAAAAAAGGCAGATCTGCAGGACTGCATTTGTTTGCTTTCTCAGATCAACATATTAAGTGCAAGTTTATATGTATAGAATATATCTTATTAGATACTGTGTCCTGTTTTTGTCTGTTCTCCTCTGATTTATTTTGAACTCAAAGACCTTAACTGTAAGTGCCTTCAAACTTACAGATACTTAGGCCACTGGGGAAAGAGCAGAAAAAAAGTGAAATGCAGCAACCATTACTGTCCTTCTTCATTACATTCATGCCTTGGAAGAATAAAACAGAAATGTACTGGAATTTAATCTCCTCTGAGAGAAGAAACTGAAAGCAGCACGTTTTCTAGAAACTGCGCACATTCAATCCACTAATATTCATCAAGATATGCAAAATTTAAATGCCATTTAAAAATGGAGAAAATATACAGACATGGCACCAAGGAAAGTACATTTGTTTGGCCATATCCTTGACCCATGACAGCACAATGCAGGTGGAAAGCAGATGTTGAGAGCACAGCATGTTCCCAGCTCTGGGGGCTGTGTGGGATGAGCAAGATTCTGCCAATTTTACAGCAGGGGCAATGTTGCAGCAGGGTGGCACAAGGATAGCATGGTTTGCAGTATATACCACTGGGCATCCACAGGAGAACCTCCTCAGTGTAGCTAACTGATTTACTGCTGTTATTAGTATCAATATTTCCATCACAGTCTAGGTTGGAGCAAAATAGCAGCAACTTGCACTTTCAATTCTGCTCGTTCCTTCAACAGATGAAAATGACAACCACAGGCACAGCAGTGTCAAGAACAAAAAAAAGAAATACCAGTATATACACAGTGCATTTGAAAAAGAATCTTATTCATCCTTTCTCCAGCAGTGCCATCTTCCTGCTATAAAAACAAACCAGGTAGTAATGCTTGAAGGAGAGACGTGCCAATTGTTTAAATCAGAACCAGAGGTGATCCTCCTTTGGGAGCTGACAAGGGCAAGCCACAACCAACTCCCGGGATTTCTGCTCCCACTGCAAAACCTGCCTGGCAAAGGGTTGAGTTGCAACACGTGCTTTTCATACAGAGCATATTTCTGACTGTAATTTAGCTTCTTGGCAGGAGATGTTCATACATATCTAGCGAAACAGCCTTGCTCATCCATATCAACCTACACATCCTCATGTAACAGCAGCAGCACAGCACATTCTCTGCTTCCAGTGGTCTCCCATGGATCACAGGACAGATTTGGTTAATCATGCCCATCTCCTCTCCATAAAAGCCTGCTCCACAAGGGGTGTTTTCTGGCCTTTCATACTGTTGAATTATAAAATCCACAAGTGAAGAGGTCTCTGTGGGTGTTTCTATAAAATCATTCCACTACTCCTTTTACATGGGAAGGAAAGTTAAAACTAGTGGAATATCACCAGTGCTAACTGGATGTTAAAAATAACAGGTAACACTAATGCTTATCACGTATAGGAGGAGAAAAGAAAATACCTGAATTATGCTCTCAAAATTAGTACTGTCTGTTTTTAATAAAACACAAAAAACCCCAGGCCATGAGTCTACTAACCTTATCCATTCACTAAGTTCTGCAGAGGAGAAAGGAGAATACAATCCTTGGAGCAGACTTCCCTTGTCTTCTATTTAAGAGGTTGCTAAATTATTGAATTTCTACATTAAAAATATATTACATGCTGTCTAGTGAATGATGGGACCGCAATGCGTAATACAGAGAGAGGTGTAAGCTTCCCAATACATGCACATGAAATGACTTGCTGATCTAAAACACTTGCTTCCTGCCAACATGATTTCAAGAGAGCTGAGGAGAAAAAAACAAGTTACAAAGTAATACGCTAATGATTGAATTTTGTAGCTGAAATTTATAGCTCTAAAGGCATTTTATTCTCTTATTTTACATTATTCAGGTAAATAATCTGCATTGAGTTAGTAGAAGAGCAAATAAAAATTAAGACGTCTCCAGCAACTGCAAGTATCTTCTCTTAGCCTACTTCATAGCATGTGTCACAGCAGTGTTATGGAGAAAGACAACTCCATTAAAAGAGAGGAATTAATGGTGATTTCTTACTCCTCTCCCAGGTATCCTCTACACTCAGCCCAGTATCTTGAAAAAAAGAGAGAATGAGAGCAGATACAGCCAATGGCAATGTGTCATTGTTAAAAATCTGGTTGTCTGCCTGCACTGCTGAGGAGAACATGGCTTTATCAATAAAATTTGAGGATGCTGCCAGCAGAAATCCAACCAAAATGAGAAAGAAACTTCCTGAAAATATGACTTGACTTGCCCACTGTTACAGTCAGCTTATTTTCTTTCATATGGGGAGGATATATTGTACAACATGTAAAAATTATGGATGCTTTACAGAATTTTTTCTTTGTGCAAAAGTTGCACAGCATCTGTTGAAATCTCCAGCCGTTTCACTGGGTTGCTGCTGAACTTGCCTTGCTTGGTATTCAGAATCTGTTGTTGATTAATAAATTAAATGAATGGATAAAGTATGTTCTAGGGAGAGCCCAAGGATTCACTGGTGAAATGCAGTCTACACCAGCTGCAACTTGGCTGAGGCCAAGGGGTTCATTCAGCTTTCTAAGATGTTACAAAAAAGTTCACTTTCTTAATCCCAAAAACAGAGTTCAGATCCAGACCAGGAATTCTTTGGTGGTAGTGGGGGTTAAGTCATGACATGTGACATGTCATTGACTAACAGATACCTCCACTGAGGTACCAGTTCAACACAGAAGGACCAGCCTGGACCCTCCTTTTGAGACAGGAAGCCCCAAGCAGTCACATGCATGTTGCCACACAGGCTCCGATAAGTCCAACGTGGCCAGTGATGTTACTATAAAACCTCTGGTTTTGTGTCCTGTGCTTGTTGGCATCCTTGTGCACCCAGTTACTGCATGGCTCAAGGAGGCAATTTGGACATGCTGTCACATGCCAAGGGGCAGAAAATCAGTTTTAGTACCTGAACAATAGCTCTTACCATGGAGAAGGTAGTTGAAATGCAGTTGGCTACTCTGTGGACTGGGGACCTTGAAGGCAGATTCCCCCAAAAGGACAGGAGTTTTAAAAATATCCAAGAAGACCCTCAGACCTACTAGTCTGCTTCCCTACAGTGTAACAAGCTGCATCATGGCTGATCTCAGTACCAGTATTCAGAGCAGGATTTAAGCTATGACAGGCATAAGAGCTCTGCAAGAGCAGTGCTTATCCTCACGTTGCAGGACAGCCCAGTTCTGGCAGATTTGTCGGAGAAATAGCTCAAGGAAAAATATCCTTATCATGCTGCCAGTGCCAGTGTTAAACTAGGTTAATTGTCAGAGAGATGCGGAGGTTGGCCAAACTTGCAGCATACGGCCTGTGCGGCTTAACATCAGACAAAGAAATGAGAGTCTGCTGCTTGTGAGTAATCATCGACCTCCTACTCCTGCAACTCTCATCACCTCATTCCTTCCTCCTACCCCACCAGATCTTCAGTTCTTTGCCCTCTTTGGTCCCCATTCGAAAGTGGATTGCCTGTTGTGAAGGAGCCTCCAAGTGGGGTAAAGGTTTGACCCCTCTGTGCTCCTGTTACCTGGGCCAGGCATGTAAGCACTTCTGAGCAGCTTACAGAAAAATCAAACATAACTGAGACATAAGTCATTCATGAAAAGAAACCTTTCTGCCAACCATAATTGTTGCGTTGCCTTTCCATCTTGGCAGGGTTTTACTTTTTTTTTGGCTGGCTCAGGTTTTACTTTTGGCAACAAAATGTATTTGTTGGGATAGACACTGGCCAATGTCAGCTTTTTCCAAAGGTGTGAGGAGCCTTGAGAAAACAATCCAGAAGAATAAAAGGTCTAATTCTGATCCTAAGTCTGTAGGTAGCTGTGAATGGAGTAAAAGTAACTTTCTTGCATGCATAGAAGGAAATGAAGCAGGATCTTTCTCAATCTGTAACTGAAATGCCAGCTTTCCTTACACACAAAATTCCCAGGCAGAACCAACAAATTCTTAATGCTCTCATGGGGTTTTTGGTTTCTGGAGCTGTCCCAGACAAATTTATTTCTGCACCTAGAATCACAGTGCTGGGGAAAAAATTGCTAACCAGTAACACTTAATCATACCACAAAAACTCAGCACTCTCTAACCTATGCTGAGAAGCCAGGAGGGATGTGCTGGTGGGGAAAGGTACCATCTCTGGGAGAGGGGGGCAGAAGGTGGGGGAGAGACCCAGACCCCACTATGCTGCTAAGGAGTGCAATTAATCTTTGGTCAGAGAGTGACCAGACCCAGATATTTGTAGTCAATTAAATGACTACTTTCTGCTGCACTCCTAAGCTAACATAAAACACCCTTGAATACAACACAATATACTTAGAAAATTTAATTTGGGCACTTAAATACTAAGAGTTTGCACTACAACTTCTCCTGTACTTTTAACAGTAATACAGCATATTTGCAGTTCACCTACATGAGATTCTAGTTTTGGCTTTCATGCCTTATTTGTACTAAAATTTCAAACTTTCTTGTGCAAATCTAAAGGCTGGAAATACAAAGAAGCACAATAGAGGCAGGACCAAGGCATGAGAGAGGAGGGGAATAAACAAAGGGAAGGACCAGAAGAGGTATGACGCAGAGGGCAGAAGTAGGAGGGCAAGTGAGAGGGCTGGTGGAGTGGGGTCAGACAAACTGTAGTGAGGGAATAGGCTGAGAAAGGGACGCTAGTAGGTCTTTGCTGGAGATTTCGGGAGGGAGCTCAGAATTCTGAAGGAAAACCAGCTCCATGTTTGGCCCCTTTGTGAAGCTGTAGCATTGGGGTGAAACTAACAGCAGCCCTTGACACGCTCATGCTTTTGTGTTCTGATTCACCTCAGTTCTGCATTCTGAGAAACATCCAATTCTAACATCCTGGGAAAGACCCTCTGAATTTTATCTCAGTATGCTTTGTCCTGGCTATTTATTGCAGGTATCCTAAACATTTCATTTATATTTTCATTCAAGAATATTTCCATTCAAGTCTTGCTTTCCAGCACTTTCAGCTCTCATTAACCTCACAGTTTAGCTTTGACACAGATTTCCATAAACACAGCTTTGCACAGCGTAAGGAGGCCAACACATGGCTTTTGCAGTGGACTAATACACATGAGTCCAAAAGGAGCTTCAGGCTTATCAATTTTGTCATGAGTAATGCATGTCCTGTGCTCCCCAGCCTTTGAGTGGCTAATTTCACAAGGACAGACTTGAAGCCAGACACAAGTTTCCCCACTGAGTTGAAGAGAAATTAAAGAAGTTGGCTGCACAGTTAAGCTTAGTGCTGTAAGGGGGCTGGGACAGTGCATGTCATTGTTTTTACCATAAAAAAAGATGTGCTCAATGGCACTAGAGGATAGCTGGCACTTGCATATCTTCTTTTTAAATTGAATAAACAGAGAAACTAAATTTTACTGGTTATTCCAGCCCAAAGTGCTGTTTTGAAATTAAGAGAGTAGTTATCATATAAAAGTTATTTGAGGAAACTCGATCCAGTTAATTTGGTGAGATTTCTTTGACTGTATCATGCAAAACTCAAGAGGGGTAAGAAAAAAAAGAAATACTTTTATTCACAGGTGAGAGTAGGTCATGCATTTCCATCTAACAGACAATAGATTTTAAAAACCAATGGCTTGATTCAGATTAGTGGGGTAGATCTAGCTGATGTATTACCAGCAGGGACTAAGGCCAGGAGCTGTTTAATCCTTTGAGTGAAAGAGTGCCAGCAGGAGTGGCTGCCAAGGATTCCCCAGTGCTCGACCTGTGCTGAGCACACGCGATGCCCAGCACCATTCCGGGCACTTGCTCGGTCAGCATGGCCACGTGCTGAATTGGGATTAGGTTGAAAACCACCCCACGTGATTGATGTCCTTAGGGAGACAAGGTGAGTCTTGGAACCTAATCTAGTCTTGCAACCTCCTTCCCCTCAATTTTATTTCTAAGTGGCTCTTTGAGCTAAAGGTGCAGAAAATCTTGCTATTGAGAAATATCCTGCTGCACAGTTCCTCCTATGAAGTGAGAGGGATAGCAATGGTGTGAGCAGTGCCACCAGGTCCTCACACTCAGGAAAGCCTCCTACAGTGACCACAGGCTGCCTCTCCATCCACATACCTTGTTTTTAACTGGAGAGGGTAACACAGCCCAACTCAAAAGAATGTTGGAGCAAGTATTTCCTTTCTGAAGATATGTTAAATAGGAAAGAAAGCAGATGCCTTTCAAAGAGTCTTTATGGAGATATAAAGCAGAAGGCATGGACCCTGGGGTAGGGTCTCCTTAACACCCATATAGACCCTTGCAATGGTGAGAAACATTGGGCTGGTGTTGCTACGTCCCACCATCTCCCGGAGATTCCTCAAGGTAGACCTCACAGGTTTTTCTTGTTCTTCTGTCAGATGTTTCCATGGGCTTCTCAAGAGGGAGAACCCTGGTTTGCCGCGCGCTGCTCTTCATGATTTGGCTAAGAGCAAGGACAGGAACAACATCTGTGTCGAGATCTTTGCTAAGGGAAGGACAAGAGACAAGGGCCAGGGAAGTGGTTTTAGTGCAGGGGACAACATCAGGGAACATATATTTGCTTCCTGGAAATACCTATAATTATCAGACTACTAATAGAAAACTAAAAATAGTGGCACCCAACATCCATCCCATAAAGTGCCACTACAACACATCCACACACATCTCTTTCCTACCTGTGTGGCACCCAGCTGAAGTGCAAAGGTCTGGCACAGCCTTTCTCCAACTTCATTTCTCCTCTTCACATCTCCTAAAATCTCTTTATTTCTTAGCTGGATTCCAGGGCCTGCCTCTCCAGATGGGTTTTGTGCTATACTGTAATCCCTATTCCCCAAGCTGCCCGTTCCACATTTAGGAACAAAAATGCCCTGGAACTAAAGCAAACCTCAACAATGCAATACAAATAACATAACCTCTGAACAGAGTAGAAGGGAAGAGATGGATTGTGTAAGAGAGAGGGCAGTGTGAATCCCAGCACCCTTATTCTTCCTCTTGTGCCAGCACCAGTGATGGTAACTGCATCCCCCACTGTCCTCCAGCTCTTTCCTTGTGTGTAGCAAATCCATTATCCCCCTCTCCCTTCTCAATTGCTATCTCTGGTGGCTGACAGCCAAGAAAATAATGAGTCCTGACTGAGGTCAGTATTGGTACTGGCCAGCAACCAAAGACAGTGTGATAATGAAAAAAATGCTTTCTGCCTACTATGGTCTAGTTTCAAGCCATGGTGCAAGCCATCAGACACACTACACTCAGCAGGGACTCTTCAGTTGGCTGTGGGGAAAGATTTACAAAGCTGCTTGTTTGGGGTACAAAAGTTCTGTGGCAGTTAACCTGTGCCCTTGGGCTGTCCTGGACACCAGTGGCTATGCTATTCCACTCACAAAACTTTGCATTAAAAACATCCAAGTGCCCAAGCAACTGAAGTAGCAACCTGTAGGTCATAACATTTGTATAAACTAGTTCAACAGGACTAAAAGCAGTATTTCTCTTTCTTTCAACTGCTGTTATTAGAAAGGACCTTGAATCCATCCCACAGATTAGTATATCAATGCCTTGTGCAGCATCCAGCAGCAGCCAGAGACACTACATACACATGGAGGAGAAGGAGAAACTCCTGAAAGGAGGTCAAACTGCCTGGTGCACTTTTGGATTGTGTCAGCCCCAGTAAAACCCACTTTCTGTTGCCCTGGCCAGAGATGGAGTGGTGTGGGAGGTCCTGAGCACTGGCTCCTGGCGGCAGGATGCCAGATAGCATCCAGGGCTGGGCACTGGAGAGGGGACGTGCACCTCCCATTGGTGACAACTGAAGATGCACGTCTGAGCCCCAGTCCACACCCAGTCCATTAAGAACAACTGCCGACATGCAGGACGACTAACATCTCTGTGGGCTAGAAGGCTAAATAAATAAGAGATGAATAGCTACCGTACATCAGAGCCCTTCATCCTGGGAGAATCAGTGAACCTGAATTCCCCAAGAAAAGCAAGTAGGCTGCATCTGCCTGTGCTCTGATTAATCTCATTGTTTTGTTTTCCTGGAAACTAGATGTCCCAGATGCCATTGTTTCCATTATAAGTGTTCATCTGCCCTGCTTTGAGCTTGATTGCTCCTGTAGCCTGCTTGGCTTAACTGGTTTTTCTTTGTTTGTTTGTTGGTGGTGGTTGGTTTTTTAAAATTAACATTCTTAAACGAAATGCCAGTAAATTAAAATGAGGACATAGCTGCAACCCTCAACACTAGATTTGTTAAATGTTTAAAAGCACCTACAGCATACAGAAACCCTAAGCTGTTGTACGCAGTGTGACTAAATTATTAATAGTTGCCATGCACATCACACAAGAATTTCAAAAGGGGACTTTGTGTTTCTGCAAAACAGTGCTATTTTTGTCTGACAGTAGAGACAAAATCATTTGAAAATTAGTCTCTTTGGTACCAATCACAACTGTTACTAAAACATTCCCACTGTAGGCATAATACAGTCATTTTTCATTTTTGAGAGAATTAGACATTTCATTCATTATCTCAATGAAGATCTTGAAAGTTTACAATTTGTTAAAATACAAACAACACATAATTAATGAAAACATACTGAAACAAATATCTATTTCTATTCATAAAAGCTCCACTAACTAGTACTACAACATTCAAGCACAAATTGAAGTAGTAACATTCACAGAGGATACCATAGAATATTTGCTTTATGGGTTGGAAAGATCAGCTATGGGGTTGTTTGAGGTGGGTTTTTTAAAAACATGAAGATATATGAATGGATTGCTACAGTTAAATTTGCTTTACAGAGAAAATAACATTCTGCTGTGGGCAAAAACAGAAATACGGGAAAAATCTCTTCTGTCTCAAGTGAATTATTTCTGGTGAAAGGCTTCTCAGCATTTTGCTACAGGCATGCAGCTTTACACACAGAATATTATGCATGTACACACAGAGAGTGCTCTACTGGGGGTGTCTTTCCTGATGCCCTCCCCTATACTCAGCTCCCCACAAGGCTGTTTGCAGGAAATAAAGGAAAAACACAGATTCAGAAATGGAAAAAAAACTCGAAACCAACAAACACCTAAAACATTGGCACAGAAAAACAAGTTGATAAGGAAAAAGCAGCTTCACTCAGTACGTCTCAGCTGCTTCCAAAACAGAAAGCAATGGGGATGTACTGCTATTATTAGCCCTCCGGATGGGAAGCAGCACGGTGTGAAGCTGTTGGCAAGACGTTGCAGGATTTTCTTCGCACGTATGCACAGGCACAGACACACAGGCAGACAGACCCCCCAAAACGCTCATGGTGAGCCCCTTCCCGCCACTCGGGTGAGACAGACAGACAGAGAGCACGACGCCGGCGCGACCGTGCGTACTCACAGCTCGGAGTACAAGAAGTGCAGGTTGCCCACATTGTCTATGTAGTTTGCAGGACTTAGCCAAGGTAGGACCAGTAACAGGAGAGCCTTCATTTTCAGTGCAGTGCTGGCACTGCTGCTAGGTTTCCTCCTTCCCACTGTCTCTCTGGTGGGACACACAACGAGAAGCTTTTGTGCCAGCCAAGCCCCTTCTAAGCAAGCCTTTCCATTTCAACGCAATGGTAGCACATTATGAATTGAGCTTAAATCCCTTAAACGAAGTTACACTGCAAAAATCATTGACCTGTAAGAGGATTACTCGATCTGACTCTCGGATGGGTAGATGTGAGGGTTTAGGGACAGCACAGCGTGGTTGGCGAGACAGTGACTTATGCTGCAGAGGAGAGCGATGCTCGGGGAAGAGACCTGCCTCCTGCAGGATTCAGAGTGGTTCTTCAGAGGCAGCTGGTATGTTTACATCACTGCCCACAAGCAGATGGGTTACGAGCTAAACTGCATCACGGAAGGGTGTAGCTGTCTGACAAGGGGGGAAAAAATGCCCCCCGTGGAGTTTTGTGGCAGGCGATATCAGAAGACCACACCTTTTTAAAGTAAAACACTGCAAAAGATCACAGCCAACTGCTGGCTGTTTGCGTCTCAGCCTGAATTCCCCAAATCCAGTCAGATGTTTCTGTACAAACATAAATCATGTAATAATCCAAGGACATGTCTCTTCTCGGGGTTTTTTTGAAGGATGCAAAAGCAAACATTTTAAATAAGGATGCTTTCAGTGGACTGCTCCATGGTAACCGGTGTTTTAAAAAAAAATGTTAAAGTTCTGTCATCAATTACAAAGCATAAAAGAGCAAGCTCACCTTGTCCCACCAGTGACCTCATCTCTGATCAGGGCAAACTTTCGTTTTCTCTCTGAGAACCAGGACTGGTCTGAACCTGAATCATGCAAGAAATTTGAGAACTGCTGACCACCCTGGTGATCCTAGCAGAGTCTACTTTAATTTATTCACTGAGAACACAATGATGTTCTGGTGAGATTTCAGGTAGACTCTGAACTGTTCTCACTGCAGGCACCAAATATTTATGATTATTATTGTATTTGTCTTATTAGCAAAATCACACGTTTCCCCTCCTCTCTATTGATTTACCAGAGTTAAAGAGAACAGCATCAGCTCAGTCTGCTCAATCTCTCCCTGGGCATGACAGAGCACAACATCCTTCTCTTTGCCATTAACTGGAGATGGGATGGCAAGAGAGGTTTCTGCATTTCTGACAATTAAATTAGGCAGAGGCATAAGATACTTTAGGTGATAATTAATTAATGCTGTGCTTAAAAGAAAAAATAAAGGTACTGTGCAGTGTCTGCAAGCACAAAGATGTAGAAGTTAGGGATCACTCAGAATGTCCCCTCTTATTTCTTACCTCAAGTGGGAATGCTAGTGAGGTTGCAGTACCTATCCCCTGGAAAGCTGAAACCCCCAACAGCAGAAATTCCTGTGGTTTCCTATTCTCCTGTCTCTGCTTTTTGGCCTTAGTAACTCAGCCCTCCCAACCTTCTGAGGAAGGAAAATCCATGTCATGAGTAGCAAAAAACCAAATGTCCAGCCTATGTAGCAATGCTTTGCACTGCACTACCTTAGAGGCTTTAGGGTAGGACTACCCCACTCCATCTCTCCAGTCTTCTGCTCCTGGGGTTTGCAAAGCTGGGACCTGGTGCAGGGAACCTGACACAGGGAAGAGGGAACAGCAAGACATTGTGGGAACATGTTGCCAAGACAATTCTTTCAATCCCCGCTTGGGCTCAGGCCAAGCAAGCCAGAAGCACAGGGTCTTGAAGATCCTGAGGGGAAGATCCAGGCCACTGACATTCAACTGTAAGTGCCAGAATAAAACCTGCCAGTCTTTTACAGGACCAAATCATGGTTTATGGCACTGCAATTCTGTAAGATATGTAATGAAGGGTACCTTTACTACCACCTTAAGGAAAAGAAACTAAGAGACTGGAGTGACTTGCACATATCCACTTAGGAGAATCAACACTAGAAATCGGAAGTTGTGCTAGCTGTGTGGCTTCCATGTAAAAAAAAAAAATATCGATTTGCTTATTTATTGGGGGTTGGAGGTGAATTGGGAGTGGGTGTCCTGCTAACTTTATGGCCACAGCATCACCATGTCAAAAAAAATGAAGACAAACAGGAAGGTCTAAACCACATTAAATTCAGCTCTATGCATAGCAAATGGAAAAGGCATTTGCATCAGGGGTTCAAGATTTTGTGGCTGGAATCTGTACAGAAACATAATTTCAGTGACAGCAGCTCACAGAAGACTGACAGTCCCCTTACCTGCATTACTATTGAAATTACCATTTGAGGCCTGTCAGATAACTACTAAGACAGAAAATTATGATTAGTTTGTTTGTTATTTTGTCCCTTTAGCAGCACACAGTAAAACTCCCGGAGCACTGCTGGCCTGGGCTGGGGCCTGCTGTCACTGCCCCCGACACCATGAGACAGCAGCACCCTCACAGGAATGCCAGCTCCAGAAATATGGGAACAAGAGCACCCAAATCCACAAACACCACACCTCCAGGGTGTAAAAAATGGTCTCCTGACCTTTGCAAGGGAATAATAAACCCATTGTTAATGACTGGTGGTTTTTTTTGGTTTTAGTAACGCAAAATTGTCACATTTTTGGTTGGTTAGGACACCATGATGCCAGTGAATATCTTCAAGTGAATAAATTCCTAGCAAGAATCCAGGTGTTTCAGGAAATGATGTCTCCAGTGCAAATGAGGACATGTTTGAGTGGCAGGCTGCAGAGCCATTTCTGGTTGCGGGCTCCCAGACTGTGAAGTGTGCAGTATGTGAACATACCTCCACTCTCTGGCTCACCAGCGATGCTCTGACCCTCAGTACTGCCATGCCTGTGCAGGAATGTGCACCCAGCAGCAGTCTGGAGCCCTACACTGGCTGCTCAAGGCTTCCTTTTCATTGCAGATGCAGAAGTACACGCCTAGCAACACGATTTTCACCTGCAAACTTCAGGGGATGTAATTTCATTGGGCAACAGATAAAGCTCTCAGAAAAGGGCACATCTTAGACCCCATCTCTACTCAGACCTGAGGTGCTGTTACACAGACTATGTCAAAGTGTTTGCTGTCAGAAATCACAGCCCTGAACGTACCTCTTTACCCTTCTGCCTTCCTTAAAAAAGGCAGAACATGCAAGACAAAAGCAGCAGCACACCCTTTTACTCTGCTAAACAGAGAATCATTCAGTTCTCTCCCTGCAGAGGAACCAAACTGCTCCCTGGAGAGGTCTCCCCCAGAGTCAGGATGGAGGGTGTCCTGGCGACCAGGAGGGATAAGGCTGGAGGGGGAGTCCAGCCAGGGTGCTCTTCCAGAGTCTGTCTCTCTGTGAGCCCCATGGTGCCCTGGGTAAGTGCTCACCTGGAAGAAAGGAGCACTCAGGTTCAAAGACCAACGCCAAACCGGAATATTTTCTGCTCTACTTCTCATATAGGTCATTTGTGATTCAAAAAAGGTTTGAAGAAAGGGCAATTACAAAACCCTTAATGTGCTATTAAAATATTTATAATAGCTCAGCTTCCCAAAACTCACAGATCTCTTTGGACTACATACACACTGTCATTGTGCAGTTAACCACAAGGTATTCACCCAGAACTGCTAACGATAGCACGAAGTACCTTACATGCATTTGATTCTAAAAAAAGAGTAAGATATAGCCTATCTTTGACTATAAGTGGACTAAATTCAGCTCTTAATTAATGATACTGTAGGTGTTCATTGGGAGTGAAATCAACAACTCTTTATTTATGTTAACTGTCTATTTTGATCAGTATTAATTGAAGATATTTTTCCTCTACTCAAAAAAAAAGAGTGAAAAAAGGTCTATCAACAACAACTTACTGGGTTTGGAAATGCTGTTCGAGGTGACCCCGTTGCACAACCTCTGAGCAGTGTTCTGTGAAAGGGCAGTTAACCATTAGCTTATCCAGCAGGTTATTCACTAGTATGCTGGACTTCCTGCATGTCTGGAGAATCACAAGCTTGCGGTCCATGGGACAGAAGTCTTTTTCCACAAGGAAGTTTGTAAGGCAGGCTGTGCAGAAGGTGTGACCACAGAGCGTGTCTAATGGCTGAAGCAAAGGTTGCAGGCAAATGTGGCATATCAGATCATCATCTACTTCTTCGGTGTAGCTGTACAAGTGGTTTTCTTCCGGTAAATGCGCTTGGCCGCAGGTGACACAGAGTGGCGGGGAGCTGTCCTCCATTTCTTCTTCTTTCTGGCTCATAATCAGAATTGGTGCAATTCAAAGGGGGGCAGGTGGGAATACCCAACCTGTTTTCTATTTGTGAGAGCTGCAGCAAGGTTTGTGTGCCATCAGATCTGTGGGGAGGAAAGCCGAAGGATTATGTTCTGGGTTGTGTTTTCTTACCATACTTGCAGTATGTATCTGGATACAAAGTACTACAGCAGGTATTACGGAAGGGTTGTGTCTTTGGGATGGGAGAGTAAAGCAAAGAAGGAGGCAGAAAAGAAAGAGAGACTTAACTTCAGGGACTTATTTTCTCATAAATCTAGCTCAATTTACACAGTTACTCTCATTGTAAAGAAAGATAGCAAGAGAGGGAGAAATTCTACAGGCATTTAATGGCTGAAAACCTTAAATTAGCATGTAACTGCAGTTCCAGTCAGCTGATTTTGTGACCACATTACTTCTGCCAGAAAAGCAGCATTGTGTGTGGGCAAACACTGCAAGACTGTGTGCAGAAATACAGGTAAGAAAAAAGGTTGCTGGCCAAGTTGCCTGCTCAGCACAGCAAGGGGGAGTAGCACCCTAATACACACGAGCATACAAACACTGTATGTGTAGCCAGAGGGAGGATAATTTGGGTTGCAAGAATTTGGAGCTTGGGACCCTGTAGACCATTCTCATACCGCAGTAGCAATGCACCTGGACGCCTGCATTCAAAGTTTGCCTGCCTGAAGTCAAGCAGTTATGAACATCTTCACCGGCATAATCAGTTCAAAACTTCATTTGCTCTGCAAAGCACCAAACACCTCACATACTGAAGCAAAATCCACAGCACAATGCTAAGAACTGTATTGCTCAAAAGGAGACATATTCCCGTCATAATTTGTAATACAGAAACCCAGTATGTCCCTAACTACAAACCCAATTAGCTCTGGCCACAACACCTGCCTGCTGGTATTTCAAAGACGTGAACTCTGTGGGTGGCAGCAAAACTGAAGAGTAATTTGTAGTTTTTACTTGATGAACCCCAACTGCTAGTTGGAGCACTTATGTTTCATTATTTCTATGGTTATTTTGATATACCACTCTGAAAATAAACATGAAGATATAAAATATGCAATGGCCTAATTACTGCTCTTGCTTCAAAATGTAAATCTTATTTGCTGCTCTGCCGTAACACTGTACTCTTGCTTTCATCTTGACTTAATTTGCTGAGACAATGTGTCAGCCTCAGACACCCATGTCCGAGGGCAAATGAGGGAAAGAATAATAAGAAAAATCTGACTATGACAGAGCATATTTTCATATAAATAAACCCTTATTTTTATGCAAAGCTCATGGGCTCTAAACCTGAGAAATTAAACTTTAACATGGCAAGGTTTTTCTGACATGAAGGTAAAATAATAGCCCCACTAACTCCAACCAGATGTTTAAATGTCAAACATTCTCTTCAATGCTTTGCTAGATCCTATTCTTATGAAGCAATTATGTTAAGTGCCTGTTTTTACTTGCAAGAGAGAGTTCTGCATAAGCTCTGTCTCCTGATTAGCAGTAGCTTCAGTGGAATTAAAATCATTGCCTGTTAGAACCCTTGCAAATATTTAAAATATGCCAAACTAGGTCAAATGTTTCCTTTTGTAAAAATATCCACCAGAGCTTTATGAAAAGCTCTTTGTGAAGAAAAAAACATCTCTCCACAGTGCAGGCAGCACCTCCACCTGTTATCTAACATAGGAATTATTATTTAGTTCTACCAAGGTGACACACAGCAAAACGAAACGAGATAAAAAATTATCAGAGGCTGTGGTGCAGACTGTTTGAGCACTGTGAGTGGCTTCTGTAGGAAGCTCTTGGATAATTTCTCAATCAAGTGGGGTGGCTGTGAACAGGTATCCAGCTTCTCTCTGCATCCCTTGCTCATGGAGGGAGTCCACCCCAAGTCAACAGGACTGCTTGCAAGAATGGCAACACATGGCTTGGGAACTTGCATGATTTTTAAAATAGATGTAAAATGAATTAGAAACCAATAAAGCATGACAAAAATAGCACTGTGTTATAAACTTTGTTTTCTCTTATATTTTCAGAATGCCTTGCACCCGGGCCAACCAGAGACATGGGCAACATCATGCTGTTTCTCCACGCCCCCTCTATGTCCTCTTCTACCACCACACACAGGTTACCACCACGTGGGTGCTTGCCCCATGCACCACACACCAGAATACAGCCAACTCCAACATTTCGTTGCCTCATGGATGTTCTCAAGGACAGAATTCTTGCTTCTTGCTGGCAGGAGACCCAACACACAGTTCCCATCAGCAAACCTGAAAGCTAAAGCCAAAGCCCTGCTCTGAGGAAAGAGCAGCCCCCAGGAACATGGGCATCTGAGCTACACCTTCCCAATCTTGTGCCCTAACCCTGAAAGTACCTCTCCTCCACTTCCACATGTACAACACAGCAAGACCCCGATACAAATTAGGTATAGCTGGAAACAGTACTACAGCTCCAAAGCTACTGCAATTATTTTCGCAATGACAGCAGAGAAAGAGAGGCATCACTGCCCTAAGGCCATGTTCTGCTGCAGCAAAAATGATGAGAGAAGCCCCAGAGGAGGCAAAGTCTGACTGTCCTGGCCACGTTACAGATACTCTTTATCAATCTGACATACTAATAATGCACTGCTAGTGGAAAAGGGCAGGCGTGGGGAACTGTACCTGAATTTTACAATGTTTACACAAATTACATGTGTTTGCTACAGCAGAGGGGCACAAAACTATCCACATTTACTAGTACAGGCACTAAATTTTTAGGAGAACTTAATTCAAGTCCTATGACCTCTATTATTTAGAAATTTTTGACTACATAATACTATAAATTCTGAAAAAAAACCAAAAACTCAGCCTCTTCTGGCTAACCTGGTCCACATTCACCCATGAACCTTCATAAACTGCTGGACATATCAAGCAGTGGAATGATTGCCACCTTTGAGAGGTGATTATACCACCAAAAGAGTTAGCATGGAGGGCATGTGATGGAGCTATCACACAGATTCAGTCAGAGGCAGAAGTTCTTTGCAATGTTTGCAGTAGTTTGCATTTATAACATTTATGTGCTGTCATATAATAGCTACATAATTAGTACCATGTCCTTTTCAGAAGTTTAAAGTCTTAATTCCTCTTGGACATTGTAGAAGAGAGGGGAGAAGGAATTTAAATTTCACCTATTGATTACCAGTGCATATTTCTACTTCCTCTACTACCTATGAATAACAACCAAAAATACACTTTGAGCAAGAAAACCTGTACAGGTAGATGTACAATGAAATAGAAAAGGTAATTATTTCCTGGCTGAACCTCTATTATTCAAGCCCCATCTTTGGGGGAGGAAGAGAGGAGAAAAGAGAGGGCAGGAATCCTATGTTCATTTGAGTTGGTGTCAGCCACCACTGGCAGCCTCAGTGGGACATGGATGTCACCTTGACAGTCTCATGCTTCTTGTAGTCAGAGCCATATTGACAGAGACTGATTCTTGCAAGGATGATCGGCAGGAGAAGCTTTTAGAGGAGGTGGTGGTGCCATGCCAAAGCAGACATCACCAGTATCTGCCACTTCCCTGCTGTGAAGGATGTTTTCAACAACTCAGGACCCAGATTTGGCATAGTTTTACAGCACCTAGCACAGATTTGCTTGGATAAAGAAAATCAAGTACTGATTTGTAAGAATGTCACAGTGTTGTGACATTGCGGTGAACCAAGCTTCAGTCCAAGGCAGAAACCTGAAGCACAAGAATATAAATTATGAAGGAAGAACATTGTTATCTGGATATCCATATTGCCAAGTTTTCAGCCACAAGCTGTAATGGCAATGGTCACATCAGGGCATAAAATAACCCCAGGGCTGTGACCACAGTGAAAACCACTATCATGATAACACATCTGTTAAAAAGTTACCCAACAGGCTGCACTGATTTGAAGGAGTTTGCATCTTACTGGTCTTCACTGCTTAAGAATTTGCAGCCACCAGAAGCATTTAAGAGAATAACAGACCAAACCCACACAAAAAGCCTGGACAATAAACATGGAGAGTAGGTAGAGGGAATGCCTTTCATCTCCTTGCAATAACAAGCCCATAGCTGTCCCATCCCAGTGAATCATTTAACCAATCTTAAGCTTAAATACTGACTTACCACCACAGTTGCACTGGCAGTAGTGTAGCAAGAAGAGGGCTTGCCAAGCAGAGTGGCAGAACCCCACTGCCTCTGCCCAGCCATCATCAAATATTAACCCAGCAGTTCAGGAGGCTGCACTTGGAAGTAGCATGACACAAAATGGAAGAAACTTCAGGTAGCAAAGAACAAGTAACAAAAGCTAAAAGAAAAAAATTAAGTGATGAAAGATATTGAGGGAGTGACTATCACAGAAATTAAAAACCAGATGCCTAAAGGCCAGAGAAACAGTGACATGGAGTCTGGAGGGGCAGCTACCAGCTTAAACCACAAGTGGTGAAAGATAAGCCAGTGAGCAGGCATCACTGGAAAACAGAGCAGCCAAACAGATGAACTGCAGAACAGTAAGAGGAATTTAGCTCCAGTAGTTCTGAAGTAGTATGGCTTGGTGGTAATGAAATCTTCAGTCAACGGTAAGGGTGGCCAGTATATATAAAGAAAATGGATTCTAAATAGTACAGTAAGATGGATAAATATTAGTTGGTTTTGGGTTCGGTTTAGCTTGGTTTTCTCTCTGTGTTTAAGTGACATGTTTTATTAATGCTCCTGTTTTATACACGCTCTAAGCATGTGTATAACAAATCCTGTGTCTGCTGATTAAAACAGATGCCTTTTCACACCCCATTTCTCTGCTGCACAACCCGTAGGAGATGGAGGTTCTACCAACAGAGCTGTTGTACTCTTCTTAGCTAAATTGTGATAGCAAAGTCATTCTGCATCCTTCCCCCAGTCCCAGCATGGGTTGTTATCTCCTGCAAATGCGCATCTCTGAGTGAGTCACAGTCATCCATTTACGTGGATCAGCAAGGCACTGTATGGCCAAAGGGGCCGATGTGCAAGCATGTAAGGAAACCGCTCTGCCACAGTGGCACTGCCAGCAGCCAGGTAAGGGTAGGAGCTCCTCATTCTTCCAGAGATGCTTTTACCTGGCCTTCCCTTCACCACACTAGCTGTGCGCATGCTGCAGCCAATACCTGCCTTTCTTGATAATCAGCTTCTTTGCTGAGGGCTTGGAGACTGCCGTCTTGCCTGTTCATGTTAAAAAATATCCACATCAAATTTCTAGGAGGCTTGACAACTTTCACAGTAACGGAATTAGCTCTTTAATGAAGCCTCAGCCCAGCTGCCACTGCCTAGACGTGGGCAGGTTAGGAGATGTGGGCATTGTCCCCATCTAGTGGCTCATCCACACTGGGGAGAAGAGTGGATCATGGCTAGGAGGGAGCAGAGGTCCTCCTTCGCCCTCTCAAGCAAAAGCACACAGCCCTCCATTTATGCGGGGTTAGCTGTCACGTTACTGCTCCTGCCAGAATCTGGGTTGCAAGATCACATCACTTGTTTAATATTCAGGGTTTTATAACGAAATATCAGGTTGACTGCCTTTAGAAAACTATTTGCCATTATTGCCATGTTTATATTGCCGTGTTAACTGTTTTAACTTCCTATCTTTCATCAAACTGTCTTCCCTGGTGACAGCCTCCCAGTTTTCCCGTTACCGTGGTTTGTACTAACTGCTTCTCTCCAACCCAAGTTTTTTACAGATTACACTGACTTTACTGTTCAAGGTGGTACTATACAACAGTTGTGGAAAGCATTATAGAGTGACCCATACTTCAATAATATGTATTATACAGTATTTTAGATTCAAAAAGACAGTGATTCACATTTCAAAGACCTGGCTATAAAATATCATGTTATAATTTGTACCAATCTTGGCATAGCTGCACAAAAGGCCAAAGCAGTGAGTCAGTTTGCCTAGACTTGAAACTTCATTCGAAGGAAGGTTATAAAACACTAAGGTGCCCAAAATCTTATCATCATGCCTTCTGACCAGAATTCCTCCTACGTGTACCCTACTCTCTCTTTTTTTCCCCCTTTCCACTTATTTTTAAATCTATTCTGACTGAAAAAGAATCACAACATTTTCTTTCTGCCTGAGGTGTAATTAGATGGAGATTTGTTATGGGCAGAAGGAAGATGCATATCTCAAGGTAAAAAGCCAGTAGCTGGACAAGAGTTGGGGATCCCGGAGATACCAATTTAGCAGGTAAGAATTCAGCTTGACTTTCAAAGTAATAGGAAAGACTGTTAGAACTGGGTCTTAGAGGAAAATAATTGTATTTTAAAGTTCAGCACATCAGTACAGAATGTCTCTGAGACAAGAAACAGGAGCTCCAAAACCTCTCCTCTGTCTGGCCCCAATTTTAAGACAGCTGGTTTTTCAAAGTTATTATTAGTCAAAAAGTCCCTCTCAGAGCTTATAACAATCAAAGCACTTTGCAGAGCCTTTAGTGATGAAAGGCATTTCTAACTGAATAGAAAAATCCCATGGTACGGTACAGTAGGTGAATAACCCCAACTTTTTAAGTTGTAGCTCAAGCTGTGAGACCCAGCAGCAATGTCATACTGTGCCTGCACACAAAATAACTTCTAAAACCAGAACCAGACTGTATGAAAAAAATTATGCTCTCTGTGGCTCATGCTGGAATTTACAGAATAAACCAATGTTGGAAAAAGTTTTTTGTTGTGGAATTATGTAGCTGAAATGCCTGTTAGGAATGTATGGAAATATATTCTGCTTTTTTGTCTGTCTGTCTCTCACATGCCCACACAAACCTGGATTGCTCTTTCTGATGATTTCATGGATACAAAACTTTGCTCAGCACATTAAAATGAAAAAAAAAAATCAGCTGAGAAGTACTGACAATATTAGGAACAGCTGGACAAGATCTGAGTGAAGAGAAGATCTGAACAAGACAGCACATATCCAGCAGGTTATGAATTCCTTACTCTAAGGAACATATCCTAGGAATGAACTCACCTTAGTAGAAAGTAGTACTTCTGAGAAGACTTGTTGCTGGCATGTCTCTGGTTGTCAAATATTGTGATGGTTAAGGTAGTAACTTCTGTTTCTTGCTTTTTTCAAAGCTCAGTAAACCCAGACTTGGACCAACAGCTTATGGCAGAACTACAAGCTCAGACTCCAAGTGCAAAGATGAGTTGTAGCAAAATGGGCAGGCTGTGGGTAACTGCTTCCCAAAGGCACACGGTCTACCTGCTCAAAGGAAGTCAATCATGTGGTCGAAGCAAGGCTATGTGAGCAACTGTGATTGACTCCTCAAGGGCTTCCAAAACATATGCTCATCCTAATTGACATAATAAATGCCATCGGCATTTCACATACTAAATTATAAAATTGCATGGCTAGTTATGTAACAAAAGGTGCGCTACCACTCTGATTTGGCTGATTGCTCCGTCTGACTTTGCCAAGACTGGCAGCCTTACAAATACCACAAGCTTGCTTTCAGCCATTTGAGCAGATGACAGAACTATGTTTTTGTGGCTGGACAACCACGTGCTCCAGCTGCCTTCTAAGATGCTGGCAAGCCAGGAACAGGTACAACAGTCCATGCAAACTGCACGAGGGAGAGCATCCCTGGTCCTTGCTGCAGGTGTGTCTGCTGTGTCTCTGCGATGGGGACCACAGACCACAAGTTCTCTGTGCAGGCTGCCCTACTTAACTTTAAAATAACAATACAATAGGCAGAGTAAATTGCATGGGATTGTGAAAATCTTAATTTAATACAGCTTCACAGTAAATCTTAATCTGTCTTTGCAATCCTCTCCCAGGGCCCCAAGTGGGTCAGCAGCAAGGGTGGGTGATGCTACTTCTCTGCCCTCCCAATGCCAGGGGATGGAAGAGCTGATGAAGAGGCAGCAAAAGAGAAGTGGAGGACTTCTTCCCCTCAGGACACTGAAACCGTACACCTCAACCTGCCTCCCATGGCCATGGTGCCTGCCACCCTCAGACCACACAGCATCTTCTCACATGTGACCACGAGATAACATTTAATAACTACAAAGTGCAGAACATGTGATGGATAACTCTGCTAATAACACATAATAAAGTAAGCTGTGCTTTAATTACACTGTGCCTTTACAACTGCTTCTCTGATCCAAGAGTTTCTTAATACTTGGCAAACTACTTAATGAGTTCTCACAACACCCTGTGGGGACCTTTTTTTTAGAAGCAACCCACATGGTTAGAAGCACCTACTTGGTTAAGTGAGCAGGGAAGGGGCAGCTGGCTGCTCCCATGCTGTGGGGCCACTGCCCAGATTCTGTCACAGGAATCCTTGTGCAGCAATGTGACCACAGAGATGCTCTCAGACCTGATCTGAGGGAAAGCCCACACAAACTCCTGACTTCTAGGATTGCATCCTCTGCTTTATGGACATGCACCTGTGGGGGGGACAGCAGCAACTTGCAGCAGTTGGCTCCCGAGAGTAACTTGTCTAAACAAGAGAAGCAAATGCTTTAATTAAAACCTCTGGTCCATTGCACTTAAAAGAAAAATTAAGCAAATTCAGTGGAGCAAGGATTTAATCATCTGTATCTCAAGTCTACTTAGGTTGCACCTAACTCCCATACTATGATTTAAATATAATTATATATAAATATATATATAATTAAATATAATTATATAAAAATATATATATAATATATATATTTATTATGTACATATAAAAATATATATACATAATAAAATAATTCAAATTATAATTAATATTATATATTATATACAATTAAAATTATAGGTCTGTAAATGTCTATAACATAAATTATATCTGTATCTTACTCTTTCCTTCTCCTGCTACTTGGATCCACAAAAATGACTGAATAAACAAATCCTAATCAGAAAAACCTGTCCCTATTGAAGAACTGCACAGCACAGTGACACTCTGCTGTTTAAAATAGCACAATCTGAAAGCATTCCCTCCCACTCAGTCCTAGGGTCACAGCTGCTGGGGCCCAGTCCCATTCAGGCACCTGGAAAAAGGAGGGCACAAGCCCTGCTTAGGTAGTCAGTAGGTAAATTTCAACAACTTAGGGGAATGGTACAGCCCAGGGGCAGCCTCCAAAAAAAGGGGCAAGCACACAATATGCAGCCATAAATAGAAATTTCAGTGGGCAAGGGGAAGAAATTTTGACGAGCTTACAAATATTTTTCAATGCTGAGTGCTGATTTTCATATTTAAGGAAAATGCACTCTTGGAAAGAAGGAGATATACTGGACGCTGAAGAGGCTGAACCCTGCAGCCCAGTTACTGTGGTCTGACTATCAGTTTTCTGGGGCTAACACAAGTTACATTTTGGCTCTTGAACAGATCTCTCTTATGAAATAGTGTTGAAAGTGCCCATTTATATCTGCTGATAGTCCCTATTGCTCATTTGGGAGTTAGGTGTACAGCAGAGCTTATAACTCTCTTTAAAATGGAAGACTGAGTAAACCTAAAGTATTCAAGCAGGATTGGAAGCAGATCTCTCTAGATGAGGCAGTGCAATAGTTTCCGTTCCAGGGCACCTTTTTTTCTGTAGCAGGATAATGACTACGATCCCTGCCCAACAAAAGTCTCGGCAAGTAAATTTTGTTTATTATAGTGACCAAGCCCTCAGCCACTAAAACACATCCTGTAGAGCCTGGTTCTGCCTTAATCTGCTCAGTGCTGGGAAACAACATCCCTGAGTATGGTACTACTCACTGGACTTGATTCATCACTGCTTTAATTGGGGCTCTGTGGGAACTCCCCCAAAGCCCATTGCTAATTAACATGCACGTGTTGCTGATGGCCTTGTAATATTCCCCTTAACAACAAGAGGCTTACTAAGGTTTTGTCAGCCAGGACACGTGAGTGACACCAGCCTGGGAAAGATAGTTAAGTCTGTGGCTGATTTAATATCTGCTTCCAGAACCGGTTCTGTGGGTGTGAAGACCGATTGTGTGCTGTTTAGTCCCGTGATGAGAAACCAATTAGGAATTACATGCTCAAACTGTCCTGCTTCCTGCATCCTTTCTCACAATCAGATGTGATCTGCTGTGTGCATGCAGGCCAGGGGATTTCTTAATTCCTTGAAATTCCTCCTACAAGTCATATTTATTTCAGTGCTTCAGACCCTTTTTGACTGGATCTAAACTGAGATATTCTTTTAAATAGCAGTAGTGTGATTAGATGAGTTCTCAGACTGAAACTATGAGAACACAAAGATATCATTTCCAGCACCGGGTCCTACTGGTAAAATCCTTTGAGAACTGATGCTGTTAAATATATAGTACAAAATCAGCTTTGTAGTAGAAAATAAAATAAAATAATAGCATCATCTCTACTTTTTTAACATCAGCATTTCAACACAATCTATACCATGTAGCTGTAAGCAGGGAAAACAAAAGACTAGGGAAAAGACAAGCAAAAAGTAGACAGGAATTATAACTAAAATAAATCAAAATTTATCTGCTTTCAAACAAGCCATTTCCTGAAAGATTTACCAATCCAGACAGAGAAATAGGAAGCATCCCTTAATAAGAAATTACTGGCACATAAACCCCGTTTTTTTAATTAAGGCTCTTTGTTTCAGTAAGAATGTTGTGGGTGTATTAAAGCGAAACTGAAGGACCAATGAGAGGGTTACCAGGAGCAGCTAGACAGGTACAAAGTTTGAACGTTTGGCTCCTTGCAAAGGAGCAATTGATTTCTACTCAGAGGAATGTGAACAGCACACAGTGGGAAGCAGTTGTACAAAACCAGAGCTGCCAACTAACCATTCCCTGAACATGTATTGAAGGTGAAACTTTGTCTTCTGTGCTGAATCCCTTTGAATCCCATGATTCAGGTAATGATTGGTTTTGCAGATTCAGGTTGACCCTTTAGGGAAAGCCTTGGAAAGATCAACGGCATATTTGTCCATCACAGCTTCTAATTTCCATGAAAGAACTGGACATGCACTGCAAACAAGTGCTAAATCAGGCAGCATTGCAGGACACCAGCGTCCGGCCATTTTAACAAGAGAGGGGTCTCATTACCTCCTCAAAAGGCTCTGGCCACAAAGTCCCTCCAAATCAGCCACAGGCCTCCATCTGCCCCGGCAGTGAGAGGAGCCAGGTGGCAGCACCCAGCCCTGCAGACAGGGCTGACATCTCCAGAAATACCGGACTGCTTCCCTCCAGCAGCCAGCCTGGAGGAGACTCTCTGCATTTGAAAGCCTGTATTAATTTACCTTCCTTCTGGAAACAATACTGCTCGATTTCCTGGTTTGCAGTGAAATGAAGCTAATCTATCATCTCATCCTGCGTGCAAAATTTATTCCCATTTTACTAAAAAAAAACTGTGCTAGGGAAAGATGCCAGCACCTTCAAACTTCTTCCAAAAGACAATTCAATTTTCTCTTCTAGTAGATGATCACAACTCAAAGCCAGGAACATTCCTCTTTCCAACTCTATGCTACAGATGCAGTTAATATTCAAACACATGGGCTTGGAATACCCTTATGAGAGCAGAACCCATGTGAGAAAAGGGGAGGACACTTCTATAGGACCACAAACAAGTAAGAGAAATTAGCAGTGGGAGAGTATTTTCAGGGGGCAAGGATAAGATAATGGTGAGACAAGCTTTCCCAGATTGATTCAATTTATATCTTTGGAAAACTCACATAGGCTCTGAGGTTTGGGGTGGAAGAATAAAATAGCAAATTAGTTACAGATTACTTCCTTAAGAGGAATTTTCAGTCTTAGGAAAGTAGATGGGAGTATTGAGGATACAACTCCTCACACAGCAGCAGCTTTCCAAATTCCTGACAGTGATTTCTGGCTTTTATTTGCAGATCTGCATTTGTGCTTTTCCAACAACAGCAGATAAGAGACACTGCTGTTTCAATGAAGTGATGGAGCTGCCTTGATGTTGTTCTGCATGAACCTGAATGAGCAAATGAAAATCATTTTGGGCAGTGGGAGCTCCATTTCTACAGTGGGAAAACAAGTGCCTTGCAGAGTGCCCAGTACAGTCACCTAAGGTTGTCTTGCTTTTCCTGCTGTTGAAGGAACCCTTTCCTAGTCATCAGGCAGCATAAAAAAGCATGACATACAAGTCTAATATGTACCTTTTCTGGGTTTTGTGCTTTTCCTCAGCAGATGTAAAAGTGGCTGAGAGCCTGATGCAAGCAGTACATCCCTGGTCATTAAAAACAACCCAAAACATTAAGAAGTTTAAACATATGAACAGGTCCTTCTGATTTACGTACCTGAACCTCTTGTCTACTGAGTACTCTGAGTATACATTTTGGTGAGTGAGGATGTCCACGTATCCTCATTGCAGTTCTGGGTTCTGTGCTGGCATGAATATAGAACTTGAATATACACGTGAATATACACGTTCTCACACAAACAATCAGTCTTATGGGTAGAAATAAAACTTACAAGCAGTTATGCCTATTCATATATATTCACAGGTTTGCAGGTGCTGCATATACCTGTACTGAATTACAAGATGTTTTGAGTAAAGAACTGAGTGTAAGTTTAAGTAAGTGAGAAGAACATGATCTAAAAATAAAAACTAAACCAAGTTCTCTTTCTTTCCTCACCTCAGCTGCAGTTATATGCATAAATCAAGCAGCAAGACACAGCAGTGGTGAATGTAGCCTCAATTTACCTCCTACAGCTGCAGCGAGACTGTGGGTTTTAACCTGGGGGAGGGGAAGAAATGGGTTTCCAGAGGATTAATAAAGCGATGGGCTAAAGCAGCTGCAGTACAAATGGCACCTCTCCACAAATAATCAGCTGGATTTCAACACACTTTATTGAAGAAATAGACCTTCTTAGCAATGGGGAAGACAGAAACCCAAGCACATCTAGCTAACAAAAAGGTTATGAACTAAGCACAGTGTTTTTGCATATCAGCATGTATGTATGTAAGTAGTATTTTAACACTGCCTACCGAGAAGGGCAGCGACCTACAGGTACATTATATGGTCTTTTCTGTTAGATTATGAAAACAATCCCTACATTAGGTTATGGGGAAGCTAAATCACCCTCGAAAGCAGTTATGGGGAAAGCTGTAAGTCAAGGGAAGGGACTTTCATATGCGAGCAGAGAACCATCCTGGGTGGCTGCCTTGCTGTGACACTGAAGCCACGAGAGAACTGTTTCTTGTGGAGATGTCTCCATAGCATGAGCAAGAGAGACTCCTCTCCCTAAGTAAACTGAGAAAGATTGTTATAGAGGTGGTAAACTGATTGAAAAATCTCAAGGGTTGTCTTTTTACGTTGTCAGTGGGAGAAGGGAGAAAGGTGGGGGGAGGAGAAGTGTTCTGAAGGTTCAGTATGATTCTGACTTTTTTTCTCTTTTAGTTCTGTTAATAAACTTCTTTATAGTCTTTTAAGTTTTGTGCCTGCTTTGCTTTCTCCTAATTCTTATCTCACAGAAGGAAAATAAGTAAGTAATGGATATTGCGAACCAAACTCCTACACTTAAATTGGTGTTTCCACCCAGTTTACGAACTGAACCTGCTACACAGATACAGTAGATATTTATCACTGCCTGGCTGCATGGCACTCCAGAGTGTGCAGGTTGAGGTTCAGGCCCACTCCCCCTGCCACTAAACAGGGCTGTTATTTTTACCAGAGCATTTTATCCCACCTTTGCTCCTCTGGAACAACTCATGCCCAGCTCAACGGGAAAAGTAGGAACAGCACAAAGAAAGATACAAGTCTTTAAACTCACGTGTGTGGCTTTGCAGTGTCTCTCATCCGCTGCTGGCAGAGTGGTGCAGGTGTAAAGTCACCAGGCCGGGGCTGGCGCGGCTGGGCAGGGCCTGCACTCGCCCCTCAGCCCCGCCACTGCAGGCAGGGACCGGCGGCTGCCCGTGTCAGATGGTGAAGCCTACGACATGACAGAAGGTACAGAAAAGCTGAATTGCATAAACCTGAGCAATTTAAGGTTTAAAAGGCCACACCCTCCCAGTCATGTCTCCCGCAGGCAGATAAGCATGTGCAGGCTGCTCGTACAGTAGTGTAATTTGAAGCTTTTACTTTTCTTTCCGGCATATACCAAAGTTCATTTTCAACCAGGTTCTTCCTTGAATTTCTTTTCTTCTTTTAACCTGACAATCAACATGGTTCAAATTTAACAAACAGAAGTGGATCATCTTAAAAATTGCTTCAAGACAGGAGATTCATGTCGGCTTTCCCCTTTGAAAAGCAAGATGGGGTCCACAAGTTCTGGCACAGAATCAGTAGTTTGGAAGCTGAATCTTCACCTTGTTCCTGTACACTTGGTGGTGAACACTTGCACCACACAAGAGCAATTTGTAAACTCCAGAATCAGCTGTCTAAAAATACAAACTCTGTTAATTTTACAAATGTTGCAAAATTGAGACTGCAGCAAACCCTCTTACTTAGTAATTTTCAGTTTAAAAAGCACCCAAGAAGGGGATAAAATGTACTGTAGATTAGGTGTTGTGCTGCTGCTCTGTGATGCAAGAGCTGAGTGTGAATGTTAATAGCAAAAGCAGCAGCAGTTAAAAAGATCTTTTCTTCAGAAAATATTTTCAATAGAGGAAAAGAAATCCTCATCTTCCAACTATGTGAATCACTAATATATGCAATGACTTCAACCATCTTAACTATTTCCTCCTAAGGAAGGAAGTGTTATTCAGGAAGCAAGGCAACTTTGGAGATGGACTTGAATCAAGCAACTGCAGTATATACTGAAAACAGGCAGGAGGAAATCCCCAGCCTCTGATATAAACATCTATGGCTACCAGGTCTTGGCCTCCAATTCATTCTTACGCAAGTTTTTTTCCCTTCAAATATTTTAAAAGCATGCTTGCTACTTGTGATTATAAAATCCCTTGTTAAATATTTATTTTAAGAAATCATCAACTGACATGTCAAGTCCTACCAGCAAGTGTGACAGTCATACCCTTAGCTGGATGGATGCTTCTTTGCAGTAGTATTTGCCTTTTCCGCCCTGACAGCATAGCACCTCTGCTTCAAGTTGCTCCAGGAAACCTGGGATGCGCCCCTGCCAAGCCAGCCTGCCAGTGCTCAGTGTACAGTTGTCCAAAACCCAGGCAGTGCTGTGCTAGATCTGGGGCACTGTGCAGCTGCTGCTCTTCCCCCAGGATGGGTGCAGTACGGAGAGACACAGCCTGCACGGGACCAGATGTCCATGGCAGTCACAAGGCCAGATATGCAAGCCTCATGCGTCAGTCGTCTGCAAAATTGAACTATGCATATGAAATGTACTTTAAAAAACATGCTTAAGCTACAGAAGCTTAAACATTAGCAAATACATCCCCACTGAGCAAAGCCTGTGTTTAAATTCTCCCTGCCATGGGAGGTCTCTCTGAGGCTGCTCGCCCTAGGTCGGGAAGCCCAGAGCCCTGTTGTCACAGGTGACCACATCAGACGCTCACAGACTTAATTTCCATCTTAGAAACTAGCCAAATTTGCCCTCCCTCACACTGCTGGGAGGCTTTTCTAAGTTTCCAGACTAAGGGCCAGCTCAAACTCAATTGTTCTCACGCTAATGTTACTGGATTGCTTAAATAGCCTTTCCTATCTCATGATATGCTTTCCTGTTTTCCTTTCCACTCACACTCCATATGTCTCTGCTCAGACAAAATACTCTCTGCTCTCCTGGTCGCCCAAACAGCCCTCTTGGGCACTCATTCCTGTCCAAATTCTTCACTCGAGAATGGCATTTATACTTCTTTATACATATCAGGCAAATTATTTTCCTAGAAGGTGAGTTATTTATTGGCTCTGAACCAAATTGCTGGTGAACTCTTTGGTACCTGTTGATGGAAGATTCTAGCTGAACATGTCGTTCATCTGCTGGGAAGGAACTTAGAAGAACCTCCTTTGAACTGCAACCTGTGTACTGTGTTATTTGCCAGTTTCCTCCTTTGCCTGCAGCTGGCTAAAGGCTCTGGCATATTTTCTTCACCAACATCACAAAAAAGTGAGAGCATTTTCCTACTACAATTCATTAATTTGCACCCAAATGACAGCAGCGTATCATAGATCTGGCTGGTGCATTGACACCTGTTTGATAAACTTCTAATTTTCTGGTATGAATTCATACATTGGAGGCAAAAATTTTACATATTTATCTGTTTAATTTTAAAATAAATTTGTACATGTATCTCAAGCTATGCAAATACAGGTATAAGGACAGACATTTCAAGTTGCAGATATTCCATACCTCACTACTGCTGAAATTATTTCCAGGAGGACAACACACTGTAAACTCTATTGTATTAGGCTTACTCATTTATTTACTTCAACTAAATTATTTCAGCATACATTGAAAGCATTGGTGGTACACACTGTGCAAGCTAAGTTTTAAAATATTAGTCAAGTCATATTAGGGGAAATTGTAATAATCAAATGTTAGTTGATAATATTGTAATGGATGCCATCTGTGTTGGGTTGAAAAGATCACTGTGTCCTGCAAACACAGAGGCCTGTGCATCCTCCTGTGAAGCCCCATAAAACCAGAGCAGAAGAGGCAGGGGTCAGGTCAGCTCTTTGCCTGCTGCTGACCACTCTCTCCCAGTCCCTCGTCCAGGCCAGGCAGCAGACTGCTCATGAAAAGGAAATAAAAGAGCTTTCTCCAGTGCATGTTACATTCCTGTCCACACAGCTCTGGCAGGGGATTGAGCCATGCTGTCTCTTTCAAACACTCAACAGGACTGGAGATTCCTTGTGGATTTCTGTGATGTACCCACAATGGTAAACCACACCCTCGTCCCTGACCCCCATGGATGGACAGCTGGATGGGGCCCAGGAGGAATGGGACAGCTACACCTGGCTCTCCCTCTAACTCAGTGGAGGAGCAGCGAGGAGTGAGGCCAGGAAAGGAGCATCAAGGGCTGTAGGTCACAGCTCAGAGTGGTGGGGACAGACCAGGCAGGAGGAGTCTGGAGTCCCCCAGATGAAACTGTCTCTCCTGACCTCCACATGCACATCTGGCATGAACATTCAATGTTCTCCCTTGGGATTGCACCTCAGCTTCTACAGGCATACTGAAGAATAGGAACAAACTCTAGGGGTGAATAATCAGGTGTAAAAACAACTCCAGCATGCACGCCAGCATTTTCATATCAGTTCCTTTTTTTGTTTCCTCTTTGTGGAAAATGAGCAACCTGAATTGTGTCACAAAACATAAAAGGATTGCCAGGCACTTGTACTATGGACTCTCTGCTGACTACTGACAGTCTGCTTGGAAATTAGACTGGACTCTGCAGTCATTAATCACCAATACTAAATAGCAATTCTGTACAGTGTGACAGTTTAAATAAGATGTTGACTTCCAAAACTGACCTACTTGGTGTAATTTACAATTGGCAAAGCTCTTACAAAGTGTATGTTACTCTGGGAAGTCATGTTTCCTTTGTCATAAGCATTTACTGGATCTTCTGTATCCATTATCTTTATATTTTCTCCTGAGAAGGAGAACAGGAGCATAATGAAGAAATTAAAATCCCAAGATTAAAATAATCTCTTGTCCTCAATTAATGAACCAACAACAGTACCAGACTACTATTTTTCTGAAATGGACAGCTTTCATGGACTAACAGAGCACAGAATTAAATATGGCCCTACTGGGAAAAATCCCAAACCTGCAACTTGTGCCATACCAGCAACTAAAATCATCCCATCCATCAAAGAGCCCGTATGGCATCCCTCAGGAATGGCCCTGATTTGGAAAGCCCACAGACCCAGCTGTAAAATCTCAAGTGAAGCTTGGGGTCCTTCCACCTCCTCCAGAAAAAAATCTGTGAACGCATGAGCTTTACATACATAAGCAAAACAAACATTCAAGTGGCCAAATCACTCTGGCTGTAGGGAGAGGATAATATTACAGATAGGTAGGCACTATATGTTTTCCATTGGGAGAAATTCTTGAAGTTAAAAGATTAATCTGATCTCTCAACACACTCATTAGTTAAATTGCAAAGCAAGCTCTTTACATAACCAGTCCTAGAACAAATTATATTTATCTCGTCAAGGTTCACAGTACAGATGGATTGCTGACAAAGGTAACATGAGTACCTTCTGCAGGGTGAAAAGTCTCTGATCTATTTGAAATATCAGTCTTGTGCCCTTCCCGAGTTTTCATATTATTTGTGCCTTTTTGGAAGAATACGTTTGTGCAGTCCCTCCCAAGAGGTCTCTCCAGCATGAAGAGAGGAACTGAGGGAAGCTGGGATTCATTCCCTAGAAACGGGCAAATCAAGGCATAGAAACTAAGTGATTTGCTCCTAATTACCAAAGAAGTCTCTGGCATAAAGAGCATCTCACTAATTCTCCCATACTTTGTTAGACACAGTAAAGGAACTGTTTTAAAGTGGAGAGAAATTTCTGTACTTAAAGCATGTACAAATACATAGTGTGCTCAACCCACTCTTGAACTAACTTTTACATCCAGTTTTATACCTGGAAATGATTCATAGAGTTCAAAATTTGTAGAGAGATGGAAGTCATCTTGTTTGACTCCTTGCATGTCACAAGCTGCACATCCCCTGCTCTGTCCCTTTATGGAACCCACTGCCTGGGTTTAACCCTGTCAGGGGTCTTTCTAGAAAAGCATTTCACTCTGGTCTGAAGAACAAAAAGGTGGGGAGCCCACTTGTCTCTTTGGTATTTTATTCTGGGAATTAATTTTGCACGCATGTAAAAACACATGGATAATTTATTGCTAATTTGATGACACCACCTGAGATTATTGTCATCAATTCATGTTTTGCATTTCCTGGCAAGATAAAAGAGCTGGTATCTGTATCTTGTACCTCTGCATGTGTTATATTTGTACTAACATGCTCATCTATTTTTCACGTGGAACAAAAAGGCTGTGGTATAGACCTGCCCTTATGTAAGATTTTTGCTATTCCCTGCATTCTCATCCAATTTTTAAATCCTCTTTTAAAATGCTGGCTGTGATGTGATTGATGTTATTCCATGAGTCTCTCCATACACATACATACTACAAATACAGACAAAATCAGACCTTTGCCCTGACTTGACTTCTGCGCACGTAATCAAGGATCACAGCAGATATTTTGCTCTGCCATTGAGCTATGACTACATTCTAAGGTTGCCTGTTAAGGTCTCCAAAGTCTTTCCAAAGTCTCTATTTTTTTTCTGAAGCGGTCTCCCCCATATGGTATACGTTCCCATTTTCCAGGTTTACAATTTTACCCTTGATCATGTTAAAGCACACTTTTTTCAGTCTGAAGTCCACTGTTTAGGCAACTCAGATGCCCTTTTCTCTAGTGCCATGCATAATCAGTGAGTAGTTCAGTATTTTTCCTGCAAGACTAGGTAGTGAACATTGTCAAAAGAGGGCTGAGTCCTGATCTGGCTCTGGAATCTCTCTAAAAAAATTCTTTTTAGTGTGATTTTGCAACAACTCCTTTGATCCACCAGCTCTTAGCCACTTGGCATGTTCTTAAACAAGAATGCAAAATGCTACATTTTGGATCAAATTATGGTAGGATATCAAACAGAAGAGTTTCAGTTTCTATTAGGCCTATAGTAACTTTTTTAACCAAGTGGATAATCTTACATTAAAAAAGCAAGCCAGCCTTACCTGACAAGGCCTGATTTCAATGAAAACATCACTGGCTTCCATTAATAATATTCCTGTTCTTTATACTTGAATTCTCATATCAGCTTCTCTATTATTTCGCTGGAAGTGAGGTCAGGCTGACTGCCATGCTGTTATCAGAATTATCCTGTTTGTGCGGTTAGGGCACTGGCAAAAAAAAAGAGTGTGCTTTCAGTCTTGGCAGATTCCTCCAATGTTCCCAAATTTATCAAAAGTTCTTATCAGTGGGCCAGAAAATTTCTCAGCCAATTAAAAAAAAATTTAAGATGCATAGATGCTGGCAATACAGGGGCTACTGCTTTAAAGCTGATTCCTCAAAGTAGGAGTTGCCTAACATTCTTTTAGTTGCAGATGGGCTGGAAAAGAATTCATCCTCCTCACAAGATATATATAGACCATCTTCTTTCTTTCCAAACATAAACCAGAAATATTTGCTGAACGTTTCAGTCATATATACATTTCTTATTAACAATTTCAGTACCTACAATCCTGGCTTGGCTCACATCATTGCTATATTTTTCTTCCTTATGTAAATTTAAAACTCTTTCAGAACATAGGTGTTACTAGTAGTTTCCATACTTAATAACATATAAATATCAATGGATATTTATCTCCCTTTTATAGCCTATTTTTCCAATATACAGCTACACAGTTTATTTAAATATGTAAGTACTGTGTGTTTGCATGCCCACACAAGTGTCTGTAGATATGTATACCTATGCAGTCCCATATATAGATATGTGTGGACAAATTTATACCTCTTTAAACACATGTATAGAGATGCCTAAGCCCATTTCTACTTTCCGTCTTCTTTTACCATACATGTTGTCTTAACAATGTTTTGCCCATTTAGTAAGCTCTTGAAAAACTTTCAGTTTTGTTCATGCCTTCATGCCTCTCCTTATTCAGCTTTATTAAGGGCTGTCCTTTTGGAAATTGGCCTTTTCAAACTAGCAGGTGTGAATATTATGATTTGGGACTGTATTCTCTTCAAGCATATTAAATGTAACCAGGTCATGATCAATTCTTCCTGAGACAACACCTGATTTCCAGTCTAGTGGATAAATTCACTTTTGTCTATCAGGCTACCTAAAAGCAGGATTCTTCCGCTCTAGGTCTAACAACTTTTTCTTTTTGCAGAACTATCATCCAGGATTTACAGCTACTCTATCGATGTTTCACCAGCAGCTAAAGGAAATCTTCAGCAAACGTGCCAAATAAAGTTCCCCATAATTATACAGTTGCCTCCCCCCATGCAATACTAGCTCATATTGTCTTCAGATTTATTTCAGTGACTTATAATGTCACCTCTGTCCACCCCTGCTCACCTCTGGCCACCCCTGCTCATGGCTGAGCCTTGATAATCAGCATATTTATTGTGCTGCATTTCCTAAGATCCTGCACTTCCCAGTTCTAAGCTAGGCAGATATATGTCACCAGGTTAGAGACAAAGTCATTCCTCTCACACAATTTCTTTTATCGCCCTTGGTCTACTTAAAAAACTTATGCAATATTCTAATATACTGATCCCTCTAGCACTGTAACCCGATGAGACAATTAAGTTGAATTTATCTTGATTATTGATAAATTCTAGTTCCTCTTACTTATTATCCAGATTCCCAGCTTCAGCATACAAACATTTCCAAATGTGTTTCTCTTTGGATCCTCTACCATGCTGATTTAATTTGTTCCTGACAAGGAGAATTTGAACCACATTTACTTTCTTAACCCCCTTCTTCATGCATTTGCTTTAAATACAGTTGTGGCATTTCCCAAGAGCCAAGATATTTTGTCCCAGCCACCTATTCAATCTCTCCATCTTTTAGTACTGTATATATTACAAGCCAGTACAGGGTTTAGCTCCATAGTGTGCAGTCAGTCCAAAACCAACATGGATATTTTGTGCTGACCTGTGGAATGCTGACACAGACTGGCTGGAATACAACCTCTGCAGCGCTGTTTAAAAAATGGCATTCAGCATCATTCTTTCTGCGTCAAAGTGTCATGTTTTTGCAGGTGGCTTTGCAAAATAATTCAGCAAATAAAATTTTTAATATCAGTGTAAGTACTCCACATAGGCCACACAGGCACAACTTATCAAGGAACTGCAGTCTTCTGCAATACTTGCAACACCTTGCAGCCAAAAGGCTCAGTGCTGGCCTGAGCCAGTCATGGAAACTCTCTGAAGAGACACAGACGTGTTCCACACAGGAGAAAAAAAAGCATTAATAGCTGTGCATGTCTCACATTTACCCACTTATAACTGTCCTTTTTTTCCACTCAGCACAAACCAGGAAGTTCTGCAGAATTTTTTTGGGAACAGGCAGGGGTCCATGGACATCTTGGATCCGCCTGGTTACTGCACTGGTACCTTCCTTCTCATAAGAGGACAAAACTCAGCACTGAACCCTGTATTGTCCCTTGAAGTGTTTAAAGGCTGTGCAATCTAGCTAAGAAAAACAGAGCGTGTTTTATGAAGTGTGTCGCTTCCATAGATATGATAAGAACTGGCAAAGACATAAATTTGAGTCAGGATGCTATGGGCACCATGTGCACTCTGCTCTTACCTCAAAGAGGTAAGGGATCTTCTCCATATGTGGAAAAGTTGTATCTTTTACTGGACTAATTGGTACAACTGGAGGAATGGTGTGCCTTCAGGAATGCAAATGTTCCTTTGGTCACACACACTGCAAGTTCTAGTACATCCACATGGCAAACCATGAAAGGTAGCTGCTGGGAAAGAGCACACAGAAAGGGGCCACCTTGAAGGCAGTAAGGATTTTTCAACCCACTGGTTCCTGAGCAGCCCAGCATGTTCAATCTGAACACACTGTTGCCTGGAGATTGAGGCACTGTGTGCTGATCCAGCAAGCTCAGCAAACAGGGAATAGTGCACATCTTGAAGATAATCTTTCTTTTATTAACTGAGTTAAGCATCAGTCTAAGCACACCCCTTTTACATGCCAACTGCTAAATTGCTAATTTATTTACTGAAGGAAGAGTGCAATGCATACAGTATAGATTACACCAGAAACAAAAGTTGTGAGGACACAAAAACATAATTACACACTGGCCAATGAAGAGTATAACACATTATACATACACAGAGAACTTCCTTAGCAATACCTGTTGCAAACTGAGATGGTGATAATTGAAAGTATTTAGCTCAGAGATGTAACTTAAAGCTCAAATGAGCAAGTGCTACTCTGTCCTAAACTGCTCTACTTACAAAGCCGAACGTCTGAAAACAGTGGATAGAGGAGCAGCTGGGTTGCTGACCTTTCCCGTGTAGAGCAAGCCCTGCCTCCTTTCATGGGCTTCTGCCCTCCCATGACACAGAAAATGCATTTAAAGCAGCTCATGTAACTGTGCTTGTGTACCTGTCAGTCTCCAAAAACCCAAAATGACTTTTGGATTCAAGGAACAATTTCAACCACTTCTCACAGATGACAGGGGCTTTCAACAGCAATTAAACAAGTTTGGTGAAAGCAGGTAAGCTTTCATATGGAGATGAAAAACTGGTAGCATTACACTGGGAGAAAATTCTCTCTGAGAATGTCTTACTAGAACGCAGAGCTCCTGTTCCTATTGTGTTAAGGTGGTCTTAAATAACCAAACAGCAGGAAAATCTTATCCTGAAGCTCACAGCAGTTGTGAATCTAGAGCAGGATTCCTTGACTTTGGTGGTCATGGATCTGTTTGTTTAACTATAGTTGTTTTCTACACTGTATATTCAGATGTTGCATATTTTCAAAAACCATGACAAATGAATATGTAACTGTGTAATACATTATATATAATGCACACGTATATAAAATTCAATAGAAGATTGAATGACATTTGAGCAGTTCACAAACTAAATAGTAGTAGTAGTAGTAATAGTGAATTTGTCTGTGGTCTATAATGTGAATGCTTAAGTATAATTTCAAATGAGACCTCCTTGAGAAAACATTTGTTTTTATACATTGTAGCATGAAATACCTTAGAAGTAGCAATAGAATTGTTTAAAAGAAATTCAGAAAGTCCATTTAGCTGACTTACTTATTAGCTCAGGTCAGAGCATGGCGCCAATAACACCAAGGTTGTGAGTTTGATACCTGCATGGGCCATTCACTTAAGGGCTGGATTTGATAATCCTTGTGGGTCCCTTCCAACTCAGAAAATTCTGTGATTCTAGAAATCTCCTATTATTGGGTCACTGTCGTAGTGTACTTCCCCTTTCAGTGTGTTCTGGCCTGCAGCAAGACCACAGAAAGATCTTCAGCAAAATAGAGAAAATATAACTTTTTTTCTAACCCATTACAAAACTATAAACTCACCTTACAGTGTCTGGTGATGTTTTGAATATTTTGCGTGGTTTTTTCTAGCATAATTATTTCTGAAGAATCTCTATTGAATGTGTTAACTTCTGAAAGTGTGAAAATTAAGATCTAACCCAGGCATACAAAGCAGAAGTTTTTGAAAAAGCACTTGTACCACAGCTCATCTATTTGAATCTCTGTTGATAATGTTGACATAATATTTGCTGTTGTAGTTTTAGGCCTCTGAAGAGCACATATGCTGAAATATTCCAGATGTGGGACAGCAAAAGCATCAAACTATTTCTATGCATGATATGATGGCAGGAGTTGAACCCAAATCTCCACAGGTACGATGACATACCTGTGCTTCATGCTACTGACCTCTCTTGCTGCTTTGCCAGGGAACTGGTGCTGACACTTTACTTTGTATGAGATACTTGCTAAGGGTAAATGAATGGCATTACTATCATCTGTCAAAGGCTCCAGTCTGAGGCGGTTGTTCAGAGCATCCCTGGTGCTGACAGAACAAGTCTATATTCATGCCCTGCAGACAAAATCGCCATTCGTATTTAGATTTGCACCACGTTCACAAAGTTCCTTGGAAGATCTGTTCGCTTTGTATGTGGGGAAAAGGATCAGAAAATACTGACAATTTTCAAAATGCTTGCTTTGAATTTCAATGTCTCTTTCTTGTACTGGCTAACAGTGAGCTACTGTTGGTACACACTAAGTCCCTCACGCCGCATGTAAAGTAAGTTGACTTGACGAGTGTGTAGAGACTGCAAACTCCCTTGCCTACCCCTCCCTTCCCAAAACACCAGCAATGGACCATTATCTTTGATTTTGACATCTGAAGAGAGAATGCAAATGCCAGGAAGGAAGTTTTTAGAATCTGTAAAAAAATACTCTCTAAAAGTCCTTCCAAAGGGAATATTACCACAGGATACAGTAAAGAAAAACAGGAGAAGAATTTGAGGGGGAGACGCTCACATTATAAATGAAAAATACTTCTGAGAATAAACACAAACAAAAGCACATCCCAACTTACCTCTGCTTAACAGAAAATTACTGATTTTTCTGCTTAAAATAGACACAGTACACTAGTGAAATACTTGAATATGTCTAATTTATACCTTCCGGACTGTGCAGTGTAGTACAAGGAAGATGAAAGTACACTCAGAATTGATGTCAGGGCTGCCCCCGCTGGACCACCAAGGCAGAAGGTGAAATCCAGAGGTTACAAGCTGAGTACCATGATGCAAATTCTCTGAAAAAATTCCTTTACAGCACTGGGGTATCTCGCCAAGAATCAGGAAAAAAATATCTTTAAAGTCACTGAACTGAAGATTAGGAAACCCCAGTCTTTCTGAGCATCTTGGTAATAGATGGTCACTATAAAATTGCCATTACTTATTATGTTTTGGGGACAGTGACTAGATTAAGGCTATCTACACTCTACACTACAACATGCAGTATAGTAGCAAACATTACCCTAATTGCAGCCCTTCTCCTCTGCCAGTTTCTCCTACTAAAATCTGTTAGAGTAGACTGTGCTGTGCAAGCCACACAGACAGTCTGCACATCAAAGACTTTGAAAGCTAAGCAGCTGAGATCAGGAGACTGGATCTGCACAAGAAATTACGGAACAACTCAACATTACATGGATCTGTACAGGACTCTGTGCATTACATGAAAGACATTCTGAAAAGACTGACTTTCAAAACAGATAGGGGATGGTGACTTGCTGAAGAAAGCTAAAAATATTTGAACAGTTATGAAGCACGGCTGACTTTCAAACAAATTCCTGAGCAACTGAGAAGCTGTCCTAGGAAAGAACAGGGCAGACCACAACAAAGCAGCAACGCTGACTTTGTTTGTGGTTTCTCCTGTGTTATCAAGCAGCAGGTTTTTGTCAGAATGCTTTTCAGGCCTAAGGACTTTATGAAAAAGCCTGAACAGACTCTTACTGGTGTACTTGAGAACAAGCAGTTTCATTACAAAATAAAATTTGCTGGTTTGAACAGAAATTGCAATGAATGATCATAAAGGTGTAAATTAAAGGAAAAGTACTAAACTTATGGCTGAAGTGATGCTGCAGTCTGAAAGGAAAAATGTAGAGCATCCTTTGCTGGTGTTTTCATAAGCTAGGGGTAATTGCACTGGTCTGTAGGGGTTGAGCACAGGGAGCAGAGCTTGAGTGGCCCTCACAAGGCTCTGAATGAGTGACAGGACTGTGGTCTGTAACCCAGTCAGTCAAAAGTTATCTTGGAAAGAAAAAGGTGTCATGACTAGGGGAAAGGGTATAGAGAAGAACAATTCTAATGAGAGGAAATTTTCTGCCTGTCTACCTTTAATTAAGAAACTAGAAAATGCTCAGAATCACAGCTTTAAATTCATCTTCTTCCTAATTAATAACTTGTCCTTAACCCAATTTCTTCGGGAAACAAAGTTCAGGCAATCACACCTTTATCTGTCTGTGTCTGTCTACGTGTCTTCCCTCTGTATCTTCAGAGTCCAGTGGCCTTTTCCACCACCCTTAACTTTGACAAAGGAGAGTGATTTTGAAGACATTATGTGCCCATATATGTAAAGAAAATAAGGTAGAGTAACAGAGGACAGAGACCCCACTAAGAATTCATATGGAGAGAAAGACTGAGCCATAAATACACTGAGGAATTAACAAAAGGCTTGAAATTCCTGAATGCCCCATGGGAAACATTTCAATTAAACTCACACCTTTCTAAACATCAGGAAATACAGCTACCAAACACAAAACTGTAAGAAACCAGGCTTCACTGGCTCAGCTGCTCACCCAGCAACTTCACTTCAGCAAGCAAACCCATTACTACAATTGGAAAATACCTGTATTTCGTCGGCTGGAAAGCGCAGCGAACAGGCTCTTGATGAATAATCTGGGCATGAAAAATGTCAAGGAAGCAGTTTCCAATTAGCAGTCCTCAGCAAAAGAAAGCTTCCACTCTACCCCCCTCCAGGGCAGCATTTTTGGGAGCCCATGGGAAGGGGCCCTCAGTGGCCGGGGGCACACAGGGCTGGGGCTGCTGCACGGGGAGGTCTCCCCCACTCAAGGGGAAGCGCAGTCGCGAACCCAAGAACAACAAAACAGCATTACACTTAATCCACTGCCATCTGGCTTCATTTTCACAATCCACAAAATCAGACACAACATTCTTCCGCAAAATCCCTGAAAAACAACACAGAACTAGTGTCAAACCCAGTGTCCCCTCCCTCCCCGGCCCCTCTGAGGGCTTGAAAGAGAGGTTTCTCATGAAATGAAGAGCGATTTCCCCAAGTGACATTTCTGCAGGAGCATTCAAGCTGCAGATGTTTCCACTATGGAAGAAGAGTTTGTATAATGCAGCACCGCTTGTCATATTTATGGAGGCAGGGAGGGGGAAGGGGGTGAGAAACAGAAAACAGGAGAGGCTGCAAGCAGTGGTGTTGATCCATAGGTGATGAACTGCCCAAGGCTATCAGCTCTGTGCATTTGCTCAGCTCTTGACCTGACCAAGGGAGAGCAAGGACCATCCATCTTCCCTGGCAGAAATCAAGCAGCTGTTCTTGAAGGGACAAGGCAAACCACACAGCCTTTAAACTAGCTGCAAACACAGTATCTCTGCAACACAGCAGGACAAATCCAATTATTCTTATTATTACTATTATTATTTTAAAAATGTGTGGCAGGAAGCCTTGGTTTGAAACATTTGCTTTGTTACTGAGGCATTAAGGTAGTGTGCATGGCCTGCTAACTGAGCTCAAATATCACCTTGTAGTTGACAGCTTTCATAACTTCTAACAGAGGTGTTTCTTTCCACAACAGAAGGCTGAAACACAACCAAAAATATTGAAATAATGCCTGTTTCATGCTGAATTGTGTTCCCATTGACAGACACTGATTATCTAGAGAAAACAACTTGTTAAGGAGTGAACCATGTTTTTATTGACTTAGGATTGCAACTCAACTGTTAGGCTTCTCATGTCCTTTCAGACACTCAAATGCTGAAGATGCCTGGCCTCCATCATCACATGGACCTTCTGTAGTTCCGGTGACATTGTTATCAGCTTTATGTGGGTATGTCAGATATTTCGGGATCTCTCTTCTAACGCTAGATGCCTAAATTCAGGCATCTGCATGAGAGTTCAAGAGTCACACGAAAGAGGCTATATCCTCTCTTACAGCATCCTCATGTAGGCTATGTAGTGATACATCTGCTTGCATGTTCTGGGTGCTACCTAAGATAGGAGCAAGCATGTATGTCTTCTCGGTTGCCAAAATTAGTGGACTAGCAAGCAAAACATCCACTCACTAAAAATAGTTCACTCACTAATGATACTTTGCTCAGTTCCCATATAAAAACTGTCAGGACAGAAAACAAGGCAGACTCCATTTGCGCATCTGTCTTAGGGCTGAACAGCACAGGAATGTCCCCAGGCATGGCCTGTGCTCTGCTTCTTAGCATGGTTAAGCATCCTGTCTTCCAGAGCGCACATTACTGACAGCAGCATCAATGTTAACAGGCACATCTCTGTGGAGTGCTGCATGTGCACGTGCATTAATCAGGCATCTTTCTTAATGCTCAAGATTATGCCAGGGAACAGCCTTGCACAGCCTTCACACAGGGGTTAGAAGATATGAGGGGAAATGGAAAGTTCCCTAGGCAACAGCAGTGTCACCTGCAAGAGACATATAACTTCATAAAAGTTTATCCTATTGAAACTCCCAAATGTTTCCAGTTGTAGCATATAAAAGAACACATTCATATCACAGCCTGAGAGGAGGAAATGGCACACTTGTGCTGAATACTGGGGGACTGGTTTTATAGCACACACAGTATGTGCATGAGCTTCAGCATTGTAGATAGAAAAGCAATGCTGTCACACACCAGCAGCCCAAGCAAGTACACACCTAGAAGGAGAAGGGAGAACATAATCTGCTGTAAAACCAGAATTGTAAGCAATACAAAAGGAACATTTATGTTGACGAAGGCAGTAAAGAAAGAACAAGCAAATAAGATATTTGTATCGTTAATATTAAAAAAAAATATTAGTAAGAAAAATTGCTTATGACCCAGACTAAAAGAACTGAGGAACCTGCACTGTGATAAATAATGCTGATTCATGATTTCTGATGTTAACAGATTTTTAGGGTGGTTAGGGAAATAGTGTGACTAGTAACAGGCTTCATGCTGAAATTACTAGCTGCTGAGATGTTGCCTTTTACTTAGCTATATGTTTTGTGAAAGAGTGTATTTTGCAGGTTCGGTTTGTGGGTTTGATCATTTTAAGCTGTAGGCTTCTGTCACTTCTCACAATGTTCTTCCTCCAAGGATACTAAAGCAGCATCCTCATTACAGATGGAAAGTTACATGTGCAGCTTTGCTTCACAGCCAACAAAACTCTAAAAGGACAGTGGAATTTGAATTTCAGGTTTTTACTGATAGCTCAGACTCCAGGTTACAATTTCTTTTTGCACAGACGTGCCTGGTACCTCACTCTCTCTGTCCTTTAAGTCCTTCCTTTACACCATGACTAAGCACTCACTCACCTTAGAGGAAGGCTGAGTACCTGATGGCATTAGAAAGGTTTTTCTCAGGGACTGAGAACAAACATATATAAGGCAAAGATGATGGAACTGCTGGATTTTGAAAGGGTATTTCTGTTTGGTTTTTTGAAAGAATAAACTCCATTTTGTGCCACTTTCATATAGGGTCTGTTTAAAGCTTTATAGTGATCACAAGAGGATTTGACTTGGCTCTTTCCCAAAACTATGTCCTCTGTATAATCAAGTGAGAGATCTGTTTGTCAAATGTTTGCAGAACTTTATTCTCCATGAAAGCAGAAAAGTTCAGCACCACCCATTCCAAAGACGTCCCTTTTTCTACTCCAGGAGGATATGAGGACTTCAAAAAAAGAGGTTTACATCCTCTTATGCTCATTTAGCAACACCTGGGGCAGCAGCTACCTGTTCAACATCGCTGTTAAAATGAAAACAGCAGAAATCTGACGCTCTTTCACATGCCTGCATGGGAAGGAGGAGTTTTTTCTATGTATTTTTGAAAGTCTTAACTGTATCTGTTGAGAAAATTAAGGCTGAACACTACAGCATTTCAATAACTTTTTACAATAGAAAAAACCCGAAAAAACCCCACCACTGAAACATGCCCCTCTATATTCAGATCACTACTATATGATTTATTTACACCTTTTCTTCATCTTATTAGACATACACAGTGATGAGTTTCCCTGTGCCACTGGTATTATCACAAGCCTACCAGCGGTTCGTCAGCAGACGCTGGAAGTATCAGTGTGGAGTTACCAAACTTACATATTCAGAACAGCTTCTTTGAGTACATCCTGCTTCCCATTCCTCTTTCTGAGCTCTGCCTTCTCACTTACTGAACTAGAGCATCTCCATGCAATTTGAAACAATAAGTATTTTCAGTTGATCCTAACTGATACCTGACACGAGTCTGCAGCATTAATCATGCCCAAAACTATATAATTTCAAAATTGTCTCACTGTACCCTAAATTCATTCCTTTACTGGAGTACAGTCAGACTTAAGTGGAAAGAGGGGCTATGTTTTAAAGGTGTTGCTTTTGCTTAAGTATTCTCTTTCCCTGTATTGCAAATTGGCAATATTCTTGGAAATCTTTGCTGAGAGAGGGTATCCTATAACAATTAAGGTGTCTCACAGAGCTGTATAAAACACTGGAGGAAAATTGAGTAAAAATTGTGAAGGACTGAAATATTCATCTCTTGTCATCTGTTACACAGGATATGTGCTATTTTAATTTGTTTCAATGCCTGTAATCTCTCTATGTACAGCAGTTTAAAGCTTTGTTCTGTTTTAAAATAGAGAGGTAAAGCCTTTTGTCACACTTCATTTACTGGCCAGCTGGAACTGCACTGCCTGTTCCTGCTCATTTATGAGAGTTCAGAGGAGAGGGTTGTGGGCAGCACCCTAGTTCAGCTTCTCTATGAAAAAAATTGACAGGAAACAAGGGGAAAACTGACTATAAAGATCTGCCTTAAAAAGCAAGAGAAGTCTTACAAACAAGAATTGCTCTCCTTAGCTTCATCTCACAAATAACTTTCTCAAGGCCAAAATCACTCATTCAGAAAGGATCTCAGAGACCAACCAGAATATGCTGCATGGCCTCACAGTATCTGTTGTTGCAGATTCAAAATTCATGTCAAAATATTAGAATGCAGTTGTAGGTCACAGCACAACAATTGTGGAAAAGGAAAGTGCGTAACAGCAGAAAATAAATCATAGCTAATTGAAACATCATTTTACAAACTATTGTGGCTCTCATGTTAACACACAAAAAATTATTCTTGTTCTTTTTTTAATGGAAAGGAGGTTTTGTTTTCATTTTAAAAGGGTGCACATAATAATCTCTTTGCTTTACACTGTGCAGTATTTTTTTTAAATCTGTTTGTTTCATCTTCCTTCCACCACTCTCAGTCACTTCACAGAGTGCTAGTTCAATACCAACAAAAGGTAAGTTGAGTGGATATTAAATACTTCTGGCAGATTATCATTAACATTGCCAAAATCCTGTTCAAAATAGTCCCTCTCAGTGCCTCCAACCCCACCCTGTCCCCCCGCCCCAGTTTCTAACCCAAAATATTAGTCGTAAGTGGCTGATTTTTGGCTCATTTGCCAGTCAGAATAATATCTTAGCAGACATTCTTATCTGGATAGCAATTTCTATAACCAACTTTCTGGTTTCGTTTTTTACCCTTCTCTCTCAGATCATGGGAATACCAGTTCTAGCGTGATTTTAAATAGGAAATTATTCTCTTTACGTCTTTTCCAGCCTACATTGCAGTCAGCATGGCTGCAGCTGATGGAAGAGGTCTCACACTCTGGTCTTAGTCCTGGAGCTGCTCAAACAGGACTGCTGGCCTGTGTTACTTCAATAGAGAAAATACCTTGCCATAGCAGAGGTTCAGCAGTAACACTGTCATCCTTTCTCTCTTCCAGCTGGTGGAACTTCAGCTGTGTCTTGGTTGAACCAGGGCCAGAGGCTCTGCTCTCCGCTGCTCTCTGCATGTTGAGATTGAGAACTATCTTCATCTTAGCAAATTGCATCCATGAAAAAGTAGGTACATGGGCAACCGTTGCTGAAATATTGCTGACTGTGAAATCCATGGCACCTCAAATTGTTCTAGGTTAGGTATCAGAGAGAAAAAATATACAAAACTGAAACCTCCCAATGAAAAAGCTTTTGTAAAAGAGTGGGAAGTTGCTTTACATTAAGGTTGTAAAGAGAAGAAGGACAGGATTTGCCACGGTGCTCTCCCATCTGCTCTGCAGCTTTGGTTAGCTGGAGCACAAGCGCTCAGGCAGTGGTGTCTGACAGTGTCCTTTGTATCTATGAGAGCTGCCTGGGCTGCAGTGAGTGTGGGGCACGGACAGACCTCCAAACTACCCTTACTGTCTCCAGAAGGACACCCATGCAGAATAAGAAACACAGTGGTGACCAGAATTTCCTTCATGTGACAGGGAAAATACAGTTGATGAAACATCTGTGTTCTTGCTATTCTTCATAGAGAAAAGTCTATAATGTGACAGTCTTTTCCTCTAAGAGGTGTCTGATGTGCTTCAAACCCAGTGTTTTGATTTACCTGTTCACTGCTGTCATGAAACATGGGTAAAGTCCTCTTCAGAATACCTTGATGTGCTGAAGATAACCTTTTAAAACCAAGTTACTACACATCCAGAAGGAAAAGGAAAGTACTTGTGGAACATGTTCCACAAGCTCATAAAAATATAGCCTTTAACAAAGATAAAACAAGAGTTAAAATGTGACAGTTACAACAGGAAAAAAAATGCAAACACCTGCTCAGATCGAGAAAATGAGAAAAGAGCACTTAAGAGTAGAAAGAAAATAATGAATATTTCTCTCAACTTTCTGCAGAAAAATCTTAAAATAACTGCTACTCAAAAAGACTAGGAAGTATTCTGAAAGCAGCTGCAAATTATGCATCCACCCTACTCCCATGAGCTGGTGTAGAGCAGCCTCCTTTCCAAGACCCTGGCACACAGATCTTCAGAGGGGAGCCCAAATGAGTCACAGCTGTATGTACTAATTGCATTTCAACTATTGAAAGCAGAGGCTTGACTTTGACCTATGAAAAACACCAGCTTCCCAGAATGTTTTCCTCATTGGATGTTGCTGTTTGGGTTTTTTTTAAAAACCCATATTCTAAGTCTCCAATGAAAAATGGAGATTTGATACCCTGCTGGTAGCATAATCATTTCAGTTTGCCTGGATCTGTTAGGATCCACAAGGAGACGGTATTATTAGGGAAAGAGAGGACAAGACTTCTGTAAAGACACAAAAAAGGCAGCAGAGTTCTGGTGGAGGCAGAGATGCTTCATGGGTTAAATCAGCTGGAAGTTGCAGGCTCCACAGCCCAACCCCACCACTCGAAAGGGACCTGCATTTCAACTCAACATTCAAACTGCCAGCTGCACCACACACGGAGGCATGCTGTGAGGCCAGCAGTGGGACACAGCCTGTGTGTCTCTGCTCCCAACACACTCCCAAGTCAGCCAAGCAGCAGTAGGGACCAGATGTGCAAAACCTGCAGGTGGGCTGTGCTTTGCACAGACCAAATGAAGGCCAGCAAGGCAGTACAGCAGGGGTTTACATGAGAAAATCGTCAGAGCTTGTTCCAGTTTGGTCACTCAGTCTGTGCTTCTCAGAGTGAGCATCACCTCTCCAAAGAGGGCGATGCAGCTCATGTCTCTTTCCCTGGCTGGGAAATTACTGTGCTGTAATTTCCTTATCCCAAGGTGGCACCGCTTGGTTTTTCTTACAGCATAATCTCTGAGCAACCACCACACCTAGGAGAGACTTAATCCACACTTGGAAAAAGAGCTCCCAGGTTCTTTGGTGTCTTTGGCACCTTTACAAAGTAAGTAATAAAAGCATTGGCAAAACAGAAGGCAAATGGCAGCTGGCAAGTTTTGGAGAGAACATTGGCTATGGTTTTCAAAAGCAGAATGACTTTTCCTTCTTACTGCACTTCCTCTGAGATCCTGCCCTTTAACCTGTCACTAAATCTCAGTGTAATTACATCATTAATTTTGTCTCCCTACCATGGCAAAACTTAGCCTAAGCTGGCTTGGATAGCATAACCTGAATTCATTCTGCATTGCCCAAGTTACCTCAAATGCTATTTGGGATAAGAAAAAGCCATATGCAATAGTGGAAACCACGATAAGGTGTTACAGATTTTCCTGTAAGAGAGAGTTTATTCAGAGAGCCAGGAAGTGGAGTTCATGCTGGGGCCGGACACAACAACAAAATTAAGAAAACGTGTTATGGACACAATAACTGCTCTCTAAAAAACACCAGAAATCTAGAGTTGAGGACAATTTGCAAAGCCATACACATTTTGAACCACAAAATCAATTTGCTTCACATGAAGAATAGTAGATATCATGAAAACCCTTTTTATCAAATTGACTCAAAGCAGGTGGTGCATCTGATCTGAGATTTGCGTGTAGGTGCTGGTGTCACTCACATTCCTCTCCCACAACCACACAGTGGGCAACTGGAATTTATAATTTACAACCAGCAGACTGCAGACATGTTCTCCCAATATGTTAACTGTTGTCTTGATTTGTTTTGTTTATTCCTAACATCACAACTCCTTTACTAGGCTTTGTTGTGGACAAGGTTATGTACATGGCAAAACTTCCCATATGGAACGGTTTAATGGCTCTGGGATATCAATGCACTTGCTGTGGTTTGCAACAGATGGGGCTTGGTTAGCCAAGGAGCCAGTTACCATGGGAGCTTTTACAATTGTTTTACGCAGCTCTCCTATCACCACTTGGAGGTAAAGTAGACAAGAGACATCTTCAGGGATGGAGAGAGGGGCTAGAAGAGACCTGTTGGTCAAAAGACTTCTGTCTTTTGAACCAAGGAAAGCAGAAGGTCAATGAATAATGTTCATGGCTGTGTCTTGCAGCTCAATTAGTTACCGGTCCTGTAAGTGCCACTTAGCCACTGATCTTACTACCAGCCACCAAGTGGCCATTAATTCTCCTCTGGGTTGTGACTGATCCAACCTGTCAGGCCAAAAGCCAATGCAGAGACAACAACCTCATCTCCTCCAGCTGTTTCACCCCGACTTTCACCTTCTCCATCCATCTCCAGCCCCAGAGAAGATGACATGTTGTGCAACAACATGCATATTAATGTCACCGTGTGGGCAGAGAAATGTATCTACAACCTGTCGTGGTTTGACGCGGGTTCAACCCACCACACAACCTCAACACAAAAACCCAGGCTGAAACACCACAGCCCGAGTAACACATCACAGTCCCAAAAAGCAGATGTTTTTCATGTGAATCCAGGTTAGGTTCAGGTTCAGGCTGGGGCTATATTCCACAGAATAAAGGTGGTGTATATGTCCTCGGCTCAGGATTTCCCTCTGGGTTTCTCCATTTGCAAAGCAATGTGGCATGACCCCACTGCTTGCACATGCTGGTTACCACTTGCAGTTTGTGTTTCCACCTTCCACCCTGAGAAAGGCAGAAGGAGAGCAGTGGTGAAAATTAGTCTGATGAGGTCTGAATGCACCCTTGCACATCTGCTAATTTCTGAAACAGGCTTCTGAGAAGTGCCAAGCACCTACAGGCTCATCAAGGCACGTGGAGCAGGTGAGGGGCAATATGCTCCAAATGCCTCAGGAGGCAGGTGGAGATGGGAAAAATTTAGCCCTCCTCAGCTTGGTTTAGAGGAAAACCTACCTTTGGCCCTTCTGCAGACTCAGCTGATCTCCAATATAATGGACGCACAGATCTCCTTCTCTCAGGGTCAAGGAGCAAAGGAGAGGGCAGGGTCTGAGCAAGTAACGAAACAAAAATCAACTGAAACAAAGAAGGGCATTTAGATGAGGAGAAGAAGAAGGAGTTGTGTAAAAGCAATGACATTTCTAATGGAACAAAAAGCATATTAGCTGAAAGCCAAGTGTTGGATCCAGGGAGAAGATTTGAATCATCCCCTTGGAACTGTTCCACCCTTAATAAAACATTAACTGTCCATTGAGAGAGAACACACGTGTGTGCATGAATCAGTAGCCTGGCGGGTCTTCTTTTGAGAGGTTAGACTTCCTGAGCACCAGTCCCTCTTCTAGTAAATGTTAATTGTTTGTCCAAAGTGGAACAACTTCAAAAGGAGAGGCTGAGGTCCTCCTGACTGCCTCTGCCTTGGGCAAGATAGTGACAGGAGAAGTGGACCAATTCCTTAACTGCTCCACTGTTCAGTAAAGGTGACACTCAAAAACCTCTTCCTTTGTTTCCCAACAAACAAATATTTTGGGGTTTGGTCAGAAAAATCCCTGGAAACCAGAATCCCTCTCAGTATTGTCTGACTTGGATTTACCCTTGCATTTTGTCAGCTGCAGAGCAGCCCCAGTGTTGACCCAGGGGAAAGAGCCCTTTCCAGCCCCAACTCTCACTGTCATCCCCAGCCTTGTAACTACAACCACAGACCTGCCAGAAGATTTGTGCTCTCATCCAAAAATAAGCTGACTAGATACCACACAGAGGCAACACAATTTCTACAAGCACTGTTGAAAGCAGCCACTCTGACAGTAGTCAGAAATGGCTCCTCTGTAAGAGCCAGCCACCTGCCTTGGGCTTTGCAAAAAGTCAATAGCAGTGGTAAGTCTGTTTTAATTAAACAGTATTTAAAAACATAAATCAGCTTGTCTCACTTACTGATATTCGCTGGTCACAGTCAGCTCTTAGCCAGTATGTTTTCAAAACTTATTTATGCTTGACATTGACTATTTCCCAGAGGATCAATTCCTGCTAGCAGGCAGAATGCTTGAAAGCAGTGTTTTCCAGCCATTTTGAAATCAAAGAGTAATCTACCACTGTGGGGGAAGAGAAGCCACTATCCTTGTATCTATTTTTGTTGTAAGTTGCACTCCTTCTCTCAGGCATTGCCAGTGAGAAAAGTTATGTTCCCATTGCTATGACCAGAAGGTAGGGTGTTTTGTAGCCGTCATGTCTCCTTTCATCTTCCAATGTGTTATGAATCAGCCATGGACTGCAAATCACAGGCTGCACAGGACTGCTGTATGGCAAATATGGCAATATGGCCACCTTGTCATTGTTTACTTTTTCTTCTGTCTGGGTAAAGCAGATATTTGGCTCAGTCTGCAATGGGACTGCGCTGCTCATCCTGATTTACACCTCAAGATTCAATGTACATGTGTGGAAAGAGGGATCTGCCCTAAGTCATGCACATACTGAAGTGGCAGAAGCTCCAGTGCTGAGGTATTTTCAAGCCAGGGGGAATGCAGCAGAGCAGAGGGACAAGAAGGAAGCAAGAGTGACAGCCCCAGGAGCAAAGGACCTAGACCTGAGAGGCACAGACCACTGCCAGAGCTCCCACAAGATACTTGGCTTCCAGTGCATAGGACGGTCTTGAAGCCCTGTTTTTTCCTACAGAGATCCCTTGTTGCCTTCTGGTACTGGGATGAGAAGGAAACTAGTTCTCTTAGCACATCGAGAAAATTCCTCTACACTAGGACATTACTAGTTGTTTGTAACTCAAACTTATATACAACTCGAAGGGGAAAATTGCACTGAAACAATTGGGATAAGAGTATGAGGATCACAGGTTCTAAGGAACAGGCATGGGCAATTTGACCATGTAAATTGTTTGCAGAACAAGATGAAAAGCACCAGATGGATTGTTTTCCTGACACAGTAGAGCTCTTCCCTTCTCACTGTGCAGTGCCAATGTCGTCTGGGTGCTTTGCATTCCTTTCCAATTCAGAAAACCCAACTTTGTGAGCCATCCAAGTGGATGGTTGAGCTAGATCAAATACAGGGCATGCTTTGCTAAGTTAATTAAGAAGTTAGTAGAAAAAAGATTACACCAAGCCCTAGGAATTGCCTGGCACATCTATGCTAGACAGAAAGCAGCAGGAACTTCCACATGAATAATCCTCTTGTTAGAAGGCCTGCCATTAGTTCTGAGTAAATCAAATCTAGGCAGCAGAAGCACAAATGATACACCAGACTGAAGTATCCTGAGACTTCATATCTTCCTAGAAAAAATTTCATTCCTTTAGTTGCTTCTTAGGGGAATGATAGATGGGTTTAAAATGCAGGAGGAGTTAATGAAGTCTTACTAAACATGAACAGGTACAAAATAACTCCAATGTGGAGCAGAATCCCAGAACCACAGAATACTTGAGGCTGAAAGGGGCCTCTGGAACTCTCCTGCTCAAGCAGAGCCACCTGGAGCTAGCAATCCACGACCATGTACAGATGAATTTTGAGTACCTCCAAGGATGGAGACTACACATCTCTGGGCAACCTGTGCCAGTTCTTGGTCAAGAAAAACCTAAAAAACTTTGTTTCTTGATGTTCAAGGAACATTCTGATGAGGTTTATTTGGGACCTAAAAATGGTAGCAGTAAGAACAACCTACCATTGTGAATTTCCTTGAATATCCCTAGATTTCTGAGCTAACCTTGAACACTTGCAAGATCTGCCTAGAAAGCACCAGTCTGGCCACAACACCAAGTACAGGCTGGGCCTGCATGGTATAGCAGATACTTGAATGTTTCTACTATAAACACGTACACCCTGTCACCAAATCACATGAATGAGAACAGAAATTATACCCATGCTCCAAATATGTGTCATTATACCCATGTTCTATTATCATGTATACAGAAAAACACATTTTACATAGAATCATGTGTATATGGGACATACACACACTACATGCATTTTCCCTCACCTTTCTCAATCACACTGGAAACCAAGGCGGTTAGTTTTACCGAAGCAAGAAACCTCTCTTAGAGGAAATGGAGCAGACTTAGCAGTCTGGCTTTCAGGCACTTGTATAAAATTACACCCAAGTTGCACTCAAAATTTCTAATTGTTAAGAAAAAGAGTTATATTTGTAATTAAGCAAGAGATCACACCGGTGTAGAAAAAAAGAAAGATCAAATAAAATGTAAAGCCTCACGGCAAAGTGAATATAATGTATTCATGGCACCCCAGGAAACCTATTACAGTGCAGAAAAATAAAAAAAATCCAGGTTCCTTGCAAGCCAACTGCTAAAATCATTAAAGCTTCCTGGAATAACAGTATATTCCCTCATGCCTTAGCTAGACCTGTCAACAACAGGAGCCCTGAGGAATCTGCCATGTTTGCTGGTTACTGCTCTCCTCCTTGTGGTCTTTCTATCACATCATGATGTTCATCTCAAGGGCAGAGCACAGCTGTCTAACTTCCTCTGGAGCCTACCAGGACCATTCCTGAAATGACCCCACAGCTGCAGAGGGGCAAAGTAGCCGCTGTGCTGTGTGAGATGTCTACCTTGGACATCTGGGGGGCTCTTCATGGGACATGGTCATCCCACCCTGCCTCCTCCTTCTACTCTTGGGACACATCCATTTCTTCTCTTCCTTCCTTCCTTCCTTCCTTCCTTCCTTCCTTCCTTCCTTCCTTCCCTTCTTCTCTTCCTCTTCCCTCTTCTGAAGCATCCCTTGCATTTATTTATTGACACTGCACATATAGCCTGCATCTCCTTTATCTCCTGCTCATCCGTAGCCATCCAACCACCTCACCCAGAGAGGAGTAGCTCTGCTCAGAGGGAGTGCAGCAGCACAAGCAAACTACTGGGCACAGCTGGCTCACGTTCAGCTGCTGTCAACCAGCACCCCCAGGTCCTTCTCAGCTGGGCAGTTTACCAGCCACTTTTCCTCCAGCCTGTAGCACTGCCTGGGGTTGTTTTGACCCAAGGGCAGCACTGAGCACTTCACCTTATTGAAACTCCTACAACTGTCCTCATTGATCCAGCCTGTCCAGCTCCCTCTGGAGAGCCCTTTTGCCCTCCAGCAGATCAGCACTCCTGCTCAACCTCATGTCATCTGTGAACTGACTGAGGGGGCACTTGATCCCCTGTTCTCTCAACCAGTCTCCTAAACAGGCCCTCTGGAAGTCCAAGGCAACAGATCTGCTGAGTCCCTCCTTACTTCTCCATTAATCAAAACTCTATCATTTTGTGACCACTGTGCCCAAGAGGCCTCCAAACACCACCACCTGTTCACAAACACCAGGTCCAGTGGTGGACCTGGCTCATTCACCAGCAGTGTCAGGTAGTTGCCTGCCACACACTCCAAGAACCTCCTAGGCTGTGTCCTCTGCTACGTTGTATTTCCAGCAGACATGAGGTAAGCAGTAGTCTCCCCCAAGGGCCAGCAACTGGGAGACTTCTCCCAGCTTATAAAGTATTTCAGCTGCCTCTTTGTCCTGGTTGGACGGTTGGTAACAGACTCCCACCAGGATACCTGCCTTGTTTGCCTTCCCCCAAATTCTTACCCAAAACCACTCAACTCTTTCATCACCATCATCAAGCTCCAGACAGTCAAAACTCTCCCTAACATATAGGGCTAGCCCACCACCTCTCCTTTGCCCGTTCCTTCTGAAGTGTTTATAGCCATCCATTGCATCATATAGCATCCGTAGCATTCCACTTGGGAGAGCCTTCCCCTCATGTCTCTGTGATGGTAACTGGGTCAGTTTTCCTGCTCCTCCTGTTTGTTGCCATTGATGTGTGCACTGGTGTAGATCCACCTCAGTTGAGCTTCTGATCCCACCACCTTTTTGGAGGGAAGGAGCCCTAATTCCTACATGACCTACATTATAGTTGTTAGTAATTTGGGGATAATACATTGCTTTTGGGGTGATGATAATCCCTGTATTTATTTCATTTTCTCTAATCAGATCTCTGAGGGGGGAAAAAATCATAACAACCCTTTCCATAGGCCTCACGATTATTTAACGGACACTAAGCAGATGAGGACACAGTGGTGATGCATTACTCTCCTGAAGCACAAACCATGGGTGAAGCTATGAAAGAATGGTGATTCCAACCTTGCAAACACTATTTGGCATAGCTTGGATCCATGGTTAAATTTAAGCATAAAAGACAACTCTTACTTCTACAATGAGCTAAGCCATGTGAATACAAGGGAATCTTTATTCTTGAGCATATCTAAAACAACGACTGGTGAACCAGGCTAAGACACTCAGAGGCAAAATGTTCTCATGGGCATAACTTTTTGCTTTTGAATGCAGATTTTCTTACACATCATCTGGTTCTAGAAAATAAAAAATGGTATCCTTCATCCAACTTTGCCTGTCCGTAGTGGAACAATGAAAAGGTCTTAGAAATGAGTATTCTTGTCCAATAGTTTGAAGTCTAGCAGCAATGTCTGAGCAAATTTGCCATGTAATCAATTTCAGAGGGTTTGGCTTTGCTTAAGTAATTTTGGCTTGTAAGTACAAAGAATAAGAACCAAATTTTGGGTTACAGTTTTGTAACTTTACAAATCAAGTAGTGACATAAATGTAGAGTTAAAAAAAGGATAGAAATAATGTGCTATTTGAGAATTTATGAATCTTAAGTTTTTCTGTTAGGATAGCATCATATTTTCATGAAAGCTCTTCACGGTCTAGGCACTTAGATTATACATATGATTAAACCTGTAGTATGTCTGTATTGACCATAAACAACCACAATGTGCAAGCAAAGTGCAAACACATGGTAAGACAAAGAATAGAAAAGGAAAGAAACTCTCTTGCTACAAATGAGAAACTGGTTACACGGAAAGTACTTTACCTGCCCACAAACAAAGCCTTTTAGAAAGATGTGCTACATACAGAACCATATCAAACCAGAAAGTACCGGCACGCACTTCCCTTCAAAGGCAGATATAAAATGCTTTACTTGTAACTTCTAGGCAGGTTTTAGACACTGGCAGGCAAAGCACCACTGGGTTGTTTGAACACCTAAAAGAAGAGCACATTGCTGTCACCTGAGTGGCTCAGTTCAGCTCTGCTCACCCAGGCAGCCCAGGAGAGAGCAGCTCCTTCCTCCTCACATTCAGAAATCTCTACTCAAAATTTCTGCAACACACAAAGAACTAAGATCCAACCTACAAAAACAGGAGCAAAAAGAAACTGTTTCCATGAAACTTTAGCAGGATCTACAGTCACAGTTGGCAAAGACACTTGCTAATGGGAAACAGCAGAGGGAACTGATTTAACATGTAAATTAAGTATTTTCTACACCTTGTATATGCAAGTCTCTTACCCTCGGGCACAGTGTCAATGAATGCAACTGCAGCTCTCTCATGACAGCACTACATTCAATACCACTTTTGTCAGGGGAAAAACGTCAGGGCTTTCAGGCAAACTGTAATAGCAGGTCATTGCTTGCAGGCCCTGAGTCTAATTATTGGCAAAACAGCATTTGAAGATTTAGCTTTAGTTTGTACTGTGCTTGTTCTCTGGCCATTAGCAAGCATTTAAATAGAATTAATTGGCTACTTGCAAGGTCATTTCAATAATTTTTGAAACAAAGCCTGGTGAGTTCTCGCACATGCAGGGTAAATGGCACACAGAGCTCAGCCTGCCAGCAATGAAGTGTGCAACACACAGCCTCAGCGACAGACCTAACTATTTCAGTCCTCACATTAGTGACCCTTTTGTCTATGCAGAGCTACACATAAACAGACCCTGTGTATAGTTATCTTAATCGCTCTATATTTAGGGCTCAAACTATTGAGAGAAATAGTAACAGAATGAGCAAGGTGGAGGAAGGCTGGAGAAAAAGGAATTTAATTTTGCTGAGAGCTACAAATTGCTCTTTTCCCCCCTCCACCTAAAACCATGCATTTGCCTTTGAAGACAAGCATGGTTCAGCAATATAGCCATGTCCTAAGAGATTCCTTTTTAAAAACACTCAAATATTCCCATTCTAAAGGCAGCATTTCTCTCAGGTGCACACGTCTTTTTCAGGAGAGAATTTAAACTCTATGCTCCTTTTGTGGTTAATAGCTGCATTAAACAATTCAATTAGCAACATACATTATACAATTAGGAAGCTATTGTGCTTGAGCCAGTCCTAAATTAGGAGCCAATGTGTAGCTTGATTGCATAGTTTGCACAATTAACACAATACATATTTAAATCCTATCTTCACTCATGAAGTTGCAACAACCTGCAAATCAATAGCTATCTACTGTAGATCATGAACTTCTCAAATCCAGTTATTAAACTGTTGGCATACAATTCACCAGAAAGTGACAGGGAAAAAATATCAGAAAAAACCCCCAAGAATAGGCATGGAAATTCTATAAGTGTTCACACAGTTCTAATAATACTACATCAAAATGAAAGGTGTGACATATTCAAGCTTTTGTGAATAGCGTATTGCTGTGTGCCCTCGGAGATAAGTTGCAGCTTGTAACAGCTGACTCAAAATGGATAATCAGAGCTTTGACATATTGACAACTAAAACTAAGAAAACAAAGCCATGCCTTATCATGGACTTACACTTTTTTTTTTTCAGACCTAGCATAGGCATAAGAGTTTTGATTATGTAACTTTTTCATGTTACAACTGGATTGATATACTAAAAGTAGTGTACTATGGAAAATTACCCTAACTGTACCTGTAGTAGGCTCTAAAATAGCCCTTACCATGCAGAAAACAGATGTTGGTATCACTGGGAAAATATCAACAGGCTGCTCTGGAGACACGATATGAAATATCAGAAATGATTTAAAGAAGAAAATGTTTTCTCACTGCATTCATCTGTGGATATATTCAGAGATTTTTTTTCCCTGAAGGCAATAGTAGAACTGCAAGAGATAAAGACAGTGCAGGAGAAGCAATGAAGAGCTATTAAATCATGAAAGACACAGGGCAAATAAACAGGGGACGATTATTCCCTTTTCCTTAACACGGAGGAAATAGGCAGCAATCAATCATGTTATCAAGCAACAAGCTTAAAACCAACAAAAGGAAATACATTTCCAACCTCTGCAAAAGGTCCAAAGTACATCTTGATCAAAACCTAAACTGATCAGAGCTACAGAGCATTATTCTACTATATATTTTAAATATAATACCTTATATTCAAATAAGGCTTAGGATTTCCAAACCTGTAAATGTTTCTGAAGGTGCCTTCAGGCACTCTGCATAATTTCTTTTTATCTCTTCCACTCATTTTTGTTATTGTCCATTTCTGAATATAGGGTACCTGGCTATATGGACCATTATGGAGAGCTCCTGTGCAGTAATTAGCCCCGGTGTAGCCACAGCTATAAACAATGTTCTTAGCAGTAGAACTTACCCTGGTTTGGAGAAGAAAAAGAAGTCAAGCTAATGTAAGGACCCTGAAGCTGCATCTTCAGTGGAGTGCTTCTCATAACAGTGCTGGTGAAAGTCTTTTGTAAGCTATTTCATAAGCTTTGTCTGTGTTTCCGTGATCATGGAGAATATGAGAAAGCTACAAATTAGTATGTGCTGGCACCAAGACATTTGGAGACCTACAAGTCTGTCCTTGGTTTAATACAGAGTTCACCCAAAATAAGAACAGAGACAGCATTATGTATTTCTGATTGGTCATAAGCAACATTTCATATGTTGAATTCAGCATTCCCAAACTATTTGATCAGACTTTAAAAAGATATTAGACTAAAATAAAAATCCACTGAGTCCATTTGTTCTGCAGAAAAAGGCAGTAAATTATCTGAATTAGTGTTGCCATTGTGAGTTCTTTGCTGAAGCCTCTTAAACAAGTAAGCAATTCAGCTAGTTCCCAAAACCAGGGATGACGTCACATAGGAATCAGAACTGAAAAGTTCCATGACCAAAACCTGTGCTGTCATAACCTCCTGTCACAACAGTCTGGTTTTGTCTGCAAGCTCCCTGTGCAACTGCATGTTTGCACGTGCATATGTGAGAGAAATGACTGAGCTCGAGCTTGCACATGTGCCTTGTTCTCCAGGCAATTTACATCAAAACAGGAGACTTCACTGGTGAACTCTTCAGGATTATTTGAAAGGAAAACTAAAGAGCCTCTCTCAAGACATTTTATTAAGTACTTAATTTAAAATATTTTATTTGGTTATCTACTTAAAGATGTTTTAAGATGCTATTGCTTCATCTGAAAGAGCTTGGTAATCAAAGGAAGAAAACACAGTTTTTTCACTTAACTCCTTCTGTCAACTGCAAACAGATTCCACTTTTGGTTGGTTTTTAAAAACAAACAGCAACAGAATGCAAAAAACAATGTAGCAATTTAAAAATACCTCAGAAACAAGGTAAGCAGCCCTTGAGTGCTAAACACTGCCATATACTATATGGTGTGGTGGTTTACAGAGATTGACATGGCATTTGCTAATCTCAGGATTGCAATATCAAGGAAAAGTTGTATAAGTGCTGCCTGGTGCAGTAAGGCAGCAGCCAGAGGCCACGTTCTCAGGCATTCCCATCACTACTGCCCTGACATTCTTTTGGCTTTCTTAATTCTACAAGTTTTTGCATTTGGTGGGCTATCAGAAAGCAAATACCATCAGAAATTCTTGTGAAACCAAGTGTACCAGAGGTGCTTTGGCATGTTGGAGAACAGGACCTGGGCTCTGAAGGAGAAAGGAAGCTTGCGCTGCTTTCAGATAAATTAGAGTTCAAGAAGGAAAAATATATGCCTTTTTTTAGGTAGGCCTTTCTTTTTCAAATGTTTCATTTCTAAAAAAAAAAAAAAAAGATCTTCCCACCTTCCTCCTTACACTGGAGGAAGGAAAAAATGACAGTACAATTTCCATATAGACAATGAGAAAAATGCAGTAGTGCTGCTTTATTTATGGTGAGTGGAGGAGATAGCCCACACTCCAAGCACAACAGAAGACACCACCATGTGCACCAGACAGAAATGGTAAATACAGTAATGGTGATATGGAATTGGATATAAGCCAGTGCCTCCTACAGGTATCACTCAAACATCCCAGTGCAACCTCCTGGCCTAGCCTAGCCCTTACTCAGGACTTTTTCCCTGAGGTCCATGGATTTCATCTGCCTACTACATTGCACTGAGCCCAAGAGCAGCAAGGATACTCTGCTGTTTGTACCATGCCAGTGCAGTTCATTTCCTGACCTCTTGCTTAATATAACTCTTCCCACCAACCTTAAACGAGACTGGCTCTGCTTTCAGTGCATAGTTTTGGAAAGAAAAACTTCCATATCTTGTGAATTACCACATTTATATGGGGAGCAGGAGACCTTGGCTGGTGGCTAGAATTACCAGCCTATGCTGAGTTCCTTTTGAGTATGAATTACTTGCAATGAGCACCAGAAAAATGCCACAGCAAGCAGCAGAATGACTATGTCATTGAGACTGACAGGTACTGTTTATTCCTAAGCTGGTTTTCTTTTTCTGACACCAGGCTGGATTTTTGTCCTGATATTTTTCCCATCCAGCAGGATGTACTGCTCCTCCTGACAGTGGTTAAGCCCATGAAAAGAAAAACAGTTGCATCAAGCTAAAGAGAGGCAGCACTTTTCCAGCACTTGCTTACATAGGCTTTGCTTGTCTATTTGGCCCAAATTACCACTTTAAATGGTGCACATTTTTCTTCTTTGCTAGAATGGACAGAATGAAGTGGAAATTCAGTCTGACTACTCTACCACAAAGCAACTGACAGGAGCTTCCTGCCTTCTTGGTTTAGCTCATGGAACAACCTCTACAACCACCACCTCATCCCTTTCAAAGAGCCTCACAGTCGGCTAGCCAGACATCTCAAATAAAGATTTTTCATGTTCTCTACTTTTCTTTTTTGGAGGTTAATGGTCTGTCCACTCCACTTCAGAATGCCATGCCTGCACACCCTCCAACTGCTCAGCTGAGACACGAGAGCCTCAGCAGAGTGCTGCTCTACAGCACTCTGCTGGGACTCTCCATGCTACTGCAACTCAGCTTTTAAAGTTTTTTAAGTTTTTTAAGAAAGATAGTGGAGGAACATAAAAAATGCTCCAGAAGCCAGTAAAATTAGCAGGCCCTCAAAGAAAGTGTCCTATAAAGAGAAGCACCCATTTACTGTGTGGGTAACTGCATGGGAAAGTTAGGGCGAGATTTCTGAAGCAAGGAGGAGCCTGATGGTACAAGTAAATGCTAGGCTGGGTATTTAGAAGTTTGTGGTTTCTGTCCTCAACTTTTGATGTCTTCATGTATCTTAAAATGTGGCTGTCAGCTCAAGGAACAGCAAAGCAGGAGTCAAAATCAAGTTCCAGCTCTAACAAGATGACAAATGAGGCTGCCATAAGCCTGAAAAGCAGGTGCCTCTGCTATTTTAGCTAATAATTCATGGCTGGTTGATACAAACCCATAAATAAATAAATAAATCAGTAGGCCTTCCTAGCAGAGATCATTAGGGGTGGGCTGCCCTGGCTTTGGGACCGTGTAAGCAGTGATGCTGCTGCTGCACCAGGGCCTGGGTATCAGCACTGGTGCTGTTGTCACTGACTCAGTCCTCATCATGCCTGGCTGATGGCAGCAGCTCTGCCAGGGTGGCCAGGAGCCAGGCAGGGCCAGTGCCCGTGGGTTTGCCATAGGAACCTGCTTGTGGGTTCCTGGGAGGTTGCACAGAGGAGAGGGCTATGTTTTATTACACACACTGGCTTAAGCTAAGATTCAATTACCTGTGCATTCTCTAAGCAGGTGTTTAAGTTATCTTACAGCTATCCCAGCCATGTGGGCAAATCCCAGGCAGACAGCCACCAGCATGGCCCTATCCTGCCGCTTGCAGACTGCTGCAGCTGTAGCTGCAATTTTGCAATTTGCCTTGCACTTGATTTCTTCCAGGAGTTAAGCAAGGCTGAATCAATACAGGTTTTTTTCTTTTATATTTCTAGGATTATTTACACAACCAAAAGAAAATAAATCTCATAAGGAGGAATCTTACTGCAAAGGGTGAAATCTTTAACTTGTTCAGAGCAGTAAATTCCATGGAACTAAGCCAATGTAGGCCAGCTGAGTTTCTGTCCCTTCATGTTTAATGGTGGAGGTAAAGACCTCATACAGAACTTTATGACACAAAAATGCTTTATAATGCAAAACAGACCAACTTCATACAAATGTTCCCAATATTGAACTTATTTTCGTAGCAGACTTTTAGGAGAGAGCAGCACAATATTGTGACTTGAGAAACTTTTACTAGAATTAGACCGAGAAAAAAAAAATCAGAAAACAGCCATCAATGTCCAGGGCAATTTTCAAAACCTCTTTCGCAGTTTTCTCTTGCCTCCTTTTTACAAATGTGAGAACAGTTAACCACTCAGGAAGAACACTTTGTAAATTTGGAAACCTAAAAAATTCCCCTGTTAGACTTAGCCCACATTAAAACAAAGAGTTTAGATTTTTTTTATCTAGCAAAGAGTAAACATAATATTTTGTGTGACAAAATACGAAACAGATTTTCTCCCACACATTTCAGTCAGCTGAGATTTTAAATAGCTCTTTTAAAGTGTCGTGTAACAACCAGACTAGCAGTACTGCAGTGCAAAAGGGAAATATTTCTGACTTTTTACGTAGCACACCAAGAAAAGAAACCCAGCCCACCAGAGACCAGATCTTACATCCCCTCTGTGGGATGAAAGGACTTTGTTACAGCTACAAGAAGTCTGCACAGTAGTGATCTTGTCAGATGGAGTAAAACTAATCAGAAATGTCTTCTCCCTTCCAGCCAGCAAGACTCCTCGTCCAGCCAGGGAGACTTTCCATGGCTCACAGGGTGAGCCCTGCTGCCTGCTGCCCTGATGGGAAAGAATGTCTGTGAAAATTGGAGGCAGCCTGGTCAGAAAATTGTGACTCAGCTCCATTTCTCAGCTTTCCTAGGAGCTTGGATAATCCCTTCCCTCCTTCTCCATCTCCCTGTGGTACCCACCTCCAGACCTCTGACACTGGGCCCTTCTGGTCAGAATTTTTTGAGCATGTTTCAAAACCCTTCTACTTCTTGACAGAGTGACACACTCACCATTGTAATATCTTCAGGGGATAAAGCAAGCTTGGGTTCAAAGAGCCCAGCTTTGACTGTAAACAGCTGGTCTTTCCTGCAGTACATGCAGGAAGAACACACATGCTGTGCAGTCTCCAGGTATTTTTAAAGGTGTCAAGAAAAGCAGAAGAGACCAGCATCTCCCTCCTAGAAAAAGGCATCTGGTAGCTCAGACTTTTGTCCAAATATATTTGTGGATAAAGAGGCAACAAGCTGCCTGCCATGCTACACGCACTATCTGTAGCGTTGTCTGCACCTGAGAAGCTCTTAAGCCTCTTCAGAAATAAAAACCTCTGCAAGGTTTGAGAAATACAGGGCTTCTCAAAACCAACATTTTGCCTAGTGTAGTGTTTGCCTAGTATAGGGTTAATTAGGGTGGGGTTTTTTGTGAATATTACTTAAGTTGATCACATTAGAATGTGTTGGGCTGATAAAGGCAATGGAAGAGCAGAGGAACAAAAAGAAGTTTTAAAATTACCAAAACAAACCAAAAAATATTAAAAAGCATCTCTGTCTCTGAACTGCACAAATTTTTTTCTGCCTAAACACAGCACGGAATAAATTTTTGTTCACATGTCTGCACATCTTCTTAACAACCAGAAGAATGTTGCATGTGGATGAAAAGGTCTTTTTTGACTGGTTAAATCCATGAGTAACATAATCACAAAAGCTAGCAATTTCATGCTGTCTTGTATGCACACACATACAAGTTTGCTCTTACCTGTACATCAGTTGTGTGTTGGGAAGCTCAAAAAACCAGACCCATGGTCTGGATGTAAATCAAACAACTTTACTGCATGCAAACCCGAGCACTTGTCCCTATTAAAATTCAACAGGAGTGATATATCAAAAGCTTTGCAGATTGCTGTGAAAATTTAGCTTCAGGGAAGCTGACCTCTTCTATAGCCACAAAGAAGATTTTTCACTAAAAGCTGACTTGAATGTTATTATTACAACTGAAAATCTTTCCATATTCCCATGAGATGACTGCATTGCATGTTATCCTGGAGACAAAGATTGCAGGATAGACTTGACAAATCCAGACAACATTAAAAGTAAGCGGATGACGATTTTTCTGCTGGGAGAAATCCAGCAAGTTCTAGACTTGTTTACTAGCCCCAGACCAGAACAGCTCATCAAACTGCAGTACTTAAAACCAGAGTCGAAACTCTAATATTTAAAAGTGTGTTTTGGAGACAGTCTGTGTACACTGAAAACCTTGGACAGGATTCAAAAGTAGCGTTTGAAACCGCCATCTCCTAATTAAAACAATATACTCCTAGATGCTCGCTTCAATTGATACCCTAAGAACATCTTGTTGATTGAATGTGTTTAGTGAATGGAGATAGAAAAATTTCCTCACAATTAATTTTCACTTATTTGTATGTCTAAACAATTTTACAGTCTCTTGTTTCCTCCTGATTAAACTAACTTACAAATGCTGAAGATTGGGGTACAGTTTAGTCAATATCTTCCAGATTTTTGGCTGCATGATTCTATAAATTCTGTGCTGATACTGAATGGAAATTTCAGTGTTTGAATCACTTTAGTTTGGTCAAAGTTTTAATAAAAGCTTGTGAAGAGAAAAAGAAATACCCACATCTTATTTAAAGGTATGGGTATATAATTGAAATTTTTTATCATGAATTTCCTTTAAAACCAACATCCAAGTTTCCTATAGAAAATGCAGAGTTCCAGAACTTTTAAAGGAAATTCATAAAGGACTATCCAATGGCTTTTGTTGAACCTAAACTTGTTAAGAATATTCTCCTAGTAAGGAAAATATAATTCAAAAAAAAATTAAATGCAAAGTTCATTAAGTCTACATGCAATGGTTTTAAAGACACTGATGACCATCTGGCAACATGTATGTAGGACCTCAGGCAAGCCACCACTGTTGTTCACTGTTGCAGACTAACCGAAGGCCAGTGCACTACGGAAAGGGAACATATTTACTCCAAAAGATTGTTACATTGTCCTCAGTGCTGTCTTATAAGCGCTTCATCAGTGATGTAATTTTTATCTCTCATGTATGATACAATGTCTTTTGCTCACTTCTTTTCTATTTCAGGGTGTTTATGGGCTCTGTTGAAAAGAAGTACCATGGCATTTTACTTCAGTAGAAGTAAATAAAAAATAATTATCAGTTAAAACTAATTTGACTGAGGGCTTCTTGCTCTGCTGAGAAGACCACTGCGGCTGAATAGAGTGATCTGGATAACTCCATACATTATTCCAGAGACCGTGTCCAGAGCAAAGCATGGCCATGTTGTCAGAAACAGCCTCTCTCTGCAGAACTGGGTAGGCACCACATTAGAAATCATCAGCTGCAGGGTCTAGTTGGGGTTCACGACAGATAAGCAACATTCACCTTTCAAAGCTACAGCAAGAAAAGCCAGAAGGTTTTGATGAAAGGAGAAAGTAAGTGTGTGAATAAGACATTGTTAAAATCAGTAACCATACATACAGTCTGGCTCTCATAATTTAGGTTTTGAAAATTCTTGAGAGGGTAAAAGGGAAAGACAAGAAGACACAGAGGACTTGAGAGCAGAAGAAAGTGTAGTTTACTGAAAATCTTAATAGGTGAAAACCAATTAATTTTATTTAAAAAAAGGAAAATGTTCTATGAACAGCAAAATTCCTGCTGCATGAATTCATATCAATTTTTGGTGTAAAGGGGTTTGATGTAAACAAAACTTGAGGAAAACTCTCCCTAGTTTGGTGTCTCTTATGACTCCACTCATGTGTGCTGCAGGTGGCCTGTAGATACATTCCCACTGACTGGCTGGCTGTGTGCTGCCAAATAGTGTGTGACAGCTGAGATCTCCTTTCTCTGAGTCTCTCTCCTCTACCCAGGCCAATTTTTCACCAAGCCAGCAAGTCTCTTCTTTGAGACTTCTACACTCTTCCAAACTTGTTTAAAATCAGCAAAGTATTCCAAATGTGTTAGACAAGAGAAGGTGGTGGACAAAAGAAGATCACAAATCTTGTCATGGCAGGATCCAGACACAGAACAAGGCTGACTTGACAACCATGTGAACATGTGTGTACCTTCACTAAGAAAAGCTACTAGGGGTGCTCTTTAATCTGAAAAAGCACAACACTTGTTTAACCTGAAAAACTGCCAAATTCAAGGCATAAAGGTTGACTTAATAAGTGAAGGCTATAATTTGCCATGTGAACAAGTCACTGAAGAGGTGATTCTACATCTGTTCTGTGTTCAACACTAGATGCTGATACGAAAAAAGCGTATTTTACCCAAAGTGGATGAAGTATGATGGTATAATAAAAGCAGGGCAGACAGTGGACCCTAAGGTCTTAAGCTTTGTGAACCATTTTGCATTAGTTATTGATGCTGTCATGCAATATGCTGGTGTTAGCAAGAGCTCTGTGAGTAGTCCCAAAAGCTGGGTTGAATGGGCCTTCTGTGAACATGGGCCCTCAATCAGCAGAGACTGCAAACTCTTCAAAACAATTTTCTTTGCAGCAGCAGCCCAAACACCACCCTGCATGGGCTCTTTGTCTAAAAAATCCTATAATCCATCAATTCGCACAAGTAAGCACAGCTCACGGTATGCCACTGGAAGTGATTGCTATTCCTATCCATAAATGCTGCCTTGCACTTTTTGTTCAGGAGTGCTACAGCACTTCACAACTGCTCAGCACAGTGGTGAGGCAGGTTAGGGCTGCAAGGACTAGACACAGCAAAGCTCTGTGTGTGGCAGCCTGTGCCAGCCACGGTGCAGGACCACCCTGCGTCCTCAAACAAGTGCTACCTTAGCAGGAACACTGTGAGACTGAGCGCCTAGTCCAGTTGGAGTGATCTGGCTATTTCAGACAATACTTGTCCCTTTTTAAGCACCTCTGAGACTGCAAAGTGTTCAAGACCTCATTCTGTGCTGGTGTTAGACAAGGTGCCTGATTCCCATTGTCCACACTGCCTGGGAACTCTGCAATTCCAACTCAGACGGACAAGCTCCAACTTCCAAAACCCCAACTTCTCCACCACATGTTTTCTCAAGGATCCAGCAAATGCCTGACCTTACTTGGCTTGGGAGCATTTACTGCAGCAGACACAAACAGAGCTGTCTGTAAGTGGAACACTTCCTCTGGGATTGCATCCTCCCTCCACAGAGTCTCACGGGCCAGGCTCAGTCACTGCTTGCTTGGGCAGGCTGACAGCAAGGAGTGTCCCACCATAACCATTTACAGAGCAAGGCTGGTGGAACCTCATGCTCTGTAGTGAGAGTATTGCAGCACAATGCATCTGCCAGAAGGAGATAACTTGCAAAAAAACTAGGGTGAGAAGAGTTGAGTGTTGGCAACCTTAACAAGCTGGATTCCCAAAATGAACTTGAAGGATTTGGCAGAACCCAAATTACATTTTTAAACAGTTACTGTAAGTGTAAATGTTATTTTATCCACCCCCTTGAACTGGATCATCCTGGCCAGCCACCAGGCAACCACACCCACACTGTTACTTTTACAGCTGCAGAGATGGGGTCAAGATTGTCTATACTCTGTGTAACTCAAAACCTATTATTAAAGTAATTCATTTGAAAATAAATCATCCTTATTATGAAGCTCCAAGTAAAAGGAATAAAATAAGAGCTTGTGAGCTTGAGCTCATTTGCTGAGTGCAAATTCTCCTCCCTTCCCCGAACACTTTTAAATCGTTAACAGGAATTTGGTCACCAAGGCAGCTCCTTATTTCATTCAAATCTGGGGAAGTTGACAAAGGAATCATTAAAGAAAAATAAACAAAAACAAAAAGATCCAAAAAAATCCCACAAGATTTATCAGGTAATGGCTCTTCACAGGAAAACAGACAAGGTATTGCAGCTCTCAAAGATCTAACACTGAGCCAGAACACGATTGAGAATATGATTTTTAATTAATTTCAGCATGATTTTTATCAGATCATGAGAATGTAAGCCCAGCTGAACCAGTATAAAGCCCCACTAACTTTGATGGAGGCAGGATCTCACCTACTGTGGAAGTTCTGAAAACTGTCACATGATTCCTGAGAGGAAACAAGCAGCCTTGTTTTCTGCAGCACTTTGCATGATCCAGCTCTAAATACTTAGGGGTCCAGTTCTGCATTTGTTCAGCACGTCACACCAGCCTGCTCAAAAGTTGTCTTCTTCTGGTGGTGTTTTTTTGGTTTTAATTGTGCCTTTTTGTCTTCCTACTAGGCCACGTTTGAAAGTCTTTTCTTTATTTATAGGAATGCCAGCAAATCTTTTGAATGATAAGCCAGAGGCATAACATATTTTCTTTTAGTCTTAAGGTAAAAGTTTTACATTTGTTTACTTCTGCGAGTCTGCACCTGCTTATTCTTCCAGTACTTTCTTCTGTGATTCTGTAAGATACTGGATACGCATGAGAACCACAAACAAATTTATTGTTAATCAAACCTGGCCTTCAAGATTCATTATATCTTTAAGCAAAACAAATAAAGGAATAAGTTGTTATTAAGCATAATGTTATTTTGTGCCTGCTAAAATATCCACAAATATACATAAAGATTAGTCAGCTTTCATGTGATGAATTAAAGCCACAGGATGAGCTTTAAAGTGATACCACATCCATAAAAATATTATGCTGAAACTGAAACGGCCAGAGCCAAACTTTTGTCTTACATTATGGTATAGAGAATTCTGAAAGAAATTTCCACAGGATATATTCCACGATCTTAAATAACCATTCCTTATGTAGTGTACCTTCTCTGACCCTGTATTTTAGAGCCTCTGATGATCTAGCCACCCACTTTCTCCTGTGGCTATAGACCAGACCTTGACCAGTATCTAAGCTAAAATTATTTTTATATTTTATTTTTATTTCCATAAATATTATATATTTATATTTAGACACACTTTTGTAATAACTACTTGAAAAAATTGAACTAAGTTTGCTTACATTCCTTACTGTCTACAAAAGCATAAGGTTCATTATAGATGTTTCTAAAGATGCTGTGCTTCTTCTCAATATGTAGTCATATGGCTTATAAACTTGAATTGACTTTTTCTACAGGAAGATTATATTTTCAGTACTTATTTCCATTCCTTTCAACTAACATTCTAACACAAAGAAAGAAATATTTTTATATATTAATATTGGCAATATCTGGAAGGCATTATGTTTTCTGAATCCCAGACAAAAATCAAAGAGGATCCAGTACAAGCAGCAAATGTATTTTTGAACGCTACATATTAAGCCCCACCACTTTTTTCCTGCATGTGGTCTACGTGACTTAGACCTCGGGTCCTTCACGGACAGAGCCCAGATCTTGCAAAGTGCCCTTCCGAAAGGAACGCTGTGAGTTTCTGCTCAGAAATTTTTTAGCAGCTTACAGGAGAGAAACAATAAGGCATCTGTCATGCAGAGTCTGTGCTGTTACAATCAAAGGGAGAAGTGAATGAAAAAAATACATACACACAGAGTAGATTGTCAGTAACTTATTGTTTTCCTCCACCTTCCCTTCTCTTTCCCTCTGTGGGACCTACCTCAGACATGTAGGGAGCACGACTGTGGTAACAACCTGTCAGGAGACCATTCCCACCACCAGCTGTCCTGCCACTGTTACTCTTGCAGCACTGTCCACCCTTCATCTGGAAATTACCTCATCCTTCATCAACACGTGTCCAGTTGTTAGAGGCTTGGGAACCCAGCAGTGATGCTCCCTGGTTTTGCCAGGGAAAAGCCTCATTTTATGAGTCTCAGGATAAAAATACCCGTTAGCACCTGCAGAGTTGGTGCTCACTGCTCCTCCCCCATTTTTAGGTCTTCAAATATGTAAAAATCAAAGTGGCACACTATTTTTACACTTCAGAGAGCAACATGCCAGGCAAAGGACACACATGAGATTTTGTGGGGGGAAAAGTATCAATGGTCTCTTATTCACTCATCTTCCAAAAAACAGCACCACCAAAACAAAGGCACAACTGTTCCCACAGGATAAAGGGAGCATTGATAGTGTTCATAAAAACAAGCTAGTGCACTCTTGACATTCCTGTCTTGTTGAATCTTCACTAAACTGTTACAACTGCTCAATTTCAATTTGTCATGATCACCAACAACTAAAATTGCCAGAAGAGCAAAGGAAATGCATGCTTGTCAGTCTCCATGCACAAGCAAAGGTACCTAATGAGGTATTAGAAGAACAGGAGAGCATATGTAAAGTGGAAATTCCAAGAAAATTATCTATTGCATCTGACTAATACTTATTCAATAATATTACTTTTTTGGTCTTAACAGAAGTCAATAGCGCTGTGTCCAACTTTTTAACTACTGATGCACACGCAAAGACAGCAGTGTCACAAGAAGTCACATGGGAACAAGTATCAGACAGGACAAACCCAGCCCAGGCAAAATTAGAAAAAAAAGTGAGAAAATATTTTAACAGTATCTGCAATTATATACCTTCCTGTAATTTTGACAGGGCTATAAATATGAGGCCAAGGAGGGATGCATGTGACTGATTATCTGGGTGATTACAGTTCTGCTAAAAAAAATTATAATTACTTTTCAAAGTTTTCAGTAAACCAAAAGAAATAATTTCAGTTAGGAAGATGAAATGTTTGTGTCCAAATTTGCATAGCATTTTGAAACAAGGTAATTTTTAGTTATAAAATATTTTATTATATTTTTTTAAGGTAATACAGAAACTTCTAAAACTATGGCTTGTCTTCCCCCAATAGAAGTTATTTGCTGTGACAAACCCTTTTTTTCCAAAGCATATTAAATTTTCGCCTAGGTTTATTAAGGAATTCTAAACTAAAACATTTCACGCAACCCTTACTCTCTCAATCTTGTTTAGACTGAGATTTGTTAATCTAAGGGAACAGCACTGGGGTAGTCTTGTTGTGTTATCAGCCAACATTGTACAGAAAAATGCATGCTGTTTTCCAAAAAATAACTGTAACAAGCACTCAGGGAAAGCACTATCACTATATGAAATATGAAGGGTGAAAAAAGAGAGATAGTTTATTCCTAATCTACAAGAATGCTGAAAACTGAGATGTATAGGGATGCTTTCCAAGTACTCAGAGCAAGAACACTGCCAAGTTTATCCCATGGAGCTGAAACACCCCAGCATGATAAATATGACAGTAATTTTGTTGTCTTTATTGAGAGGACTGCCTGTAAGCTTATAGAAAATTTTGTATAGAGCAAGGTCTATGAAGCTGTTCATCCTGCCTGCTGCTCTTAAAGAAAAATGAATTGCTTTTTCTTTTTGCTAACCTAAAAGAAGTATCTTTCCAATTTTAACTTTTAGGGCCCTGAACAATTTTCCACACAGATATGCTGAAGCTGCTCTGCATGAAAAATGTGAACAGAAGGGAAGTATGTGTCCCTCTGAACAGATACCAGGCCCAAAGAAGGGTCTAAAGAACAACACAGCAATAAACCATTTTGAAAAAAAAAATCATTTCTAAAATATGAGTTTTGAGTCAATATTTAAAAACACAGCATCAAGCTTCAACAAAGGTGAAAAATTGCAACAGATTTCAGACACTGAAAACTAATAATAGCATTTCACATCGACACAGGTCATGGTCACAAGACAAATAATGGTGACTCCTGATGAGATGCTGAATATTAAACATCAATGTTTACTATTAGTAAATAATGTTTAGTGATTTGCCTTTTTATTAATAAACTCCAGAATGGCTCTTTTTATTTAATCTTCTAGTACCTATAACAGTTTGTACTTAGAACATTTCTTTTTAATGAATTAGGAAAAAAAAGGACAGATGTTTCTTATTTTCCTCTATATGCATGACAACGTAGAAATGTATTGTGGAATCTGGCATTGACTCATTCTGGAAGTAGATTTACCACATGTCCCAGTCACAAAACAGCAACACATAGTATAATGTTTCTGGAAAGAATCTTGCTGCAATAAAGTGGATCACAGAAAGTTTGCAATCTATGAATTCTGCCCAGAATATAAAACACCAAAAATTCCCCTGATTAAGTATTTGAAATTGGAACCAATTCACAAGCCAGGGTGGAGGCAAAGAGGAGGGGGTGAAAGTTAGTAGTACTTTACAGGAAAATCAATTCCTGTTCAAAAATCACTGCAAACTGCTGACCACAAGTTTTTACAATCATGCAGAACATCTTGTGCAATCTGTGAAATATATCCAGTGAACACACTTTTGCGAGAAAATGATAATAAATTCGTAAATCAGAAGGACTAGCACAAGTATATTGTTTGATATGCCTTACTACACAGGTGAGAAGGCTTCCCTGAATTAATGTCAGTTTGAACTAAACACATCCATTTTAGTTAAAAATCAGCTCCTGGTTTCAAAAACTCCCAGTGATGAGTAATGTACTACAAAACTTGGTAGGTCACCTAGTTAACAGCTTGCTATATGCCACAGGGTGTGCGTCCAGGCTTGAGGGTTTTATTTTCCAGGGAAGTGCTTATAATCTTCAGATTCCCTTCATCCCCCTTTTCAAAAATTGAGCAGCTTGGTCAGAATTTTTCAGAACACACACACACACACACACACACACACACACACACACACACACACACAC